>OX243930.1:11200000-11800000 GCA_945859725.1 Drepana falcataria | reverse complement strand
TAGTGTACAAGTTGTATATTGTTATTGTAGTACTTCAAAGGTACCTACTACTTTGTAACAAATATATAATATATCCTCACGCCTTTCCATAAGGGTCCCCGAAGGGGTAGGCAGAGGTGTATAGGTAATACCCACACACCCACTTTCCGCCAGAGGTATATTAGGTGCCAACGTGACAGATGGCGAGTCCATCGCCGTTACTCAAGCACGACTATTACATACGTCATTTGAATTTCTTCTCAGACGTATGCAGGTTTCCTCTCGATGTTTTCCTTCACCGTAAAGCTCGTGGTGTGACTAATCACTGTACTTAAGTTCAGAAAAACTCATTGGTACAGTCGGGATTCGAACTTGCGACCTTTGCGTCGCAAGCAACTGCTCGAACCACTCGGCCACCACGGCTCTTGTAACAAATATAGTTTAAAAAAAAAACTAAAAAAACACGCTTTTTACAGAAAACTAAACTAAAAAATAAAAAATAAATTTTAATAAATTTGAATTAATAATAGTGTAAAAATTCCTAATAAATAATTTAAAAAAAGCGTGGGGTGCATGGTGTCAATAGTTCTAAATATTTTATTGAGATCTGTCAATAAAATACTTATATCTATAAGAATAGAAGATTTATTATTTCGACAATATCTTAAAAAGCACCCCACGCTTTTTTTTTATTATTTATTAGGAATTTTTACACTATCCAAATCTATTAAATTTTTTTTTTCCAAATTTATTAAAATTTATTTTTTATTTTTTAGTTTAGTTTTCTGTAAAAAGCGTGTTTTTTTAGTTTTTTTTTTAAACTATATTTATTATTAACTTTTTAGTTCGATATTTTTCAAAAGGGAGCCAGAGAAACGGCTACGAGAACCAAGAAAGGCCGCAGGCGCGCTAATTACCCACGGAGAGTTACATACTGACATACTGACATACAAGTGAAGCTAATATAAAGCGTGTAAAAAGGGCCAGTGTTACTTAGCCAATAGGCTACTTTATAACTTTAGTTTTTATTAAGTATGTGACGATCAATAAGTGTTCCCTGTGTCCCTTAAGATTAAGTAAATATTTTGGCTCTAAGACAATTCCAAGTGTATTTATTACGTGCAATGTCGATTCAATCATGTGAGGAATACGAACGCTTGAGGGACGAATAGGTTTGACAAGACAGCTATCCTTGTACCTATAGTTATAAGACCCTCTTTCTCCGTCTGTGGAATATCGAATACCGTAGCCGGTGTAGAAATATTTAACATTTGTGTAAAAAAAATCGTTACTTTGAAGAAAATAAACTAGGAATATTAAGCTGTTTAAAATTTGTAATATTTAATTTGCTATCAGATAATACCGGTGCATTTGCGTAGTATTAAACTTTTCCGTTTATTGTTTGCTTGATGGTTTGTTTGGTGGGTGTGGTATTTAAATAAATTATGAGAATGTCATTCAGAGACTGATTAATGTGGACGAAGCGAAAGGTATGTAAGTCTAGAGAAAAAAGTGATGATATGTATGTATGTATGAGTAACAAACATTGTGAATACTAAATATTTACTTATGCATCCTTAACATACATATCATCACGCTGAGTCCCTAACGGGATAGGCAGTGGATAGAGCGCCAGTTCTCTCTAGACTTACACACCTCTTTCGCTTTGTCCACATTCATCAGTCTTAACAATTGATAAAGGATTACCTTAAAATCAAGACCTTTCCAACTGTCCCAAACTGCGTGAAATGCACTTGATAATTAACCAATTCACTAATTTTGTTATGAACTTTCAACATTTTCATGGCGACACATACACATCAGACGTGGAAGGAATACAGACTGATACGTAGATAAATATATGTAATCAAATATAGGCGACTCTATCACTGGATATTGATAAAATTATATCTTTTACGGAGTGCACGCACGAAGCATGTTTAATGGACGTTTAGGAGTGTATATTAAGAATACATAAGTGCAGCTACATATCAGTGCATTGGAACCAAATTGTGCATCGTTTAAATTGTTGCATTAAATCAGTCGTTCACTAGTGCGTGCAGTATCTTGAGCTCGTCCTAGATTTACGATGATCATATCGTGTAAGGTGAGGTTGCAAGTGACGTATCTTGGAGTGTTTATACAAGAGTAGCCGTGTGGCGCCGTTGACCCGCGTAAAAGGTGACTGCTCAGCTCCCTTGGGTATTAGCATGATGTTAAATAGCATCATTCCTCAATAAACGGGCTATCTAATACAAATATAATTTCTCAAATCGATTTAGCTCAGTGGGCTCAAACACACAATCAAAGTCTTCAGCTTCACAATAGTTCTATAGTTGTAAGAATACATAAATCCATATCGTATCTCACAGGGTAGGCAAAGGCAATAGCTAACTAATTAATTTCTCCACATTCATCAGTCTCCATACATACATACATATTACATATCATCACGCCAAGTCCCTAGCGGGGTAGGCAGAGAGTATAGAGCGCCAGTTCTCTCTAGACTTACATACCTCCTTCGCCTCGTCCACGTTCATCAGTCTCTTCATACATGCTCGTCGGTTTCGAGTACTCTTAACGTTCCCGTCCTTGAGAGTCCGATCGATTTGATCCAGGTAGTTGGAACGTGGCCTTCCTCTGCCTCTTCTTGCACACACTTTTGCTTTGTATATCTGTTTCGTCAATCTTTCTTCGCTCATCCTTTCTATGTGTCCAAACCAACGTAACATGCCTTTCTTCATCTTTACAATCACGCCCTCATTCACGCCAGTTGATTTGCGAATCTCTTCATTGCGGACTCGATCTAAAATCGTTACTCCGCACATTTTTCGAAGCGATCGCATCTCAACTGCATTCAAGCTATTTTCATACTTCCTCTGACATACCCAGGATTCGCTGCCATACAACAAGGTAGGTACCAATATCGCGTTGTGGACAGCAACTCGAGCATTCTTGCTCAGACTTTTACTGCCCATCAACGCCGACATGGCTCCATTCACCTTATTTCCGGCAGTTATCCTTCTTTCAATATCTTTTTCATACTTTCCATCTCGTGTGAACATGCTTCCAAGATATACAAATTCATTCACTTGCTCTAGAATTTGCCCATTTACCGATATAGCACACTCGGTCACTTGTTCATCTCTTTCGAATACCAGAACCTTAGTCTTGCCAGCGTTTAGGCGCAGCCCCTACTTTTCACATTCCTCTTTCATTATGGTAATCTTTCATCAGTCTCCATACATTGTCTATTTCGAGTACTCTTCACATTCACATCGTTGAGAGTTCGATCGATTTGATCTAGGTAATTGAAACGTGCTTCTGCCTCCACTGATGTAGGAAGTGTCTTAATGATAGATACACTGTGATAGTTGAACACAGACAGTATCGCTGTGAACCCTCAGTTTTTTTTTAATACCACTTGGGTGGCAAACAAGCATGCGGTCCGCCTGATGGTAAGCGGTTACCGCCGCCTATGGACGCTTGCAACACCAGGGGTATCACAGTATTTACAGGGAAGTGTATGTAGTAAATAATTTACGTCAAAAAGCAGTACTTATGACACGATAAACGCAAGGTGGTAATTTTCATTACTTATTATGTCACCATCCTTCAAATACTTATTATGTACTGATTTTGTTTTATTTATAACTATATACAAACGGTTCTTTACCTTAAGCCGCTGACAATGAGTTGGCACACATCATAACAATGGGGGCTCATGTCACCTTTTATCTACCAAAGGGACTGTGTCCATGAATATTCACAATATTTAAATAACTAATATTGTGACATAACTATTCTAATGTTATGTTATAGATTCAGAGGCGTTAAAATGGCAGAGGAGTTAAATTGCTGTAAAAGACTCAAATGTTTAATTATCAAATTTTTTTATGCTGCTATTGTTTCTATAATATTAATATCCTAGAGATTGATATTTCATATTTACAAAGAGTATTTACAAGGTGCAATGTTTGCCACCACACCAAAGTAAGAAAAGCATTTGTACACACATAAATATAAAGTTCAAATCTGATTGCCCGTGAATGGTAGTAGAATAAATAATTACCTGTTTTCATGAATTATCTGGCTGGAGTGCTGTGAGATGACTCCAGAAAAGTTGAGAGCTTGGCTGATGCTCTGTCCAATGGCATCTTGAGATGATATCGCTAGGTTCTCCACAGACTTCCTCCTATAATAAGATTTATTTTTTGTTTTTGTTATTATTAATCCAAAAGGTGCCTTACTAAGAGCCTTACTACTACCTTAATAAGAGCTATTTTCGCCCACACACAAGGGACATATTAGAGATAAATATATTTTAATGAAAATTAATAAACAAGAAAGCATGAAATGTTCTTGAAAATGACAGTACACTATTTGTTATGTTGCAAGCAAAATAAAATTGTGTATGCTGGGTTAATTCTGTACTTAGAACCTTAATCTTAATTGCAATTAGGAGTCAGGCAAGTGAGCCCATGGTAACAGGTACATTATAAATAATAGCTTTATACACTCAAGGATGGGAACATCAAGAGTACTCGATACAGGCGAGCATATATGAGGAGATTGATTTGATACAACTTTTTTTTTTTTGACAATTGCACACAAATTGACCTAGTCGCAAAGTAAGCAAAGCTTGTGTTATGGTAACTAGACAACAATATATTTACTTATATAGATAGATATATACATAAATATATAGGACATCCAAGACTAAGGTACAAATACTCGTGTTCATCACACAAATATATGCCCTCAGCGGGGTTTCCAACCCGCAACCTCAAGTTTCGCAGTCAGGACCTCTAACCACTAGACCAGACGGTCGTCAGATCTATTTTGAGTAATATAGGCTTTGTTTGTTGAAAAAAAGGTCAATAAAAAAATATTGTATGTGGGTGAAACCAACCGCAAGGCAAAGCTAGTGCATGTAAAGGCATGCCTCAATTGGTTCCCCCAATTCTTTCCACATTTTATGTAATCTATATATATAAAAAATAAGAGCCATGGTGGCCGAGTGGTTCGAGCAGTTGCCTGCGACGCAAAGGTCGCAAGTTCGAATCCCGACTGTACCACTGAGTTTTTCTGAACTTAAGTACATTGATTAGTCACACCACGAGCTTTACGGTGAAAGAAAACATCGAGAGGAAACCTGCATACGTCTGAGAAGAAATTCAAAGGCGTATGTATAGTCGTGCTTGAGTAACGGCGATGGACTCGCCATCTGTCACGTTGGCACCTAATATACCTCTGGCGGAAAGTGGGTGTGTGGGTATTACCTATACTCCTCTGCCTACCCCTTCGGGGACCCTTGTGGGAAGGCGTGAGGATATATTATTATTATTTAAAAATGAATCACCAAATGTTTGTAAGCGCATAACTTCCAAAGGACTGCACCAAATTGGATAAATCTTGTCAGGAGAAGGTTTGTGTGATAAAAAAATATTTAAAATATTATATAATATTTCTTCTGTGCGTGTGTGTCACGGAAATCCTCCTAAACGGTTGGACCAATTTGAATGAAAGTTTCTGTGTGTCTTTAGGTGGATTCGAGAATGGCTAAGAATCACAATTAGACCCGATAGGTGGTGCTGCGACCGTGTTTCAGAAACTGATACTTTTACACCCAAGCGAAGCGACAGCTAGTATTTTATAAAATAGTATGTCAATGCAAAATTCAAGTCCACATCAGTAAATATGTGTCTAATAAGTGAAAGCAATATAAATGTGAAAGTCAGTTTCTGTTTCTTTATAATAAAATTCTGTATTTATAATGCTTACAGAGAAGGATATATATATACATCATCAGGTAGAGTTCCTAATAGGGTAGGCAGAGAGAATAGAGCACCAGTTTATCTACCTTACATACATCTTTCGCTTCATACACATTCATCAGTCTCTTCATAAATGTTGAGCTCATTCACCTGCCTTCTATTTGCAACACCGTGGTGCAGCAGTCACAAATAATTTGTATATGACATTCAGTAAGAGTTCCCTGTCTCCTTTATGTTAATAAAAGGTTTTTGACAACAACTGAGCAACCCAGAATATATATTATAGCTCACAGACATAGCACATTATTGCAAACAAATTATATTCAAAATTTACGTACATATCATCACACCTAGTCTCGTATGGTAGGCAGAGAAAGTAGAGTTGATGTTCTCTTTAGACTTACATACCTCTTTCCCTTCATCCACATTCATCATCATTCATAAAATCCTATTATAATTCTGTTTTTGCAGGAAGTCAAATGTTACGTCCTAGGAGAGTTCCTATATACTCTAATGCTGAATTGATTGAAGGTGAAGAATGCAATATAATTTATAGCCTAGTTATCTTAATTTTTGACACTTTTAACCCTGTTCATTCTATTCTTTAAGCAATATGGTTTTCTTCTTTTGTAGGAATGCTATGTTGATTGCAGCAGTTCCATAATAAATTATTTGAAAATGAGATTAGAACAAATTGAGCACCTCCTTCTTTTTGTAGTTGGTTACTAATGTCACCACTATTTATATTCTAACATCATATATTTTTTTTAAATAAAAAAAGTACAAATAGATCATATAGCATAACTGGTAAAACTCCAAAGAAAGAAAACATTAATATTTTATTTCTTTTTATTAAACACAGCAGCAAACTGAATATTTTTCTAGGATTTATATTAATAATCACCTATAAATATTCATCACTAACTTGATCTTAGCTTATTTAAGTGAAACTTATGTAATATGTAAATTATGTGGTCTTATATTTAGCAACTACTTATCTTAAATTATTCAAACATGCGTGCTGATAGGTGTGACAGATGTAGCGCAGAATAATAAGAGTTGATTGGTAAAGGTGCAGATATGACAATAAATGGTTAGCTTCCACTTTGCGTTACTTAATTACTGACAGATCAATGACCTATCAGAACCTGCTCGGATGCACGTAAACTAACAAAGTACATAACAAAAACAAAGTCTACCATGAATATTAAACTCCGTTCTTTCTATAATTAGTAGAAGTGCGTCAATATTACTTACATGGATGTCATGGATAGAGCAATATTCCGGCTGTCCAATTCGGTAGTAGTCATAGTATTTGCAAACAGTTCAAGTCACTATTGTGGCAGCAACTCGCGAGCTACCATTAGCAGCTGCGTTTTTTGCTTTCATCATCCAAATACTAGAACTTTTTGTACGAAAACACAAAATTTATCTGTGTTGGTAGTTTCAGTGACAGATGGAGATAATTGCCAATTTCTAACATGAACAGTTCTCTGTTCTGTTTTTTAACCATGGCAATCAAATACTCTTAAAGGGATCTCTAACTGCTAGAAATATTTCAATCATCATCATCATAAATTTAAGTAATACCCAAAGTAGAATATAATGTAATTGTAGGGCACGCTTGCCTAAGATTGCAAATATTTATGTTTGTGTCATTGATGTAATAGATAAAACCTCATTGGTTTGTGTACTTTTCGTGTAAGATCGCAAGTTCGAATCCCGACTGTACCGATGACTCTTACTGTTACAGTATACATTGTAATCTTTGACACTTACTGAACATAAGTACAGTGTTTAGTCACACCACGAGCTTTACGGTGAAGGAAAACATCGTGCCATGGTGGCCATGTGGTTGGAGTAGTAGCAAGTAATGCCAGTACCAAGTTACAATTTTGAATATAAATAAATACTATTTTTTGGAAATGCTTATTTTTATTTATTCGTTTATGCGATGGATTACAATTGAGGGTTCCTTAGTGTTACACATGACTATTACACTAGCTGTGCCCGCGACTTCGTCCGCGTGGAATAGTGACATTGGGCAGCATTTTTAGGCTATATCTTTTGGTTTATTTTGGATATGTTAAGTGAAGCGCACTACAATATATTAGTGAAAACCACATCTAAATCGGAAAAGCCGCATCTATGTTTAACGTTCACAAACGCATAGACAAACAGACAAACATTGTAACAATCAGTGTTTTGGGCGTTATATGGGTGGTATATGCGATGATAAAGATCTCATTAATATTTTTCTCATATATCTTCCTTAAACAGATAGCGATCCGTTACATGTTTATTGTATATATGTAAATTATTTTATTATTATTATTGTGTATTATATTAATTATTATTATATATAATACACAGTCTACATAATACACAACGAATGTATGTAACATCGATAAACAAAATTGGGTAATAACAATTTAGTAGTTATCTGTGGCACTTTAAAATGTCAAACGACAATGTAATGTCATCGAATACATGATTCAAGTCAACACATGGGATTTGCTGCCAATTTAATTCTAATGTTGTGACCAGCTTAATGATATTCGTCTGACAAAAAACAGTGAAAGCGATGGCAGATGAAAATGCCTTTGATAAAAAGAAGGCACATAGGGCGAAACAAGCCGGACGTAAAGCAGAGAAGAAGAAAAATAAAAATAAAATTGACCAATCTAACCTAAGTGCTCGTCAACGAAATCCTAAAGCTTTTGCGATCCAGTCGGCTGTAAGAGCTGAAAGACAATTTCGTCGCAAGGAGGATGTCATTGCTAAAAAGCAACATATCCCACAAGTGGATAAGACGCCGTTGGAGCCCCCTCCTATCGTGGTTGCTGTAGTGGGCCCACCGCGCGTCGGCAAAACAACACTCATTAATAACCTCATCAAAAGTTTCATCAAGACTAATGTAACGGAAACGAACGGCCCTATTACTATAGTTACATCTAAAAAACGCCGTCTCACCCTCATTGAGTGCAACAATGATGTAAATTCCATGATAGATATCGCCAAATGTGCTGATCTTGTTTTGCTGCTCTGTGATGCGAGCTTCGGGTTTGAAATGGAAATATTTGAGTTCTTAAACATATGCCAGGTACATGGCATGCCTAAGATAATGGGTGTCCTAACTCATTTAGATGTTATCAAGAATGCTAAGACCCTCAAAACTACAAAGAAGACCTTGAAACATAGGTTCTGGACAGAAGTGTATTCTGGTGCAAAATTGTTTTATTTATCAGGCATTATACATGGGGAATACTTAAGAAATGAGATTAAAAACCTAGCCAGATTCATCTCTGTTATGAAATTTAGACCACTTAGTTGGAGAATGACCCATGCATATTTGCTTGCGGATAGATTGGAAGATATCACCAGTCAGGAGCTTATTCGGAAGGATTCTAAGACTAACAGAGATGTAGTGCTCTATGGCTATGTCAGAGGGGTGCCCTTGATGAAGGAATCTATGGTCCATATTGCCGGTGAGATGTCATAATTAGTAATAGATATATGTACCCTACATTGAACTGTCTACCTTTGGATGTCAGGACTACTGAACAGATTCATGTACATTATGTTGGTATTTTTTGAGATATTTATGACACTAAATTGCTCGCAGACAATTAATTAGATGTCAATAAAATTATTGTCTTCATTGTAAAAAATTTGGTGTTTGTTTTACTGTCTCTTAACTGTTTTTTTAAATGGTGGTCATTTATTATTCAATGCATGACATTCAACTGCATAATATGCTCTTTTGCTACATAAGTCTTCTGCAGTTTTATTTGCATCTTAATTGAAGAAAGTGTGTCTCGCTCAATGCTAGTAGCACATAGTAGTAGCTATGCTAATGCTAGTAGCACATCTAAAAATAAAATTGACCAATCGAATGCTTGTCAGCAAAATCCTAAAGCTTTTGCGCTTGAAGTAAGGAAGATGTAGAAGTATTGTAATTATTATATGTATAGAGGAGTAATTGTGTCAAATCTAATGCTGGTTAAAGATAGTAACATCTATTACTTTTATATTTTCCAGGTGTCGGAGATATGAAGATCAATGAGCTTTCATATTTACCCGACCCATGCCCACTACCAAGCCGTGAGAAGAAACGGCACCTAATGGAACGGGAAAGGCAGATCTATGCACCCTTCTCTGGGGTGGGAGGCATAGTGTATGACAAGGATGCTGTTTACATTGAACTTAAAGGGTCTCACTCACATAAGCAAGAAGATGAAGAAACCAATGAGAAGAAGGCTTTGCTGAAGAATGTTGTTGAAACTACTGAGACAGTTGATGAACAGATGCAGGAGTCTGGGTTCAAACTGTTCAGTGGAGGTGCGGTCATATACCCTGATATGTTAAAAGATGATGAGTATTTACAACGCAATAATGCTATAGATAATAGTTCTGATGATTCAGACTCTGGTGGAGAGGCATCTGATAATGATAGTGGTATAGATCAAAGTGAGAAGGAAATAGGTGATAAGCTACCTTGGGATAATAATCCTGGATCAGATGATGATAAAGATGATTCTGACAGAGATGAACTGCCTGATAGAGAATCAGATTCGGAAGAAGAGGTAGACAATGAAGCAGATTTCAGTACAAAATGGAAAGAAAAACTTGGTGAGAAAGCCACTGAAGCTTACTTTGAAAGACAGAGAACATCAAAGAATATAATGAAGCTGGTTTATAAGGACTTTGAAATTGGGAATAAAAGTAAGAGGCATGAAGAATCTGAGGAAGAAAGTGATGGAGAGGAGATAGGTGGATTGTTCAAGAAAGTAACAGATACACAAAAACGGAAGCACAAAGAGAAGGACCGATTGGACTTAGATGAGTGCTCATTTTTTTATTCACTGGACAAGCCGTGTATAAGAAATTGGGCGGATGAAACAAATAAACAATTTTTGATCAATAATTTTGTTACTGGAAAGAGGTCAGCGGATGAGGATGCTGCTGAACTCCTGAAGCTGGATGATGCTAGTGATGGTGACGATGAAGAAGTTTATGGTGATTTTGAAGATTTAGAAACAGGAGAGAAGCATGCAGCTGAAGAAAGTGCTGAACCTGAAGACAAAGGCGTCAAAAGGAAAGCTGAGATGACTAAATCCGAAATATTGGATAAGAAAATGAAACTTAAAGCCAAGTTTGACGCTGAATATGATAATCCAGACGATCACAGAATCAAAGGAGATCATTCATATTATGAAAACTTAAAAGCTGAAGCATTAAAACAATCAGAGTTAAATAAATCTGTTTTTGAAAACTTAGATGATGGTATGCGAATAGAGGTAGAAGGTTTCAGACCTGGGCTTTATGTAAGAGTGATGTTCAAGGACATGCCTTCAGAGTTCGTAACAAATTTTGATCCGAGTTATCCAATCTTAATCGGAGCTCTTAACATGGCCGAGCAGAATATTGGGTTTGTATCGTGCAAAATCAAAAAACATAGGTGGTACAAAAAGATATTGAAGACCAACGACCCACTTATAATATCTCTGGGCTGGCGGCGTTTCCAAACACTGCCTATATTTTCAAAAATTGAGGACGATTTGAAATGTAGGTACTTGAAGTATACCCCAGAACATGTCACCTGTAATATGCACTTCTATGGCCCTGTCACACCACAAAACACAGGTTTCCTAGCTCTGCAAACTGTTAATAATAACCCTGAACACATCAAACAATTAGGGTTCCGAATTGCAGCAACAGGCAGTGTGAACGAAATCAATAAGTCTACACAAATAGTGAAAAAATTAAAACTTGTTGGTTCACCTTTGAAAATATACAAGAAAACCGCTTTCATAAAAGACATGTTTACAAGTACCCTCGAAGTTGCCAAATTTGAAGGTGCAAGGGTAAGAACCGTGTCGGGGATCAGAGGGCAAATTAAAAAAGCTTTAAATAAACCAGAAGGAGCGTTCAGAGCGACCTTCGAAGACAAAATCTTGATGAGCGATATTATATTCTGTAGGACATGGTTCAAAGTGGATGTTACTAAATTCTATGCACCTGTCGTTAACTTATTACTACCTTTAGGGTCTAAAAACGCTTGGCAGGGTATGAAGACTAAGGGGCAGTTGAAGAGGGAGCGCAACGTTCATAACGAAGCGAATACCGACTCAATGTACACGGATGTGAAAAGACAACCTAAAGTGTTTAAGCCTTTAGTCATTCCCAAAAATTTACAAAAGGGTCTTCCGTACAGGTTTAAGCCCAAAGTGCAAAAAACTACATTGTCCGGGGTAAATCCTAAGGACAAGTTCAAGAATAGGATGGCAGTGGTGAAGAGTCCTCACGAGCAGAAGGTATCCAATGTAATGATGATGTTGAAAACTAATTACAACAAGAAAAAACAAACCCAGAAGAAGGCGACGGAGGTGAGGTTGGAGCAGCACAAGAAGAAAGTAGAGGAAGAAGAATGGCGGCGATTGAAACGGCAGAAGGAGTTGAAAAAGAAAATCTGCAGGCATCTCAGCAAGATTGGTAGCAAGAAGAAGCCGCAAATGTAAGGCTTATAATAAATATACCTTTATGCTATATTGTTGTTTATCTCTTCACGTCTTTCAATCAACGTGGCAGATGGAGAGTCCATCGCCGTTTCACAAGCGCATAAATCTTTGAATTTCTTAAACGTATGGAAGTTTCCTCTCGATGTTTTCCTCCACCGTGAAGTTCGTGTTGTGACTAATCACTGTACTTAACGTCGGGATTCGAGCTTGCAACCTTTGTGTTAGCAACTTCGCGAACTACTCTCCCTCCACGGCTTTATTATTTATATTTGATTTCTTTTAAATATGTACATTCACGCTGTCCCTCACGGGATAGGCAGACCTCGCAGAATTGACGTTCTCTGTAGACTTGGACCTATTTCGCTTTGTCCTCATCAGACTCGCCTGGTTCGAGTACTCGCAGGTAGAGTAGGTACACCTTGCGTGCTCAACCTTTGTGTTTAGGTACATCTTGGTCCAGACCATTGCGAAACTTACGCGAAACCTGTTTTTACGTCTCCTTACCTAATTGTTAGAGCGCGAGACTCAAATCCGAGGACGGTAGTTGGACTCCCTCTCAGGACTTTACCTTTACGTTGCCTTGGACTACTAGAGGCATTAGATGAAGTATCTACCACCGCACTTCTCGACAGCGAGTTCATTCCCATAACTTGGATCTAAAAAGGTCTTGCACTGCGCGGTTTCAAAGGAGTTTTCTTCCGCGAGCGCTCAGACTGGAACGAGCGCTCCAGTGAGGTTTTCCCTAGAAAGTACAGCATGGAATTCTTCAAGGGTGTGAAAAGATTCCTGCAGTGTCAGTGGCAGCACGCGAGCGATACCCCTGGTGTTGCAAGCGTCCATAGGCGGCGGTAACCGCGTACCATCAGATGGACCGCATGATTGTTTGCAACCATCTAACTAGGAGAAGTAAATATCTGTTAGCGTTCACGCATAACGAAATCTGTCATATCGTATAAAGATTTCTGCTAGAGAATAAGTGGTTTTTGAAGACAGCTAATGAGACAGGGTAACCTGACTAATCGTAGCGGTTAAATAAAACGAATGCATGTATCGTGTAAATTGTATTTACCTATTACCATTATGCATAACGTACGTCGTCATCGCACATTAGATAAATATTTTTACAAAGGTTACGCAGTTCAGATTACATTGGTCAAAATAATCATAGTAAGATAACAATTTAGTTGGCGGCTTGCAAACTCCTTCAATGGAATTGTACCTATTCCCAAACAGTCGCTGGAATGTGATCGCGCGAGAACGCTTGCGGCACGGAGACTTGCACCCCTAGATGCTGTCGAATGCAACTGCAAATAAATGTATGTGGGGGAAATGCAGGCCTGCTCATCTATTAATGTTAAAATTCCGATGAAAAAGGCGGAGCGCAGAAAAGGATTTAGGTCTGCGAGCATTAACAGTAGTCACGTGCCATCGATAACCGACATATTTAGGTACCTACGTAGTAGGCAACTCTTAAACGATTATCTCAATGTGCGGTTATCTATCTATATTCTTCAATTAAACCAAATTCGTTTCAATCACAAACGCCACCCGGGCAGACATTCGCTAGGCTCGAGCCGTTGCTTCCGACTGCATACTCGCTACATAGATGGCGTGAGGGGCTATCTATTGTAGGGGTTTCATTTATTAGCAGTTGCGTCTGACAGATCACGTGGTAACAGTACAAATGTGAAACATTCCCCACCTCTAGTTAATACGAAGCTATGCAACACATGAAAAACTATATACATTGGAATTCACTAACGATCTATTTAACATTAAATTTCCTTAAGGTGAAGGTAACTTTACTCTTTGGTAGCGCGAGCCTTGGGACAAACCTATATGTTTTCTGTTAGGATAGGGGGAACGCGCGCTGGAATATTGCGGGTATGCAAAAAATTATGTACTGTATTCATTCTTCGGCGTCCGTTGCGATTGGTGAGAACGTTGACACGTGTTGAAGCTCCGTGAGTGACCGTCGGGGAGCGAGGCTGAAGGGAAACGGTCACCTCAGGCAGACATCTAAGGGTTGGCACATCGGAACATGCTATCATCGAAGCACACCCCGCGTGGACCAAGGGCTCTGCCTAAGGAGAGCCTTTCTATTTTAAAACCACAAATACGCGAAGATATTTTTACCCAGACCTTTGAAGTTGAAGCCGTTGAAGTTAGCCAAGATGGCGGCTAGAGCACGTGACTTTGCGCCACAAACGTCAATATCGCTATCCTCTTACTGTTTTCAAGGCGTGCCATTGTACACCAACCAACCTTTATATGTAGTTGTCATTAGTTACCAAGAGTATAAAGAACTATACCTCTAACTTTGACTGAAATTTAATTGATGGGGTGGCCTGTCCCTCGATATATACCAGGCTTGCAGTATTCTCATACAGAGCTCAACTTATGTGACTGAAACCTTGCCTTCATCGACGTGCCAACTGAGGACTGTTGCTACGCAAAGGGCACGTGGTCACCACGTATAAAAATGTTCATATATTTTCATATATACTCGCATGAACTCATGAGCATTCTCACTGGTACAATACAATCTTGCGGTAATTTTGACGCATGCGTATTAATGCAAAATCGCGCAGAATCATTTATACATACTAGCTGTCGTATACGCCATAGGCGTCAGAGCTTACTAATCAATTATCTCTTTTATTTAGTGAGAGTTAGCGTTTATAGTCGAGTAAACACGGCTTGGTATTTCCTTACCGCTCAGCCCATCCCCTCAAACACACGCGCATGTACTAAACAACGTACATGCTTGGAAATATACGAAGAATCGATGCGTAATCGTACGCGGTGACTAGCCAATATAATATATATAGCACTTTAATGAGGTGACCATTAATACACCATTTACCGGCTTCACCAGCGCCCCTCTATGCCACCCGACACCGGACGAACTGTTACATAGGAATGAGACAAGTATATGTCTGAATACAATTGATATAATATATTTGTCGCGCGATGTTTCGTCCAAAGTTGCCTTCTATAATATAACATATGTAGTTAATTTATATATTTATACAAAAACATCACGCCGGTGGCCACACGTCTCGCCTAAATGTTATTAATACTGTTGCGCAAATATTCCTATACACATTTTAATTTATTATACATCATTCGTAGATACAAGTGGTTATATAAATTGTGATAGGCGACTAGCGGCACATGCGGCTGCGCTTGCGCCGCGGTCAGTTGTGTCCTAATTTATACATAAAGCGTTACCATTTAAATAATAAAAATAAAATCTAACAGATTGAACACATCCTAGCTACATATTGCTACTCTCGATATCTCTGCTCAATAGTTACTCTTTACTTTAGAAAACCATATTTACAATTAGATAAACATATTTTATTTAAAATATACCCAAATTAAAAATGGTTAGCTATACAAAGTGTAGTAAATACATAATTAATTAACTAATGAAAACGCGACCTGTATACGTGTGACGTTCGCGCGATTAAATTGTATAGAAGAGTTATGTTTCAACATTGTAAAATATGTTCATTATTTTTATAATTTAAACAAGCGAAAGAGGTATGTAAGTCCAAAGAGAACTAACGTTATACTCTCTCTGCCTACCCCGTGAAGAGCCTCGGCATTAACGATGACATCGCTTCATCCCCTTCGTTCCTTCAGTTCAAGTAATCATGCGTCCATCACACATATATAGAAAAAATGTGTCTACCCACCAATTCATTGTAAGACAAACTTTAGAACGCTTGCATGTAATTAAGATCCAATTCGGCTAGTAATAAGGTTAATTTTACAATGAACCGTGCCCAACATGTTTAATATTTGTAAACGCTTAACAAAATATACCTAGCTAGTTATCAGTGGCCGCGTCTATTGTATCATTCAAATTAAATAGATTACAAACCATTATTTGACACTGTACACGACTAGTAAGCCCCTTGCTTCGTGGGGCCGAGCGTTAGTGGACAAGGACCTATCAGATATGATGTGAGATCCCATTCAAATAGTACCCAAATTCGTACACGACCTAACATGCCTCATAACAAGAATCGTTTAGATATACATAATAAACATTGAGATAATATACCTCTGCCTACCCCTTCGGGGACCCTTGAGGGAAGGCGTGAGGATATAATTATAAAAATATACAAGGGTGCCGTGGTGGCAGTGGTTCGAGCAGTCGCCCGCGACACAAAGGTTGCAAGCTCGAATCCCGACTGTAACTTCCAGTGTTATTTTATTGAATAGATAATTGATTTGATTTTTATGGCGATAATTAAATAGACGATCGTATGAGGCATACCAAATTTATCCCATTCTCATATCTACTATTTCAGTTATGCATCATATCAATGGGTTGAAGTAAACTTTGGGAAACACCACAAAGGGGCGTGGTCTGGTAAGACGGGGTCACGTGACCAATGCATTACATCAAATTATTGATATATCTCGCTCAGAGACTCAGCATTGCTATCCAGTGTAGCAATGCTGCTAGACTTCTTGGCACGTTGCCGCGGGATAACGATTTGAATCTCATTAATATTTTATCTGTAAATAGTTATTATTTATAAAATTACTTTGGGATCTCAACATCAGTGGTCTAACATAGGTTTCACTGTCATACCGCCTGCGCGCGAGCGACATCCTTGGTGACCATAGGCGGCGGTAACCGCTTACCATCGCTCTACATGCCTGTTTGCCACCTAATGTTTTCAGCAGAAAAAATATCTTGCCAATTTTAATACATACCTATATTTATATTCTAGCTTTGATATATTGATGGGATCAATATCGCATCCACCGTCCATCTTTCTTGATAAGCAAGTAATTGAGACATTACGGTATATTTGTCTAATATTCGTTCGAATGCCCAACCATCTAGAGGTCGCGAGTTCGAATACCGCTGGGCACAAATTAGTACGTTGTGACGATCAATATATGCACCTTAGTTTTGGTTGTACTATATATTTAAACACTCATATATGTATGTTTATAGTTGACTAGTTATGTTACAAGCTATGCTTAGTGGTGGAATTTCTCCAAGTTGAAGTTCTTGTATGGATAAAAAATGCCCATATTAAAAGCAGGTAAGTTCGGCGTTGTCCCATTAGTATGAATAGTTGTTAACAAGCTCGCACGCAATGACAGACGGACACACAGAGAGGCACACATTCAACTACATAAAGCTATAAATATATATATGTATATACACACCTCAGCGAGGCACTTGGTACACAGGTATTGAGAGAGATTATACGTTACACACGCAACGTGCATACGATGATAAGGCTTACGTTCTGCTAAAACCAAACCAAACCTTTACCTATCTAAATAAAGGTTTATTAAAATTCTATGCTAAAGCATCGACAAAAAAAACTCTTAATTTTTTTTCTCATAATGTGGAATAAGATTTTCTATCACGATAACGAAACTAACGATTTATTTTCATTAATATGTTTTTTCTAGTTGGAGACAAGCACGTTGCGTGTGACAAATATATTCCCCGCTTAACATTCCAATTGCTAAGTATTGTAATACAGAAAACGCTAGCGGAGTTTATAAATATAGTACACGATCAGCACAAAACAATAATCCTGAATGAATATAATCTCACAACACCGTAACTCTAAAGGACTTGTTTCAGCGTCTGCGAATTTTAAAATGGCGGCTGTCAAATTGATACCTACTAATGTCAAATACTTAATGTCAAAATATTTATTGTTCTGTCACACAACTATGTACGTAAGTAATGATGGGATTCAATCTTAATATGAATTCGGAGACGGTGAAACACGCCAGTAAATATATTAGTCAAATTGTAACTAATATTTGGCATCTGAGTATGATATTGTATGTACGCGAGTGCCGTGTTTTGTAGACTTACATTAAGAATTAAATATTCATGATTTGGAAACGAGTTATGATCGTATAGGCAAGCTAAGAGGAGGAATGACACTAGTCCTTGTAACCGCATAAATTACATCATATTTCGTTTAAATATATTTTAATTAAAGGGGTAGTAAAAAGTCAGTCTCAAAACACCGGCATCGCGTCGTAAATCTAATTTATTGCATTGTTTAACAATAATAAATATCGGAGTACAAGTTAAGTACATTGTAAAACTACTATAACCAGAGCACTTTGTTTTCATACCATAGAAGCATTAGTTCGCTACAACTCTTTACACTCGATATACACATGTTACGGAAACTTACACTACTTATTCATAAACAACAATTTGTTCATTTTGTCTATGGCAGAACTGAATTGGTAATACATGAAAATACTTACTACAACAAATTAAAATTTAAAATATGTCTAGCAAAACATTACAACTTTAAATTAAATAGATAAATTAATTAAATTTGTATCGATAAAATGTTGCCATACACAAACGGAACAACACCATAGACTAAAACCGTGCCATACCACCTCACAAATACATGAACCAGCGCGAGATTCGAAACACTTACACAATTGTTGACTATAAGTTGAACTAAAATGTTTTGTAACTGTCACTAGTCGCTGGTTGTCAGACATACGTCGCCCGGCACCTGCTCAGTGTGGCAGGCTTCAGGGCATCTTCAAGACTTGATTGGGTCTCGCCTAGGGCTCGTGGAGGCCTAGTTGAGGGTGTGATGTCAGGAGGCCGCATGTTCGTGTTGCATCCTCACCAGCCGCTCTGTTCCCGTCGCCACGAGGTTCGCGAACTCCATCTCTAGGATTTGTCGCGCCTAAGAACACATTATGTTATATAAGACTTTTATATCTAATTTTATATATATATAGATTACGCGTCACGTTGTTTGTCCTCGATGGGCTCCTAAACTACTAAACCGATTTTAATCAAATTTGCACACCGTATGCAGTTAGATCCAACTTGAAACATAGGATAGCTTACATCAAAATTGGACCCGATAGGTGGCACTGCAATCGTGTTCCAGGTAGTTTAACTTTTTCACCCGGGCGAAGCTGGGCGGGACAGCTAGAACTATTACGCCGGAGATATATATTAGGTGCCTGCGTGACAGATGACTTGACTGACTATAAATACTGTCTTTAAATTTCATCTGAAACGTATTTAGGTTCGATGTTTTGATTCGAGAATGGTTTGGTTTCACAATTGGACCCGTTAGGTGGCGCTGCGATCGTACTATAGCAACTTTTATTTTTTCACCCAAGCGAAGCGGGGCTGGACAGTTAGTATTAAATAAAAGACTATCGTAAAGAAATGATAGCAGGATGTGAACCTGTGTGTTCTGCGTGGGTATCTGCAGCGCGAGGGCCATGCTGCTGGCGTCGAAGCTGTCGTCGAGCGCGATGAGCGCGCCGTGCACGCCGCTCTCCACCAGGTTGTTCGCGTACTCCTAACGACACACAGCCTTCTCAGACAGGGTAGGCAGAGAGAGTAAAGCACGCTACAGAGCTAGTGGTTTAATTAACCTTTTTACCTTCATTTGAGACATTTATTGCATTAATACCTATAATAATAGTTGCTGTTATAGTAATGTGCAGCAGCCAGCGCTGCAGCCGCTCGTTGGTCCAGACCAGCACGTCCCGCGCGCCCAGCCGCTAGCAGTGCTAGAGGTGGCCGCTCACCTTGAGGTTGATGTGCAGCAGCCAGCGCTGCAGCCGCTCGTTGGTCCAGACCAGCACGTCCCGCGCGCCCAGCCGCTAGCAGTGCTAGAGGTGGCCGCTCACCTTGAGGTTGATGTGCAGCAGCCAGCGCTGCAGCCGCTCGTTGGTCCAGACCAGCACGTCCCGCGCGCCCAGCCGCTAGCAGTGCTAGAGGTGGCCGCTCACCTTGAGGTTGATGTGCAGCAGCCAGCGCTGCAGCCGCTCGTTGGTCCAGACCAGCACGTCCCGCGCGCCCAGCCGCTAGCAGTGCTAGAGGTGGCCGCTCACCTTGAGGTTGATGTGCAGCAGCCAGCGCTGCAGCCGCTCGTTGGTCCAGACCAGCACGTCCCGCGCGCCCAGCTCGGCAGCGCGGCGACGCTCCTCCAGCGCGCGCACGCTGTAGCCCAGCCGCTTGAGGCACGCCACGCCGAAGTGGAGGGACGTTCTGGCAATATTCAGTTACACTCAGGATTTTACCAACAAGCGCTGAGGCGTAGTAGTTCGAGTAAGTTCGAGTCCCAACCGAAGCAATGAGTTTGTCTGAGCTTAAGTACAGTGATTCACAACACGAGCTTTACAGTAAAGGAAAAGATCGAGAGGAAACCTGCTGTTTGAGAGGAAATTCAAAGGCGTATGTATAGGCGTATGCTTGAGTAACGGCGATGGACTCGCCATCTGGCACGTCGGCACCTAAAATATATTTCTGGCGGAAAGTGGGTGTGTGTGTGCACTACCTATACTATTCTGCCTACTCCTTCGGGGACTCTTGTGGGAAGGCGTGATGGTATTACGATGAGACTGGATAGTACTTTTAATGTTTGAACCCGTCAACACGTAGTACCTGTGAAAACTGTCGACCATTTTGAGCTGTGTCCGTAGATCCCTCTTAGTGAGATGTTCCAGCATCCGAGCATCCACCAGACACTCCATAAACGTGGTTCTGTATTGTGGTAGTCCTGAAAAAAAAAGATTAATTTATTCCCTCTATTACCATTTTTATGTAATTTTTTGATGTGTTCGGGTGGAATATTTTTAAATTCGAAAAAAATTACTCCACACGCACTCCTCAACGTTTTCCCTTTATGCTAGGCTGTCTTAGTGCCTACTAGGTTTAACCCTCACCTTACTTTTGAAGATCTAAATATTTTTATTTCACATAGGCCTAGATGGGCACTTATAAAACGTCGAAAGAAGTGCACTGCTCGGGTTGGTCGTTTCCATGGAGTAGAACCGGCAAGAAGCTCCATGGTTAAAGAAAGGGCGAGAGTTAAACCTATTACGGTGTGATGATGGAGTTCATTACACGGTTACTAAGCGCTTTGGAGCACTTTCGTCAAAAAACACGAAAAATATATTCTACTTCCAAGAGTTTCTCTGATTTGGACGGCTACCCCTTCCCCGAGTTCCCAAGGGGAGATTTTGCCCTGTTTCCTTACCTAAGGAGGGTAGCCATACGTTCCCGATCCACTCGTGGTTCATGTCCCCGAAGGCTAGGGCGGCGCAGGCCGTGCCCCGCGGCGCCGACGGCGACGTCAGCGACACCATCTCTTGGATGGCCAGCCGCAGCTTCAGCCGGTGCAGCGGGTTGCTGATCCCTGCATCACAACACAATCAATCACCTCTCGGAACGAGTTGGCTGTCGGCACTCTTGTCTCCACGCGAGAGACACTCCAATTAGTATTCGGGTTAGACTTAATGTCTTAATACATGTTGAATGATTGAAACACTGATGAATGTGGATGAAGCGATAGAGGTTTTAAGTCCAGAGAGATCTGGCGCATTCTCTGTCTACTCCGTGATGGGCTATGTATGTATGTACTTATTTAGAATTGTTCATAATTCAGTGATAGAGCCCGTAGGTGGATAAGAAATAGTGATAACAGTCTATTCCCTTTCTTTACAGAATACACTACCAAATGGGAAGTATGTGTTCTAAATCAGACATTATATCCTGTAAAATTCCATTCAGGATAATATTCAGAAAATATCTCTCAAATATGTAAAAATCTAGTCTTTTGTCGCGTTTGCTCTCTGTGCGCGATAGTCTCAACAGGCTATCTGTAGACTAGATGGAAAGGTCTAAAAGTATTGTAAAGGCTTTGAGTGAATTGGTCGATGAGGCCGTACGAAGGAAAATATAATGGAGGTACGCACCGATCTCGCGCTGTATCTCCTGGTCGGAGAGCGCGGACATGATGGCGCCGGACTTGACGTTGGCGCGGCAGGCGGCCACGTACCAGGCCGGCATGCCCACCCACAGCTCCAGCCAGGCCACCACCGTGGGGCCGTTCCACAGCGCGAACGGCGTGCCGGCGCGCATGGCCTCGCCCAGCAGCTCGTGCCGGTAGTCGCGCTCCCTGACACACACACACACACACACACACACACACATAGATAGTGCCCCACTATCTTCCCTATAGTTTATAGTGTAAGTGTGCAACCTTCAACTAATGTTTGAGTATTATTGGTACACACTGATTACCTATGAGTGCACACGCACACTACTATTCATCCCGCGACCTCCTCAACTAGAAATTAGTGGGGCGCGTCTTCGTGGATGGCTCTATCTATCCGATTGATTCAACTTGTAAAGTGTATGCAAGTGAAAGTATACACAGTACCGATAAAGAAAACCGATGATGTTAAACGGGCCACCCTGTCAAATATAAATTTTCCATAATTTCACAAAGAAGTATAAATAAAAGAAGTGTAACTTCAAGACAAATAGTAAATAACGAACTTGGTCTTGGAGCGCGCGTAGTCCTGGTGCTGCATGGGCGAGGGGCCGAGGCCGGGGGCCGAGGGGTCGGCGGCCGCGGCCTCGTCGGCCAGCGACGACAGCCCCAGCGACGACGCCGACGACAGCGACCGCGCGCCCTGGCCCTGCTGCAGCTACACACCGACACATATTTATCTAGGACTTAATTAATTAAATAAAATGCCCTAGTGGCCTAGTATTTCGAGCAGGCGCTTGCAACAAAAACATTGCAAGTGCCAATGCCGACTGTACCAATGAGTTTTCTGAACTTAAGTACAGTGATTATTCACACCACGAGGATTACGGTGAAGGAAACGAACATGCATGCTGTACTCTCCTTTTAAGAAGGGTGTGAAAAGATTCCTGCGGTAAACGCTTATCATCAGGCCGACCGCGTGCTTGTTGGCCACCCAAGTGTTTTTTTTATACCACATGGTTGGCAAACAAGCATGCGGTCCGACTGATGGTAAGCGGTTACCGCTTGGTATAAAAAAAAGGAAAACAACGAGTGGATCGTATACAGGTTGTATACGTTTGAGAAAAGAAATTTAAAGAAGTGTGTATAGTCACGCTATCTATCACACTGACACCTAAAACATATCTCCGTGGTGAAGTACTCCGGAGACCCTTGTGGGCATGAAGATAGTATTTATATAAAACAATTGAAATACTCAGTATAGGGAGAACTGGCGCTCTATACTCTCTGCCTACCCCAGGACTCGGCGTGATGATAATATGTATGTATATAATTATATGTATGAAATACTCACCGGTAAGCCCGCCTTCTCTTTCTTGCTGAAGAACCTTCCGAGGGAGCTTTTGAGTCCTCGTTTCTTCTGCTGATGCATGGAGGCTATGGACACGGCGGAGGCGGCCGAGGTGACCCCCCGCGGCAGGCCGGGGGACGCGCCGCCGCCCCACGACGAGCCCGCGCCCGACCCGATGGTCATGCCGCCGAGGGACTCCTGGCTCGAGCTGGGTTGGGGGTGGTAGAGGTTAGAGAGAGTTGGGGGCTGAATATAGCCTGGCTGTAGGAAGCAATCGATGTGAAATCATTATGTTTGGGGTTCAATGGGAAGTGTGTAGTCACCACGAATGGCCACAAGCGTCTTGGCTAAATCGGGGCATGATTCCAAATGTCCTACTTGTATTACATACCCTAGCTCTGCCGGCGAATTCGTCTGCGTGGAATACGTGGACTATGGGCAGCATTTTTGGATAAAACTTTTGGTTTTTAAGTGCATATGTTAAGGGAAACGCCACAATATATTTGTGAATAACACATCTAAATCGGATAAGCCGTTTCTGAGATTAGCGTGCAAACGCAGCGACAAACAGATAAACAGACAATTCTAACATTTATCATTGTTTTGGGTCCTATTTGCGTTGATAAAGGTCCCATAATATTTTTTGTCATATATCTTCCAATCGATCCGTTGTATTGATGATATGTTAATGGTAAATTTGGGAGTATTTTTGTTGCACAATCGCGCCAGAACGTTCAGTCGCTCTGACGGATTTGGATGAAATTTGGCCAAGATTTTATTAGCTGGATTAAAACATGGTAAAATTTACACGAGCGAAACCGCGAGCACAGCTAGTCTTATCTACGTATCGTCATTTAAGTCTAGCAGATATTATCAAACTGGCTAAAATGGAATTACTAGATGAACAGACGGGTCTCTACAGTGGATGGGGGCACACGACCAAATAAACATACCATTACACATCCGATGGTATTCGGGAGTGCAAGACATCTGACACAAACATTTGCGGCACATTAAATAATTAGTAATTCCATTTTATTATTTATTTTATTATGAAATTATTAACAATATAAAACTAAACTAAGTCTCTTGTTAACTCTTGTTGAAAAAACAGAAGATTATCGAGTTTTCACTGTAGAAACCATTTGTTCTATTAATTCACAATGAATAAAATTCATGAAAGAAGACTTTAGATCCCTGCAAGCTTAAAGCTGTGTAAGTTATACACCCTTATTTAAAAAGTTCAACTACATATTTAAACAAAACTATGCCGAGAAAAGAATATCGCTATAACTGATTCGGTGTCATTGCACTGCCTCATAACCTCAACATAAACGTCAACATTATGTCAGTTATTAAGCTGTTTCCATGTACGGTATTTTCCCGATAGTTCTCTTGAGACCGCCCACTTTTCCGGGCCTACCGTTAAACGTAAGCCTAGTCTGGTAATTAAATATAATAATAATATATCCTCACGCCTTCCCACAAGGGTCCCCGAAGGGGTAGGCAGAGGTGTATAGGTAAAACCCACACACCCACTTTCCGCCAGAGGTATATTAGGTGCCAACGTGACAGATGGCGAGTCCATCGCCGTTACTCAAGCATGACTATACATACGCCTTTGAATTTCTTCTCAGACGTATGCAGGTTTCCTCTCGATGTTTTCCTTCACCGTAAAGCTCGTGGTGTGACTAATCACTGTACTTAAGTTCAGAAAAACTCATTGGTACAGTCGGGATTCGAACTTGCGACCTTTGCGTCGCAGGCAACTGCTCGAACCACTCGGCCACCACGGCATGGTAATTAAATGATCTGCTTTTATCTATGCTAATACTATAAAGAAGCAGATTAAAGGTTCCTTAGCGACGCGCACGCGCTCAGGACCCATTCCAATCTAGTAAAAAAAAAATACAATAAATATTGTATTTAATGAGGAACGCTTTGTTTAAGCTATACATCATCATGCCATGACCCAAGGAAGCGGAGCTAGTCTCATATATAGCTCGCAGATTTGACCAAACACGGATGGTGAAAGAGATAATTATCCAATATCCTGTACAAATTAGACTTGATGCACAATTTGTGCGGTGCATAGTTAAGCTGCGCGTCTGGACAATCGCACCAGACGTTGGTCAGGTCAACATCAGACAAGGTGACGTGTTTCGTAGGTATAGATGGCAATATTCTAGGTGAACACCTGTGTATTGGGATCCTGGCTAGGCTTCCGGACATTATCGACGATCTGAGCGGCGTGAAAGGAGAAAAAACACATAAATAAACACGACTGTATAATTTATTATATAGGCACTGGCGACACACCGTGCACTATGCATGCCATAGGATAGCCTGTTAAGAAATTCAATCCTTCACGTTGGCGCCTTAAATATGGCGATATCATATTCACTCACTTGTACAAAGGCGTGAGTAAACGGTAAGTCAGTCACGCTACATAGTGAACTGGAGCTAAACATAGCCACGGGGAATTCATCACAGCACAGTGTTCTTCAAGAAGAATGTCAAGACTTTAATCCACCACGCTCGTTCACTTGTTTTTAAGAAAAAAAAAAGGCACAGGCTGGGGAGGGTGGGGAGGGAGGGGAGGGCGGGGTACTCACGAGTCATAGGGCGGCTGGTAGTGCGTGCGCAGGCGGTCCCTCTCGGCGTGCAGCGCCCGCGCCGCCCTCTCCAGGCGCAGCGAGCGCGCCGTCAGCGGGGACTCCGCCCCCTCCGCCACGCCGCCCTCCGAGCATAGCTGCAGCTGCCGGACAAGCGCTACTTCACACCGCGCCACACCACATCTACCCGCGCCTACCCACGCTCGCACGCTTGAAGCCTCGGCTACCAAGCGGCGACTGCCGGGAGGCCGAGGGCGTGGGTGATGGCGAGGGGAAGCGAGAGTGCACTACGTGGAGCATTCGCGACGGGAGAGAGGGGTCTAGAGTGCGGTGCTCGCAAAGGTAACTTTATGCTTTATATTATGCTTTTGGTTGACGTAAAATTATTCATGACTGTACAAATGGAACTAACGAAGTTATAAATATTACAGTATTTTAAAAAATCTATTATCAGACTCACATATTGAAATAAGTAATAAATACAGTGAAAGAAAAACGAGACGTTTAGTCGACGTAAAGTCGTAGAAAAAGGTATTACGCGGAGGTATTGCACCTCTGACTACCCCTTAGGGAACCCATATGGTAAGGCCTGAAAATTTTGCATAAATATTTGAGTGTGGAACGTCGTGTCTGTTCCCTCTGCCTACCGATGAACTTAAGATGGCGTCATGTTTGTACACTTACAAGCATACAACTTAAAACATATCTAAACTGACAATGGGTTAATAATAACGCCACTTGTTACTATCTACAAATTTGATTTCCACACAAAGCGATAATGTGAAAAAAAAAAGTGTTATGTACATATATTGTGAATTGTAACTACTACTAACGACTTTGTCTTTGTATCTAACACACACACCCTAGGTATAGGTAGCTGGGTACAGGTAAGCTTAAAAATATAGTACATTGTATCTATTAGCCTCTGCTGCCTAGGCAGCCTCTGCAGGCTATGAACTAGGTTAATAGCCTGTATTTCGGCATGCAGCGCCTCTAACCTCGGTTTTGGTTCTATTAAAGCTTATGTTATAGTTTATTTAATATCCAATAGTTACTAAGTTTACTTTGGCCAAAGAGCTACGATTTACTCTATAATTTTAAATATCTATTGTCCTCTGGCTGTGTATGATGAAGGGTGTGTATGAATATATGAAAGAAGGTGAATAAAAATAAATTATATCAATTACTTTCAGTATACTGTACACTAAACATATATTAGTAGACTGGAGAGAACTGGCGCTCTAATCTGGCTACCGTGACTGTGTGACGATATGTATGAACGTATCATACATTTGAGGCGTGTTTTAACCCCACACAGAATATACAATAAACATTATACATATTACACAACCATAAACCACACAAGCATCGCCTAATTACGTGGTACGAAGCCAGGCCTTCATTCTAATAAAAATCACCATAATCTTATAGACGGTATAAAATGTATTATCCCCTTATTAATAAATAAACTTCGTCTATGTAAACGCTCATATCTAATATTAGCTAAACAAAATATTCCAGAAGAACATAATCCATGACCAATTATATTAAAATATAAGCTCCAATATACCCTCAATTATAACCTACATACCTAATTATAAACCTAACCTAAAATATTGCGTTTACCGTAAAATACAACGTATTTATTCTCATTGTAACGCACTCTAACTATTAATTACAGTGAAACTTGGTTAAGTGGGACCTGGATAAGTGAGAAACCTCCATAATTGGAACTCATGCTGAGGTCCCAACACTTTGGCACTGAATTACCTCTGTTAGTGGGACGAGGTAAACCTCTATATCTGGGATTTGTTCTTTCGATTTATCATCATAGTTTCCTCTATAACTGAGACAGCGAGTAAATTTTATATGCATAAACCTCTGTAACTGAGATAACATTGTTTGTTTATTCATTCTTATTCTACCCACAATTTCCACACGTAATTCCAAGTACGTAAGTACAAATTTTGAACTTCAATTACCTTCAGTTTTAGTTTCGCTTTACTATCATACAGATGTTTATTTGAAAAATGTCAAAACGAAAGCTAACTGTATAACCTGTATAACTGAAATAACCTGTCTTCTCACCTCTATTAATGATACCCTCTGTAAATGAGACAGATATTTATTTATACCTGTATATCTGAGACACTGGGTAAGTGGAATACCTCTATAAGTGAAACGACATTGCAGGTCCCTTGATGTCTCACTTAACCAGGTTTCACTGTATTATAAGCTGTAGTACATTTGTTATACAGATTGCCCGAATTTGTATATATTTGGAAAGCGTTGCAAATATTCCCATACCAATGGTACTATGTTATCAATGTTTGCTAAAACCCGATACAGGTATATATATACAACTCTACACGAGGAACAAACTTACTGTATAAGCTCGAGACTAAAATCCAATGTTCACACAATACTTGATCAAGTGACCGTTACAAGAGCTTACGACTTTTACAAGTGGGTTGGAGTTTTCAGTATCGTTTTCGAATTTCTTTCAGTCCCACATGTCCGAATATAAGAATGGACACAATATAAGATCACTCGTCTTTTTTAAAATTGACCACTCGCCTATATGACAGGGATGGGGACATAAGGTGTAGAGCGCCATAAGGGCATGTAAGAAAAGCAAATGTTAAACATTTACGGGAATTATTGCTTACTTAACTACCGGAACACCTATAACTTTCTTAACTCATCATACGGAACCCTCCGGATTTTGGACACTAAGTGCCCAATAAGACACGCCTAGCCGAACAAAAAGTTCACGTACAGAATTTTGAGACGTAAAAAAAAGCTAGTGAATGCGGCGTGCAATAAAGCCTCAAGCTCAAAGGCCGGCCGTGGTAGCGCTGAGTGGCATTACTTGTGAGGACCCCGCGTGGGGGCCGAGCCCCGCCCGCGCCTGCCCGCCGGCCGCGCGCCCCGGGGACATCGACGCCGGCGCCTGCGCACACGCACACTGTACTGCCCGCTGCCCACGGCCCACTGCCCACGGCCCACAGCCCACGGCCCACGGCCCACTGCCCACGGCCCACAGCCCACGGCCCACGGCCCACTGCCCACGGCCCACAGCCCACGGCCCACGGCCCACTGCCCACGGCCCACAGCCCACGGCCCACGGCCCACTGCCCACGGCCCACAGCCCACGGCCCACGGCCCACTGCCCACGGCCCACTGCCCGCCCCCCATACCTCGCCGGTGCCTCACACACTTCTACTCTATGGCACGTCGTGGCAATACGCCCCGTCTATCTAGTACTTAAGTTAGCTTGGCTGATTGGTAGTCATCGACATTGGTAGATCAAATGTCAATATGCCATGTCTAACTAGTATTTGAATATGTTTGATGATGTTTTTTTTTTTATACCACTTGGGTCGCAAACAAGCATGCGGTCCGCCTGATGGTAAGCGGTTACCGCCGCCTATGGACGCTTGCAACACCAGGGGTATCACTCGCGCGTTGCCGACCCTATTTTAAATTTAGTTCGTTATGTTATATGTAAGTCTTTTGTACCTAGATCGAATAAACTAATTAAGTGCTGTTTAACTATAATTATTGGTGGATTTATGTAAGGCCATTAGTGTTATTGTAATAAATGTATTTATGTACTGTTCATAAAAAAATTAACACAAGAAAATGACAGAATGCGAAAACGTAACAAAGAACTTTTATAAATAAAGAAAATTACGATACGAGCAAATCAGAAGTTAGGTTAGAATTTATATAATATATTTATTTTATTTTATATTGATATTACCTTCATAAGATCACAGATAGCTTGTGGGTAATGAGACACGGACTCAAATCCCAGTTACTGAGCGTAGTTTTTTCGTTAATAATGTTTGAACGCAATTATATATTTCACCCGCGGTGGCCGAGTGGTTCGTATACCGACTGTACCAATGAGTTTTTCTGAACTTAAGTACAGTGATAAGTCACACCACGAGCTTTACGGTGAAGGAAAACAACGAGAGGAAACCTGCATACGTTTCAGAAAAATTCAAAGGCGTATTGCATAGGCGTATCGTGCTTGAGTAACGGCGATGGACTCGCCGTCTGTCACGTTGGCACCTAAAATATTACCTATACACCTCTGTCTACCCCTTCGGGGACCCTCGGGGAAGGCGTGAGGATATATGATATATCTGACGGTGGTACAGCTATTGAGGTAGCGTGTCACTCACGGTGTGGTACTTGTGATGCGGCGCGAGGTGCGGGCGCGAGGGGGAGGGCGAGGCCAGCGGCGGGGAGTCCCCGCGCCGCGACACCACGTTCATATGCTCGTAGCTGCCCACCTGAGGGCACACACACGCTCGCACTGACATACATACCATTATTATCGGCCAATTTCACTGAAACTGACCTTATTACAAACTACGCAAAGCTTGTAATTGAACGCGATAAACATAAATATTTACGGCATCCACAAATACTCGGGTTCGTAACACAAATATCCACCCTCTGCGGGAATCCGTGTTAAGACTTTAAGATACGTCTTAAGACTACTGGTCCTGACAGATGTCAAAGCTGAATCAAAATCTCTATATACGGGCAACGAACCCGTGACGAATATCAGGGCCTTTTAAAACTTACCAGTTATACGGAATGAAGTGATAGCTAATCGTAATTCAATAGTGCAAAATAACAGATGTATATATCGTGTAAGTTCGAATCCCGATTGCACCAATTAACTTTCGGAAATCGGAACTCATGTTCAGTGACTAGTCGCATTGCGAGTGTTACGGTGAAGGAAAACATCGAGAGGAAACCTGCATACGTATGAGAAGACATTCAAAGGCGTATGTATAGGAGTGCTAAATGGCGATCACCACTTCGCCTACCCCCTTGGTGACAATTTTTATTTATTTATTTGGATGTCCAACAGCTGAGACAGAACACTTTAAAATTAAACCATTATTATTTTCTTTTAACACCGTATTGGTTGAACGTGTACAGTCGTCCGTACAGTATATGTTTACTGTAAGGATGTTAAAATTATTGTGGATAAATAAATAAATAAATAAATAATAAAACATACATAAGTGTCCATCCAATTTTGCCCATCCAACCCCTGTGGGGAAAACGTGAAATAAAGATATTTGGACCAGATATGTTGGTATCCCTAGGCTGAGACAGTATATGACCGGGTGGCGAATATACCCTGGACTCGAGTTCCTCAGCGCGCGCCTCGGTGGTCTGCTTCTCCTCCTGGATGAGGCGTATCTCAGTGTTGATGGCGTCGAGCTGCTCCTGCAGCATGAGCGCCAGCGCCGCCGCGTCCGTGTGCCCACCCTCCGCGCCGTCTGACTCCTCGTTCTGCAACCATCATCATCATCATCATCATATCATCACGCCGTGTCCCTGACAGGGTAGGCAGAGAGTATAGAGCGCCAGTTCTCTCTAGACTTATATACAGTGAAACCTGGTTAAGTGAGACATCAAGGGACCTGCAATGTCGTTTCACTTATAGAGGTATTCCACTTACCCAGTGTCTCAGATATACAGGTATAAATAAATATCTGTCTCATTTACAGAGGGTTCCATTAATAGAGGTGAGAATACAGGTTATTTCAGTTATACAGGTGCGATCATTAAATAAAATAACGTGTTATGTATGTAAATGAGTTTTAAGAATAGAATAAGAATGAGTAAACAAACAATGTTATCTCAGTTACAGAGGTTTATGCATATAAAATTTACTCGCTGTCTCAGTTATAGAGGTAACTATGATGATAAATCGAAAGAACAAATCCCAGATATAGAGGTTTACCTCGTCCCACTAACAGAGGTAATTCAGTGCCAAAGTGTTGGGACCTCAGCATGAGTTCCAGTTATGGAGGTTTCTCACTTATCCAGGTCCCACTTAACCAAGTTTCACTGTACCTCCTAATTCATGAATACCTCTTTTATTATTTATTGATTGTGTATTAGTATATTAGTTTACTTGTAGTTAAGTGGCTTCAGTACCGATTTGGGTTATAACCTGTAATGGTAGCTGTAAGGAAATAAAGTGATAAGTGTGAAAATAAATAAATACTTGGGACTATTCCTCACAAATTGACATAGTCCAAAATTAAACAAAGCGTGTACCATGCAGGCAAGACAACGATATATACTTACAATAATAATAATAAATATAATATATCCTCACGCCTTCCCACAAGGGTCCCCGAAGGGGTAGGCAGTGGTGTATGGGTAATACCCACACACCCACTTACCGCCAGAGGTATATTAGGTGCCAACGTGACAGATGGCGAGTCCATCGCCGTTACTCAAGCACGACTATACATACGCCTTTGAATTTCTTCTCAGACCTATGCAGGTTTCCTCTCGATGTTTTCCTTCACCGTAAAGCTCGTGGTGTGACTAATCACTGTACTTAAGTTCAGAAAAAACTCATTGGTACAGTCGGGATTCGAACTTGCGACCTTTGCGTCGCAGGCAACTGCTCGAACCACTCGGCCACCACGGCTCTTGCTATATACATATACATATATATATATATATATATATATATATATATATATATATATATATGTATATGTATATACACATGTACGCGCACAGATATCTGCCCTCAGCGGGAATCGAACACGCGACCTCAAGCTTCGCAGTCAGGGGCTCTGAACACTAGACTAGAGAGGGTCGTCATGTATTTGCTCCTCTATGTTAAATTATTATGGTTCGCGCTGGACTAGTTGGCCGCGCCATAGATAGGTCAACGCGACGCAAATGAGCGTATAGGGAACTATTTATAGGAACGTGTTGACATTCTTGGAGGATCAGATGTCGGCCCAAAGTTAGAATTAGGTATAATTGTATATCATTCAAAATGTTTAGTATGTAAGTGCTTTGGTTTATAATGCTGTTAACTTACATAGGCTTTGACTAATAAATAAATAGTCATGCCGCACAATTTTCAAAGGGAATGCATTTAAGCTATTTCCCTGCTTCCTCTGACACACCCACGATAACCCGTACAATAAAGTACGCACCAATATCGCGTCGTGGACAGCTACTCGATCATTCTCGCTCAGCCTAAATGTATTAGTGTATTGGTACTGGATCAATGAATACCGTTGTACAGTGTTACAATAGGGGTAGGTGACGTCACCTCAGCGTCGCTCGACACGTCGTACTGTTGCTGCACGTTCGCCATCATGTGCGCCTGTTGCAGCTTCTCCCACGACCCATCCAGCTACATACACACAAACACTTAAGGTTATTTATGAGAGGTACGGCATAACGGGTTTTCCGTTCAAATTTGGAGATGCCCGACTGGAGCAGGACGCACACAATTAATTGTGTTGTGTTCCTAGGCGGTGAATAAGGTCTCCAGTAATGAGCTCCTTGGGGAGGGGGGAGGATTGTTATATTGTGTTGACACAATAAACAATCCTCCCCCCTCTGCTGCCAACACAGTATAACTCTCCGAACACAGAGTAACAACGCGCAAGTGATGCTTTGGTATTGTAAGCGTAAATAGGCTGCGGTAACCGTTTTCCATCGGGTGGGCCGTGTGCTTGTTTGCCAATCTTGTTCTATAAAAAAAACTCCTTTTCACACCCTTCTCTTAAGAACTCATAAGACATGCGCATACATGAATATAAATAGTGCCATTCATGAAGACGCGCCCCACCAATTTCTAGTAGAGGGGGTCGCGGGATTCGAAGAGTATGACCCGACTCTATTAATTGTAGCGTGTGTGTGCACTCATAGGTAATCAGTGTGTACCGACAATACTCAAACATTAGTGGAAGGTTGCACACTTACACTATTAACTATAGGGGAGATAGTGGGGCGCGTCTACGTGGATGGTACTACTATACAATGTTGTATAATTCAAATCAAAACGATCGGTAAATAATTTTGGTAGATATTCGACTTTGAAGGGACCAACATATTTTATCACTAGCCGTGCCCGCGACTTCCTCTGCGTGGAATAGTGATTGGGCAGTATTTTTTTTTTATATCTTTTGGTTTATATTGGATATGTTAAATGAAGCTTACCACAATACATTAGTGAAAACCAAATCTAAATCGGATAAACCGTTTCTGAGATTAGCGTGCACAAACGCATAGACGAACAGACAAAAATTGTAACAATTATTGTTTAGGTGCTAGTTGCGTTGATAAAGGTTCCAATCATATTTTTTCTCATACATCTTCCATGTACAGACAGCGATCCGTTACATTTTTATCATATGTAGTCTATGATGTTGATGATGATATTCTAATACTGATGGATTAAATAAAACACAAGTGGGCATTATTCCAATGCCTGTGTCAGCATACCTTCGGCTGGAACATGTTGGGCGGAGGCTGCGGCGCGCCCGGCGACAGCGAGCGCGTGAGGGCGTCCGTCTGCTGGATGTTGAACGCTATCTCCTGCTCCAGCATCTGGCGCTTCAGCTGGAACACAACACTCATACTTCAGGTTTTCTATTACCAAACTGCCTACCTTTTTTACACCACAATAGTGGCAAACAAGCATACGGCCCAGCCGATGGGAAGCGGTTACCGTAGCCTATTTATGCTCACGATACCGAAGTATCACTTGCACGCTGCTACTCTGTATTCGGAGAGTTATACTGCATTGGCATAATGGGACTAGTCCCTCTGCTGCTAACACAGTATAACAATCCTCCCCCCTCCCCAAGGAGCTCATTGTTTGAAACCTTGTACTAAAAAAAATGTGTTATTTGGTTACGGACTTGTTTAGGGTGGGGGTCCAAATTCGAACGGGAAGCCCGCTGTGCCCTACCGTTCTTAATACTCTTAGATAATAGATGAAACATACTTGTCCTGTAGTTATACCTGACAACGACTTAGGCTAGTCGTTATGAGAATTTTACACACACATTTTCAGGTGTCCATCACCTAAAGTATTAGCATCACCGTGTTTTATTCCTGATACAAATCTAGATAAAATTATACTAATGAAATCGATTTTACGTGGGTTGACACAGCTGATCTTGTATAAAAGTTAGTATTCCTTTAAAGCACTGTGTGATCAAGTATACATTCATAAATGCTTCCCTGCAAAGTTTTGGTTTACCAACGCTAAGATGTCTTTATTACCAGCAGTTAAAAAGATATCGAAAAAAGTATAAGCGAAAGTATTCCTTTAAAGCACTGTTTGATCACCTGTTCGGTTTCCATCCGCCACTTGGCCAGCTCCTTGAGTATCTCCTGCTTCTCCGCTAGCAGCTCGTCCGCGTACTTGCGCGTCTTCTCCAACTCTGCCGTCAGCGCATTCTTCTCATCCAACGAGTGCATGCGCTCCTTCAGATGGACTTGCAGCCTGGAACATTTAAAATCAAAATAATTTATTTCACATAGGCAAGGTGGGCACTTACAAAACGTCGAAAAAGGTGCACGGTTCGGGTTGGTCGTTTCCATGGAGAAGAACCGGAAGGAAACTCCATGGTTACTCTTTTCAAATCATTAGGTATACAATAATAATATTTTTGTTACAGTAATAGTACTTGAGTATGGGGGACAATAGGTCGTTGCTTACTATACAAAACATACATAAAACAAGATATCAAAGTTAGCAAGATCTGAGAATCTACAAAGCCTACAATGTTCACACATTCACAAATTAAACAAGTGACACAAATATTGTGAACATCAACTTAAGAATACATTACGTCCCTCCACGGAGGAGACAGAGAGAGCCCCAGTTCTTACCAGAATAGATATTTAGTAGGTTAAGAATACATTAGTCACACTTCGAGCTTTACGGTGAAAAAAAACATCGAGAGAAAACCTGCATACGTCTGAGAAGAAATTCAATGGCGTATGTATAGTCGTGCTTGAGTAACGGCGATGGACTCGACATCTGTCGCGTTGGCACTTAAAATATATCTCTGGCGGAAAGTGGTTGTGGTATAACTTATACACCTCTGCCTACCCCTTCGGGGACCTTTATGGGAAGGCGTGAGGATATATTATATTATATTATTATTAAGAATATATCACGTCGTGTCCCTCCACGAGATAGGTAGATATTTTTCTAGAATGCGTATGTAGTTCCTCACTATTCCAAAATGTTTTAGTGCAGTAATGTGGTGCTTTTGCCACTCAAAAAGTAAACAAAGTTATTTGGGTAAACTCAATTTGGATCACGTTTGGTTCACGACTGGAATCAATACTGTTGGAAAATTGCTCAATAGACAGTCATCTGGAGGCGTTTAGACTCGCCATTATTCGGTTAAGTAACTAAAATTCCATGAACTCTCATAACGAGAGGCAAATAAAATACAACAATATGCATAGTTTACTTAATTAACGCACGTTTATTTAAATTTAATTCGTTGTAATATATCTTCACGCCTTCCCACAATGGTCCCCGAAGTGGTAGGCAGAGGAGTGTTGGTAATACCCACACACTCACTTCCCGCCAGAGATATATTATAGGTGTCTACGGCGATGGACTCTCCATCTGTCACGTTGGCACCTATAATATACATCTGGCGGGAAGTGAGTGTGTGGGTATTACCTATACACCTCTGCCTACCACTTCGGGGGCCCTTATGGGACGGCATGAGGATATTTTTCTCAAATAATAGTTCATAGATTGGGACTACTCAAAACCAGCCATTATTAATCTGTATGAATCGAACGAGTTTGTCATATTAACTTCTTCACCACAGAAGCGCGTAAGGCACACAAGACCTCACCTGTCATTGGACTCTGATAGCAGTTTATCCACAGTAGCAGAGAGTCTTGTATTATGTTCCTCGTTCATCCGCAGCCGCTGGTTCAGTCTCATGAGCTCAGCGTTCTTCTCCTCTACGCTCGCCTCGAGGCGCTGGATGCGATCCTCGGCCGAACCGTGGCGCTCTTGAGCCTGGAGACAAAGGAATAAGAGTAATTAACATAACATAAGACATATATACATATAAGACGTATACTGATACGCAAATTTATAGAAAAAACATTATTAATCTTCGCAAATAACACAAATTTAAATCTGCACTGGGTCCCCGAAGGGGTATGCAGGGGTGTATAGGTAGTCCCCACACGCCCACTTTAGCGTCAGCGATATATTTTAGGTGCCAACGTGACAGATGGCGAGTCCATCGCCATTACTCTGGATTACGTCGGGATTCGAATTTGCGATCTTTGTGTCGCTAGTAACTATTCGAACCACTCGTCCCGTGGGGGCCGAGGCCGAGTTTTGTAAGGATTTAAGGTGGACAGATTGGAGCTTTTAGAATTAACTTAAGTCTGTTTTTACGCTAATGTCAATTCCCACCGCAACGCTCTTCACACGTACCATTGTCTCCATTTGAACCGAACCTGTGGTTAGTCAGTTAGGACACAAAAACACATGACGATCAAACACAAAAACATGTTGATAATAAAAACAAATCTCCGCACTACTTTCGAGGAACTAGTGGAGGATGGACTGTGAGAAGCAAAGCATGATTGGAGATTTGTTAAAAAAATGTACCAACTTCCACTAATATATAATATATATGTACCTCCACAGATAACTACGTCCCTGTTCCATATCTTAATATATATAAATTACGTGTCACGATGTTTGTCCGCGATGGGCTCCTAAACTACTTAACCAATTTCAATAAAATTTGCACACCGTATGCAGTTTGATCCAACTTAAAAGATAGGATAGCTTAAATCACAATTGCACCCGAGAGGTGGCGCTGCGATCGTGGTTCAGGAAGTTTTTTCACCCGGGCGACTCTGGGCGGGACAGCTAGTATATATATATGTAACGATACCAACATTACAATTGCCTAACGACTATAGGAATACGCGAGTCAAGACAGAAGTAAATAATATATATATCATCACGCAGTCAATCGTGAGACAGACAGAAAAGATACTTCAGGCATGGCATCTTTCGCTTCACCTTCATTCAATCAAATGCTTTCTTGCTATGTTTTGGCTTACAAATACTAAGATCTCTTTAGTACCAGCAGTTAAAAAGAAATACGACTTAGAAAGAAGACTTAGCGAAAGACTTCACCGGGTATGCTTGCTCTTTAAACCTGACATATGGGTGGGTTTGCTAGTAACGACCTTTCGTAACAACACACAGGCAGAGTGGTCTAGGAACCTAATTCACTGCATAAACACAACATTACCTTTGAGGAGTGCTAATTGGCTTGGCTCTACCAAGGTCCACTGCCATGGCCACTCCTCGTCAGATATTCGTAAAGAACCATTCTATTCCTCTATCAGAATCATTCTGTACATCAACTCTCTCTGATCTCCATTACTGCAGGAATACAACACTACAAAGAGCGTTACGATTCTCCGAACAGCGGAGGCTCAATCGAAATCAAACCTCTTGGGAGGTACCACTGTGGTCTACTTCTTTAAGAGATCTACCTCTACCACACCAACATCTAGGTAAAGTGAGAATGCAGGACTTACACCACCCACCTGGTTCAGGGCCTCCATCCGGGCCTTTAGCTCCATCTCCATTTCGGGCAGGGAGGACATCTGCGCCAACTTCTGCGTGGACAATTCTAACTTCTCCTCTATCGCCGATATCTTCTCTTCATGTAGCTGGGAACGACAGGTGATGTGAGGTGAGGTGCTATATGCGTATGGTTCTAAGGTTCATATTCGTGTGGCAGCGCTATATGATACGAAGAAGATACCTACTACTATGAACATTACGAACACAACAAATTGACAGCCTTTAATTATGTACGTCCCACAAGTCTTATGTACGCGAAGGAATATAAACCATTTTCATAACGACATTAAGCTCATAATTAAGTGCAGACAGAACCTCGTCTTCATCATAATGCTCATCGTAATCAAAATTTCGTAGCTAGACAGATGTATAAATAATAAATATAATATATCCTCACGCCTTCCCACAAGGGACCCCCGGAGGGGTAAGCAGATGTGTATAGGTAGTACAAACACACACCCACTTTCCGCCAGAGATATATTAGGTGCCAACGTGACAGATGGCGAGTCCATCGCCGTTATACAAGCACGACTATACGTACGCCTTTGAATTTCTTCTCAGACGTATGCAGGTTTCCTCTCGATGTTTTCCTTCACCGTAAAGCTCGTGGTGTGACTAATCACTGTACTTAAGTTCAGAAAAACTCATTGGTACAGTCGGGATTCGACAACTACTCGAATCACTCGGCCGCCACGGCTTTATATATATATATATATATATATATATATATATATCTGTCTCTCTCGCTACTACGAAATCTTCTATATATCGTTGATGAACTAGAGATGAACAGTGTTATTTTGTATTGTTCTTTGCTAAAGTATAAACAAACATGAATTTAATCACGTACACACAGACTCATTGAACATATTTAATTAAAGTTAGAAAACAATTTCCATATAGGTATGTTGATCGGCCTGTGTTATGTTAGTAACGGCACAATAGGGGATAAAGTATTATCACATTAGTTGTTAGTTAACAAACACAGCGCGCACACAGGTTATTTAGTTAATTGTTAATTATATTGCATATTTAAAGAGCATGTCACGTAGTTGTTCGGCTGTGAAGTTAGCAACGAATCACCGCACCGTTCGATTCGTTTCACGCTAAGTTCACAGACTAAAACTAACGGAGTATAGTGTGTGTACCAATTGGGTAATGATCAAATATAATCAATGGGGTTACCTTAAGCTGTGCCTGTTTGTTTTGAAGCTCTTGTTCTAGCTTTTCATTCAAGTCGTGCAGCGACGTCGACTCGCGTTGTGCGTTCAAGTATCGTTTCTCTAGTGTTGCTATCCGCTCCTCCTGCGGGTATAAAGACTAATGAAAAACCAAATGTCAACCTTATATTGCCAAGGGTCCGCTAGGCTACATCTGTTCACAAAGACATGAATTCTAGCTCTTCGCTAGGATACAAAACTACATATATGACAAGTGCAATTTGGTTGACAAACGGTGATTGTGGTTGTGGCTTTTTCTACCAGGGTATCTTCGGACTACTGCTTTTCGACCGAGTGATCCGTTGAGGCCGTTCATGCCGTACTGCAAGTACAGCTATTATAGATAGTGTCATCAGCGAAGACGCGCCCCACCAATTTCTAGTCGAGGGGCTCGCGGGATTCGGAGATTATGATCAGAGTCTATCAATTGTAGTGTGCGTGTGCACTCATAGGTAATCAGTGTGTACCGATAATACTCAAACATTAGTGGAAGGTTGCACACTTACACTATAAAATATGAGGAAGAATAGTAGAATGGAACAGACCAAATCAGGGACGTCTTGAAAAAAGGCCAGGTCAAGAGTACCTTAACCCAAAGAGCATGTATGAAGGGAATAATGAAAGTGGACGAATCGAAAAAGTATGTAAGGATCGTAGCAAGTGGAAAGAAGTGGTCTCTGCCTACCCCTACGGGAAAGAGGCGTGATTATATGTATGTAAGAATAGTGGGGCGCGTATTCGTGGATGGCACTATCTATACAAGACGGTCTAATCCACGCGGTCCTTACCTGGTCCTCTTTCTGCGCAACATTCTCGCGCAGGTCCCGCTGCAGCTTTGCGCACTCGTCCTGCTTTTTGACTAGCTCTTTCTCTCCTTTGGCCAGCCTATCTTCCAGCTCGCTCACTTTGTTGTTCAGCTCCGCGACGCGACGCTGCCACGAGCTTAGCTCTGCCGACTGGAATGGATTCGTTATGTGTGAGTTAATGATATACATATATGAAGCGTCTTGTGGATTCTTAAGTATGTAGATATTTTTCTGGAATAAAACATATCCTGTCTGTTCCAGCTAATCCAGCTAATAATCTATCTCAGTTGCGAGTTTCATCCAATTCTGTTCAGTCGTTCGGGCGTGATAGAGTAACAAACATCATCACAAACTTTCGCATTCAAAATATAATAAAAGGATATATTTTTAAATAGCTTATCGCCATAGATAATCAATATTTTTTTGATTAATTTCTATGATACATATCTTGCCTTACCTTTGCAAACTTTGTACTTATATGTATTGAATCAATAATGAAGTGTTGTGAGTTAGATAAATGTATTAGTATGTATAGACGTTCTGTTCATAATTGAAACTAAACTGCGATTTGAAACCCTATATCAAACAACGTTAAGTCGATATTTTCTTACTTGGGTACATTAATCAATTTATAATTGAATTTGCAATCAATTATCGACCGAGCGTTATTGGTTACAGAGTTCAATATCGATTGATTTTATTAGGATATCATGTTATGGTGTGATAGTGTGTACGTACTGCTGCATGCTTCTATGTTACATAATATTGTTATATATACAGGTAGGTTATGTACTAAGACGTATCCACAAACGACGGGCAATAATATAAATAAGCTTTGGCTTTAATATTGATATCATTTGAGGACATTTCTTTTTTATTAAAATTACGCATCTAATATATAGTTTCTAATACAATGAAATAAGGTCCAATATCAGGTCAGTCGGTAAGTAATTGGGGTCAGTTGGTAATTAATTGGGGTCAGCTGGTAAGTAATTGGGATCAGTCGGTAAGCAATTGTAGTCAGTCGATAGGTAATTGGGGTGAGTTGGTAAGTAATTGGGGTCAGTTGGTAAGTAATTGGGGTCAGTTGGTGAGTAATTGGGGTCAGTTGGTAAGTAATTGGGGTTAGTTGGTGAGTAATTGGGTTCAGTTGGTAAACAACTGAGATCAGTCGGTAAGTAATTGGGATCAGTTGGTAAGCAATTGTAGTCAGTCGATAAGTACTTGGGGTCAGTTGGTAAGTACTTGGGGTCAGTTGGTAAGTAGTTGGGGTCAGTTGGTAAGTAGTTGGGGTCAGTTGGTAAGTAATTGGGGTCAGTTGGTAAGTAATTGGGGTCAGTTGGTGAGTAATTGGGGTCAGCTGGTAAGTAATTGGGATCAGTCGGTAAGAAATTGTAGTCAGCCGATAAGTAATTGGGGTGATTTGGTAAGTAATTGGGGTCAGTTGGTAAGTAATTGGGGTCAGTTTGTGAGTAATTGGGGTCAGTTGGTAAACAACTGGGATCAGTCGGTAAGTAATTGGGATCAGTTGGTAAGCAATTGTAGTCAGCCGATAAGTAATTGGGGTGAGTTGGTAAGTAATTGGGGTCAGTTGGTAAGTAATTGGGGTCAGTTGGTGAGTAATTGGGGTCAGTTGGTAAACAACTGGGATCAGTCGGTAAGTAATTGGGATCAGTTGGTAAGCAATTGTAGTCAGTCGATAAGTACTTGGGGTCAGTTGGTAAGTAATTGGAGTCGGTTGGTTAGCAATCGGGGTCAGTCGGTAAGTAATTGTATTCAGAATATTAGTAAGTATCTTATTTCAATGTACAGACACACTTATCATCTAATAATGTAATACTTATATGCAAGTTATACTCTAACGATATTACGAAGCGTAGTTATTCAAGTGTTAGTTAATTCTATATACCTATATTATATTAATAATAGCAGGTTACAATCGCAAGTACATAATCGATATATACTGAAGTTAGCTGCGAGCGTCGTGCAATGGCGGCCAGGCCTGGTCCTTGGGGCCGGTTGGAGTCATTACGTATTTTGATAGACTGATTCATCTCAAACTGATGATATCACTATAAATTTTACAATGAATTTTAATAGATAATAAAATGATATATTTCGTTTATTTCACATTAATATGTTGTGAACATGAGTCTGGCTCGGACTATTCAGGCTGATACACTTGCATATAGCTTTTTGACGCTTTGCCCACCCTATAAGAAAACGAGCCCCGACTACTTTAAAATACTACGAGGTGCACAGGGGATGAATCTCTATCATAAATACGTAACTAAAGTTTTGTGATATGCTACATTGCAGGTGTAAAGTATACCATCGTTGTACAGGGTGGTTAAAGTGAAGATTAAATTAAACTTGAGATTTTTTCGAGCTCCTGTAGAAGTGAGGTGGAGAGAATAAAAAACCATCGTCTAGTCAGTATGTATGTATGTCTTCTTTTCATGACGCTTGCGTATCAAGTTACACCTGCACTGCCACAAATCAGTAAACCCTCCGTAGACAGCGATGTATAGGCATGTTTTCTGACCTGTTTGGCAATAGTGCTTTGAAGCTCTGTCACTTTCCGGCCGCTGTCTGATTCGCCGTTTACGTTATTTTGCTCCTGTCGCCGAGAGAACTACGTTAGAATAACTATAGCCACTGATGCCGTCACGTGGTATGAGGGCTAGACCACTATACTGACGCCCCACGGTTCTTCTTTCTTATCGTGACTAATCACACCACGAGCTTTACGGTGAAGGAAAACTTCGAATGGGAACCCGCATACGTCTGAGAAGTAATTCAAAGGCGTATGTATGTATAGTCGTGCTTGAGTAACGGCGATATCCTCTACACCTGTCACTTTGGCATCTAAAATATGTCTCCGACGGAAAGTGGGTGTGTGAGTACTATATATACACACCTCTGCCTACCCCTTCGGGAACCCTTGTGGAAAGTCGTGAGGATATATATATTCTTTCTTATATATAAAAATCAACCGAGGTTCTAAAAAAAATAATGTTTTTATGTACACATAGTACATGTTCCTTCAAAATGTAAATTATTTAAAGATTAAAAGATTTTGAATGTTTGACGAAGCATGTTGTGGGTTACAATTTCTATTTGTATTTCTTTTTAACGAATCCTGCGGTGAATTATTCATGTTAAGATGGACGAAGCCTTAGATATGGATAGTCATAACATGTGATTATTCTTATAAATTATTCTTGTTACATTTTTTTTAAAATTAATTAACATTTTGAATGTTCTCTTGGGACAAAAGTAAAATTGAGTAAAAGGAACTAAACACATCTAAACTAAGTTAATCTAGAAAAAAATACAACACATAAAATATCTAACACTTAGATATATCTACAACTCACAAACTCATCGCACAAACATAGCGGGGATCGAACCCGCGATCTAAAGTTTCTAAGACAAAGCCGGGAACTAATGGGAACAATCACAAAATTTATTGGCGAATAACACCGAAATATAATAAACATAAAGTTAAAAATAACAGCTATTTGTAAAACATAAATTGAACACGTACCTATAAACAACATTGACCATTCGAGAAGCATTTAGAACTGTGTACGTTGTACATTGCTTGTAATGCAAGTGTCTTGTAACCGTTGAACGTATGTGTAGTTGTCGATGTAAAAGTTATATTGTTAAGTACACGTAATGCATTATCGATGTAAGTTTGGATGACTATATAATATTATGTATATCTACTGCTCCTTTCCCTTACGTAGTACAATATACTAATACATATCAATCTTCCCCCTGATCCACTCTATCTATTGGTGAAAACCACATGAAATTCCGTTCAGTAATTTTTGAGTTTATCGCGAACAGACAGACACACGCGGCGGGGGATTCGTGTGTGGACGAGTCAAAATATGTAGAAATAATTATCAAAATCTGTTCAACATTGAGATAATTTAATATACCCAAAAAGGATTCATTTATTTAACGATTTATTGTTTTAGAAGTACATATTGGATTACATTACGATATGATAATATTTATCTTTAATTCTGTTCAGTATTTTGTGTTCAATGAGCTCAACGTTTAATATATATCCATTTAGTGAGATATAGCTTTTTGTGGTAATATTTTTTATTTATATTTTTTTTATATACATTGGGACATTTCCACACAAAATGACCTAGTCCCAAATGAAGCAAAGTTGTGTTATGGTAACCAGACAACGATATATTTACTTATATAGATAGATATATACATAAATATATAGGACATCATACTCGTGTTGATCACACAAATATCTGCCCTCAGTGGGATTCGAGCCCGCGACCTCAAGTGTCGCAGTCAGGAGCTGTAACCACTAGACCAGACGGCCGATGTACCTTAGTTTGGAGTTGGTCTCCGTTGGTGTCCGGGGAGCCGGTGGGCACAGTGCCGTTCTCCTTTGGCTTGTCGTCCTGACCTCCTGACGATTTGTACTGCTGCAGCTGGAGGCCAAATAATAATAATAAGCAGGAGTACACATAGCTATCGTGTCGAGGCTCGTTCTCCAGGACGCTAGTTACTGGTAGGCAGAACCTTGATCCCTGTACCCATGGTCCCTTATACTCGTAATACGTGTATAATGTACTTTTACAAATATATAATATATCTTTCCGACAAGGGTCCCCGAAGGGGTAGGCAGAGGTGTATAGGTAATACCCACAAACCACTTTCCGCCAGAGATATATTAGGTGCCAACGTGACAGATGGCAAGTCCATCGCCGTTACTAAAGCACGACTATACTATGCGCCTTTGAATTTCTACTCAGACTCAGACAGTATGAAGGTTTCCTCTGGATTTTTCCTTCATTGTAAAGCTCGTGGTGTGACTAATCACTGTACTTAAGTTTAGAAAACTCATTGGTACAGTCGGGATTCGAACTTGCGATCTTTGCGCGAGTATTTAATTATTTTTGCTTTCATTTATTGTCCGTCACAGAGTTTAAATAACGAAGGCGCCCTGATATATGTATGTGCCAATTAGTGTTAACATCTTTAAGAAAATTTAATAGACTCACTTCTTCTTTGGTTAAGGCAAGTTCCTCTTCTAAAGCTGTGTTCCTCTCTAACGCCACTCGCAACCTTTCTCGAACCTGGAAATTTAAAAATACATTAGTCAGGGCACACCATTCAGCTATTTGGAGTGTCTTTAAACGGCAAATTAAATGTTTATGTAGAAAACTCATTATCATTATATATTTCGAGTACTCTTTACGTTCCCGTTCTTGAGCGTCCGATCGATTTGATCTAGGTAGTTAGAACGTGGCCTGCCTCTGCCTCTTCTTGCACACACTTCCGCTTTGTATATCTGTTTCGTCAATCTATCTGCACTCATCCTTCCTATATGTTAAACCCAACAAAATCAAAAATCAAAATCTAATCAAAATATTTTTATTTCACATAGGCCCAGGTGGGCACTTATAAAACGTCGAAAAAGAAGCACGGTTCGGGTTGGTCGCTTCCATGGAGAAGAACCGGCAAGAAACTCCATGGTTACTCTTTTCAAATCATTAGGTATATACAATAACAATCAACTTTTACAACAAATACAACGTCCACGCCAGTTGCTGTATGAATTTCTTCACTACCGATTCGATCTTATATCCGTACGCCGCACATTTTTAAAAGGGAACATCGTAAAAAACCAATTCAAAGTTACCTTCTCGTCGAGTGCTTTGTGATGCTCGAAGAGACTTTTGAGAGCCTTCAGGACCTCCACCTCCGAGGAGACGCCGGACTGCGCCGCCGCCTGCCGCTTGACCACGGTCATGCGCAGCGAGCGCTCGTGCCGGGACACCAGGCATTCTAGGTGCTCGAGCAGTAGCTGCACACAAACACATACAATATGAATGTATTATTAATGCGAAAGTTGGCGATGACGTTCGTTCTTCATTCACGCAAATATTACTGCAAAGAATTTGATGAAATTTGCCACAGAGATTTGGGAACATTATTTCAGAAGAAACTGGTTTTATTTCAGAAAAAACTAGCATAGAAATAAATTTTTACGCGGGTGAAGTCGCGGGCTCAGCTCTTTGTTGTACTCTCTGCATACATACATACTCCCTAATTGTATCGATCAGTCTTTGCAGAGTATTAGCTCTGGACCAAAAGTAATCAGATACACAAACACAAACCAAGGGTCTAGACACCATTCATCCTGAATTATTCAGGATGCCACTCAGCAAACCGGGGCGTAAAGCGGGGGTTAATGTACGAGTAACGCGCAAGCGACCGCGGGTCGGCAAGGTACCCCTCTCCCTATATTTTAGCAAAAAGTCACAAACTTATCATATTCGTTAAATAACACTGGATTTTCACACATACATTCTCATTTAATGTCATCGCGCCGAGTCACTCAGTATTAGGCAAAGAGAGTAGAGCGCCAGTTATTTCTTACAGACCTCTTTCGCTTCATCTACATTCATCAGTCTCTTCATACATGCTCGCCGGTATCGCCGTACGTTCGAGAAGAAATTGAAAGTCGTACATGTATGAATAGTCGGCGATGGACTCGCTGTCATTTTGACAAAAAGAGAAGGCCGAAACTTTATCTTGTTAAAAAAAAATCCATTTATAAAAACTGATTGATGTGAGACGAGTGTCACAATAGTCATGTGGGTTCAGCCACCACTGGGCAAATTCCCTCTCTCTTCATACTATTAATTCAACAGTAAATGACATAACTTTTTCTGCAACGAATGTCATAGCGTGAGCGTGAACAGAAAGGGAAAATAGACTAGACCTGTTTTTAAGTACATTAAATACATGTATAAGATAGACAAAAAGGTTATTCTCAATTTCTAGATTACTATTAAGCAAATTAATTAAAACTACCGACATAGCGTTCCAGAGGCAAATTTTATTGTTCCCAATTACTTAGTTGCAATCAAGTAAGCATAAATCCGCCATTGGTCGTAACAACGCCGTAACGGGGACCAAAGCTTATCCCGGGGGCACGTTTTATGGTACCGTAACGTGTTTTATTGTCAACGCCGGCTGACCCTGCGAGTGGACTCCTGAAGAATCCTTGGGGTTTATGTCGTGGAGTCATGGCCATTCGGGAAAGAAAAAGGGAAAACTTTTGAGGACTTTATCGGGATAATAATAATATCCTCACGCCTTCCCACAAGGGTCCCTGAAGGGCTAGGCAGAGGTGTATTGGTAGTACTCACACACATACTTTCCGCCAGAGATATATTTAAGGTGCCAACGACTCCATCGCTGTAACTCAAGCACGACTATACACATGCCTTTGAATTTCCTCTCAAACCTTCCTCGGTTTCTTCACCGTAAAGCTCACCACACTTAAGACATAGTATAAAGAACAGTCTTATTTATACTATGCTTAAGATTAATAAAACTCATTGGTACAGTAGGAATTCGAACTAGCAGTCTTTATGTTGGCAAGCAGGCAACTACTCGAAACATTCCGCCACCACGCACTGTCTGTAATCTATATCTATACATATAATAAAATTGGAGTGTCTGTTTGTAATATTGGAATAACCGCTTTTTACTAAATGCATATGCATATAACATAACATACACCAAAATATTTTTGTTTTAGACTTATAATATCCTCACGCCTTCCCACAAGGGTCCCCGAAGGGGTAGGCAGAGGTGTATAGGTACTACCCACACACCCACTTTCCGCCAGAGGTATATTAGGTGCCAACGTGACAGATGGCGAGTCCATCGCCGTTACTCAAGCACGACTATACATACGCCTTTGAATGTCTTCGCAGGTTTCCTCTCGATGTTTTCCTTCACCGTAAAGCTCGTGATGTGACTAATAACTGTACTTAAGTTCAGAAAAACTCATTGGTACAGTCGGGATCCGAACTTGCGACCTTTGAGTCGCAGGCAACTGCTCGAACCACTCGGCCACCACGGCTCTCATGGTGGTTTTAGACTTTTATTTTAGAAACCGAACAATTTTTTTTCCTTAAATTCCACGCGGACGAAGTCAAGGGCACAGCTAGTATATAAATATGAATGTTTGTCTGTATGCCCTTTATAGAATGTTTCCTGTGTTTCTTCAGGTAGATTCGACAATGGTTTAGATTCTCAATTGGACCCAATAGGTGGCGCCACTGGGTCCGTGGCTTTTATTTTTCACCCAAGCGAAGCTGGTCGGGACAACTATTATTATATACAAGCTTATGCCCGCGGCTTCGCCCGCGTGGATTTCGAAAAAGTAGCTTGGGAAATTTTCTTGCTAGAATCGGTTCAGCCGCTATGCCGTGAAAGAGCATCATACATTATAATCTAAGAACTTTGAATTTTGCAGGATTAAAAAAATGTATTGACTATACCTATGTCCTATTCCTAGGTATAAGCTATCACCATTTCAACTTTCAGCCAAATCGGTTCAGCCGTTTGGCCGTGAAAGAACCGCAAACATCCAAACATCCAAACTTACAAACTTTCACATTTATAATATTAGTAAGATTATAGGTAATTATATATTATAGGTAATATACATACCCTGGTATTGTTTCGTTCTGCCTTGAGCTCGGAGATCTCCTCCTCTCGTTCCAGCAACTGTTCCCGAGCCTGGTTTAGCTCTTTGGTGAGCGTCGCGAACTCCTGCGGACAACACATCATATTAGCTATTATTACCAATTCCTTTATGTTCATACATACATACATATCATCACGCCAAGTCCCTAACGGGGTAGGCAGAGAGTATAGAGCGCCAGTTCTGTCTAGACTTACATACCTCTTTCGCTTCGTCCACATTCATCAGTCTCTTCATACATGCTCGTCGGTTTCGAGTACTCCTAACGTTCCCGTCCTTGAGAGTCCGATCTATTTGATCCAGGTAGTTGGAACGTGGCCTTCCTCTGCCTCTTCTTGCACACACTTTTGCATTGTATCTCTGTTTCGTCACTCATCCTTTCTATGTGTCCAAACCAACGTAACATGCCTTTCTTCATCTTTACAATCACGCCCTCATTCACGCCAGTTGATTTGCGACACATTTTATGTACATTATTTATAATAATAATATATAATATATCTTCACGCCGTTAAAGAAAAAAACGTTACATTTCTAATGAAAGAAAACATAAACCCCCCATAAACATTGAGCGGTAACACAAAATGTTTAACCCACATAATTCCACATCAAATACTGACATGTATTGATGAACATAAAACAATTTGTAAACTTATCTCAATGAGCGCTATCAATCCAATCAAGTACAATACAGACTTAACGACATCCCAATAGCCTGTATATGATATCATATCCAAAGCGGCGATTGCCTTCAGGCCAGACAATACAAATTACAATCTCAATAGCAATGGAAACCACCTGAGCGAGCGAAGCTAAATTATCTATTAAACGATTTGCGGTTTTACCGGGACAAATTGAAAAGCTGCTACAGATGTTCCGGGGAAACCTCTGACATGCCATGACTCGCATGGGGGTGGAGGGGGAGGGAACAAGATCCGGCCCTTATCGCCTATCATTCAACAATGATATCTCCAATAGTGACACAAAATTTACATCTTGAATTTGTTGCAATTGCAATGATTCAGGCGCAAGTGATATTTCGGTATCTTGGGCGTATATGCGTAAGCTTGTATGACAGTATTCTTGTATAAAAAATCGTAGGTGATGTCGGGCCAGCCCTGGATCTTAATTTTTTTTTATACCACTTGGGTGGCAAACAAGCATGCGGTCCGCCTGATGGTAAGCGGTTACCGCCGCCTATGGACGCTTGCAACACCAGGGGTATCACTCGCGCGTTGCCGACCCTGCAGGAATCTTTTCACACCCTTCTTAAAGAACTCCATGCTGTACTCTCCAGGGAAAACCTCAAAATCTTAATTGTTTTTGAAGGCGTGGCGTGGCGGCCAACTTGCCACTTCCGTCTGCTCATATTTAACATTTATCATCATCATCATTTCAGCCATCAGACGTCCAATAGACATATACCTCCCGGAATTAACACCACAACGCGCGGTCTAACGCTACACTTGCTCTGTTGCCTATTTTGTTGAAGTTATCAAAGTTACGTAAAATGATGAGTGGTGTATTCTTCTGCTAATATTGCATTCGCCACCCTCTGAATTTGGGGCCCGTGGCATGGACACACGCTTGATGCCCCCGAACCGAGAGCTGGGTGGGGGAATCGCATCTTAATGTTGCACGTAAGTTGCAAGTAAGTATGTAAAGGTCTAAAAAAAATTTTAATGCGTTGCTAAGTAAACATCGTTACAGATCCACTGTTCTAGATTCTCTAGTCGGCATACGCGTAATATATGAATCAAAGTAAACAAAAGATCACAGTTTCGACTACTATAACAAAATAATAATTTCTGTAAAGTAGAACCGGAAACCCTCTCAGTAGACCCCCTCCCAATACTCCTCAGAAATGGTCCTTTGAAATACATAATTCCATTATCCTATTGCTCCAAGCAATTAATTTTAATTTGTGAGCAGGAAGCGATGTTACAATGAACATCTCTAGAAGAAATTTGCAACTATTTAGAAGTGTTTCGTTGTAGAATTTGTTGCGGTTATTTTAATAGCACTGGGATAGCTATTAACTCTAATAATAATAATGTATTCAGAAGATATGACCAAAGTTATATTGATATGAAAATATATCTTTGGTCAGTAAAAACAGCTCTGTAAGATAAGATCAAGTGGACCTAATTTTATATATATATGCAAACTAACTAAAATACAAAATTTGCAAATGCCCTTTGTAACACCCTCCTCCTTTCTTCAGATATATAGACATTTAGGTGCCAACGTGACAGATAGTCCCACGGGCTCAAGCACGACTATACATCTTTGAATAACTTCTCAATCGTATGGAGGTTTTCCCATGATGTTTTCCTTCATCGTAAAACTCGTGGTGTGAGTAATCACTGTATGCAAGTCGGGACTTGCCTAGCAAAGGAAGAGGTTACATTAAGAAGGCTTTAAGAAGAAAAAAAATCACAAGTTGTATTTGTATCAAGAAAGCTGACGGCATATCTAATAGTGTGGAAATAACTTATAACATTTCATTGACATCATATTTCCCAGAACGAAGCATTAAAGAGCCTTCACCCCGAGCGGAACATTTAAAAGGCAAAATGGAAAATGTGGCGTCGAAACACGGAATACCTTTTTAGTTTAGACAAATAGTTCAATCTTCAGGGTCGTGGCTTATCTATACACTATAAGGATTTATTTTGCACTTTACTGGGAACTGGAAACACGCGAAATTGTCATTTCATCATCAAGCTACTTCTTACGAATATTATAAACATGCAAATATATTCGGTAGTCTGTCACGCCACGCTTGAACGAACTTGTATAAAAATTGGTACGGTCTTAGATTATGAGGTGGATTAGGAATATGTTTTAAGATATAAAGACACAAAATCCTGCCCATAAAATCTATTTTACAAACAAAACATCTAAGGTGACAAAAATTACCGCCGCCTATGGACGCTTGCTACCAGGGGTATCGCTCGCGCGCTGCCGACCCCGCAAACGACACCGTATTTTACAAATTATACATGAGTAGTCATTATCGATGTGCCTTGCATTGAGTAACGGCTATGGACTCGCCATCTGTCTCATGGCTGGCACCTAAAATATATCCCTGACAGAAAGTGGGTGTGTGGGTACTACCTACACACCTCTGTCTACCTCTTCAAGGAACCTTGTGGGAAGGCGTGAGGATATAATATATCAAGCGGCCTGATAATATGCTAAGCTTATTCTGTAAGGTTTCGATGGAGCTTTGGTTATCTTAAATTTATTACCCACCTCGGAGGCTACATTGATTTATAGAGATCCTCGCGAACTCGCCAATCTATTACAAGAGGAGTTTTTTACTATTCAACGCTGGCACTTTGATATTGAATGCAACGTCCACAGATTTAATTTTACTTCAAGAATCAGATTCGTGTAGACATTTTAGATAGTATTGTTGCTATTATATTTAAAGGAATCGCTACCGTAAATAGGGAAATATACAATTGTACTCGATTTAGATAAGACACTAATGATCACTGCTCGATTCCAAATCATTACTCACCAGTCTTCCGTCGGACTGATGCTACTTAGCGTCGACAACGTCAACTCGATCTTATTAACATCATAGCTTTGATAGAGTTTTCTAAAAACCCACTCACTTGCTCCGGCACTGCTCTGAGGCATATAAAATTATCGTTTCTTTACATTCGTTGTGGGAAACGTGGCCTAAATTTAAATGAATCTATAGACAGCTGGTTATCCGCAGCCTCTAGGCGACCTCGACACGACCGGTGTCATTGTGCTAGGTTTATATATACAAGTTCTAATTCTATTTGGGATGAATCGGTGCCGTGCCCAAAACGGTAAAATACTTTGCTGAATGCATAAGTCGGACTAAGACCGTATTATTTACACGATACATAATAAATAAATAAATAAATACCTGGGACAATTCGACACAAATTGACCTATTCCCTAATTTAGCAAAGCTTGTGTTATGGTAAATAGTCAACGATATATTTACTTATATAGATATATATATATACATAAATACATAGGACATCCGGGATTCGAACCCGCGACCTCAAGTTTCGCAGTCAGGAGCTCTAACCACTAGACCAGACGGTCGTCTATCATATACTACATATGCAAAGGCGTATGTATAGTCGTGCTTGAGTAACGGCGATGGACTCGCTATCTGCCACGTTGGCACCTAAAATATATCTCTGGCGGAAAGCGGGTGTGGGTACTACCTACATACCTCTGCCTACCCTATCGGGGATCTTTGTGGGAAGCAGTGAGGATATGATTATACACTATACTTAAATATATGTAAACCTTCTCCACGGGGCAGAGAGAGCAGTCTCTTTAGACTCACATACCTCTATCGCTTCACCAGCATTCATCAGTTGCTTCATACACGAGCATGAGCGATCGATTCGATCGATTTGATCTCGGTAGTTAGAGAGTTGTCTTCTTCCGCCTCTACTTTCTGTTATTTTCATTAATGTATCTCTCTGTCATTAATATAGTCTATTACATCTGTCCTTATCTATGGTCCTAGCTGTGCCCGCGACCTAGGCCGCGAAGAATTTAACAAAATAGTTATTATTTAGTTTCTAAAATCTAGCCTAAGCCTTACTCCTTTTTACATCAGCTATCTGCCAGTGAAAATCCCGTCAAAATGGGTCCAGCCGGATTAACCGAAACAAACAGACAGACATACAAAAATTGAAAAAAAAAATATTTTGGTATATGTACCGTGTATACATCCATATGCATTTAATATAAACAGCGGTTATTTTTATATTACACATAGACACTCAAATTTTATTTATTTGTGTAAATATAAATTTGAAAAGTTGGTTTTGTTTGTAAGCCTTTATCTCAGGAATTATCAATTCGATTTTAACAATATTTTTTTGAAGTTTATAGAAGTAGGCTATGGGCTTTATCACTGTGCTTCTATCCAAGGGACCGGAGCAGTGAAATCTATGGCGGGTGCAACCGCGGGGCAGGCACAGCCAGATCCAGATACAGCCGTAACGCACCACGGGGGTCGCCCCTGTCATTGACCGGGACCCCCGCAAAGTATACAGTGTATTGGCAGCGTTAACCTTATTTATTTTCCAGTTACCCTTAATATCGTGTTGTATGAGCATCAACTCGCCCAAACATTACAATTTGTTAACTTATCTCGCTGTATATGTATGTATCCTTCACGTTAACAACTAACAATTACCCTGTGACCTAACGCAGACAGCCCAGAATACTGTGAAATATTTTTGTTTCTTACCACATGGGTTACGTTACGGGGTAGGCAAAGAGAGAGCAGAGCGTATGTAAGTCTAGAGAAAACCGGTGCTGACTCTCCCGGCTTACGTTGTGAGGGACTCGGCGTAATATGACGTGGTTCCTCTCACTGGTGTCTTGAGTAGCTTGAAATCCCAGTCGACCACGACATGCTCAATGGTAATACCGCTAGTAGGTATTGAAGGGTTCGAAAGGATTACTAAGTTAATTAGTTAAGTATTTAAACACTCGTGAATGGAGTGAAACTCGTGAATGAAACTCGTGAACAGGGCGTGATTGTAAAGATGAAGAAAGGCATGATACGTTGGTTTGGACACATAGAAAGGATGAGTGAAGAAAGATTGACGAAACAGATATACAAAGCAAAAGTGTGTGCAAGAAGAGGCAGAGGAAGGCCACGTTCCAACTACCTGGATCAAATCGATCGGACTCTCAAGGACGGGAACGTTAAGAGTACTCGAAACCGACGGGCATGTATGAAGAGACTGATGAATGTGGACGAAGCGAAAGAGGTATGTAAGTCTAGAGAGAACTGGCGCTCTATACTTTCTGCCTACCCCGTTAGGGACTTGGCGTGATGATATGTATGTATGTATTTAAACACGTATACAATATTAGTCAAACTACGAGATTTGCGGTGAAGGAAAACATTGAGAGGAAACCTGCAAACATTTGAGAAGAAATTCAAATATAGTACAATCGTGCTTGGGAAACGGCGTGGGAACTACCTACACACCTCTGCATGCCCCTTCGGGGACCCTAGTGTGAAATGCGTAAAGATCTACATATACAACGATACAGACGTGCTACACATAAATGGCGAAACATAAAATACCCCACACGTTCAACCAAAAACTTTAATCCGAATTCGAAGCCCCGATCCCCTCGGCAAACGTGGGGAACGGTTTCAATTAGCCGCCAGATGAGACGGCAAGGCATCGGGCGTACATGCCGAATCAATTTCCTGAATAAGTCCGGACACGAACTGGACTTTTACAAAAAAATACTGTTTATGTAAGATGGCGTCGTTTGCGTAGAGCTCGGAAAGGTTTTCACACAAGGACTGACTTAGTAGTTAAATGTCTTGATTATAAAGCTTGAGGTCTGTTCGTCTAAGTCTTCGTAAGACGTCCGATGTATTTACATATTATCATCATCACAAGGGTCCCCGCAGGGGTAGGCATAGGTGTATAGGAAATACCCACACACCCACTTTCCGCCAGAGATATATTTAAGGTGCCAACGTGACAGATGGCGAGTCCATCGCCGTTACTCAAGCACGACTATACATACGCATTTGAATTGCTTCTCAGACGTATGCAGGTTTCCTCTCGATGTTTTCCTTCACCGTAGAGCTCGTGGTGTGACTAATCACTGTACTTAAGTTCAAAAAAACTCTTTCATCATCATCAAGCACGACTATAAGCGTATATATATACACACCTAAAATATATCTCTGGCGGAAAATGTTTGTGTGGGTACTACCTATACACCTCTGACTACCCCTTCGGGGACTCTTATGGGATGGCGTGAGGATATATTATTATTATTATATCATCATCATCATATACCCCGTTAGGGACTCGCCGGTTCTACGCAAATATTTTCCTGAGCTTGATTTCGTTTTCCATTTCAGTTTTTAACTTTTGGTTTATTAGTCTTTTTGTATTAACCATAAGAAACTTCTTGAGAAATGGTAATGGACTCGATATTGGTACATTGACACCTAAACATTATGTTATTCTCCTGAGATAGTACCTTTATTTACGTCAAGTAATATAAGATCTTTTAATTGGGAGGGCCTTCTTTCTGAATTGATAGCATTAAATTGAGTCAGACAGGAGTGTTAGTCGATCGAGGATTAATTGATATTACACTGATAAGAAGTGCTTCTAATTGGCCGTTTCAATTACAGCCTATATAAGGGGAGTCCAGTTAAAAAGATCTGGCGAATTGCATAGATAAGAAAGCCTTCGGTAGCTAAAGATAAAATGAAAATGGCGCACTAATACAATCAACTGAATTCTCATGTGTACGTTTGATTTTAGCTTTGTTCTGTACTGTATTGTTGTAATTAATAGCGATATAAGTGTTTTGACTCTATCTAAACTAATATTATAAAAAGAAATGATTTGATTATTTGTTTGTTTGTTACGATTTAACTCAAAAACTACTTGACAGATTTTAAAAATTCTTGCACTATTAGAAACTCTTATCTTTACCGAGTAACATAGGCTATATTATAGTTAAGATTTCATTGTTGAAAAAACTATAAATAAAATAAATATGTACGCGGGTGAAACCGCGGGCCACAGCTAGTTGCTGAGGATGTATATAATTATGTGCTGTCAACTATATACATATATTATTTTGATATAAATAAATATAACATATAAAAGTGCATACAACGAAACTATCGTAATTTTTCCAAACCGGGAATGGTTCCGAGCCTTACGAGAATACCGCGAAATATTTGAATCAAAGCCGTTAGTGCTCAAAAAGCGCCATCTGTGGGGTATTTACAGAACTAAAACAGTTAAGCTCGATGAGCCCAGAGAGGGCGGGCACCCTATGTTAAAATCGAAAACATGTTTAACATTTTATATGCAAAAAAATATATTCCGTAACTGTCCCCCGGTGATAATAAAAGCGTGGACGACTCATTACTGATCGCGTTTAGACAACTTACCATATCTTAAATAACCGTATGTAAAACTTGCCTGCAACAACGCAGTGTGGACGCGACATGTGCAGACGGCGCCATTCTTGCGCGCGCAAGGGGTCCCCAGCCACGCGCATGCGCCGCGCTGCATCGCCAGCTACCATCCTCCGTCCACTCTTGGTCTAGCCAATGGCCATAGTCCGAATACAACACTCAACTGGCAGTTCACACTTTCCACTCCGCCGACAGATACCGAGCTAAGACTGTGATTTTAATGGCATTGATCATTGCATTTCATACAATGGATAGGGTGTAGGTACATTAACAGAAAATAATTTTATGGAGAGGAATATGCATTGCGAAAGAGTGTTGAATAAGAGACAGAGGAAGACCACGTTCTAACTACCTAGAACAAATCGCCCGGACACTCAAGGATGGGAACGTCAAGAACATTCGAAACCGGGAGGTTGTATGAGGACTTGAGGAGACTGATGACTGTGGATGCAGTGAGATAAGTCTGTAAGTCTCGAGAGAACTGGTAACCTACTCCGTGAAAGACGACATATAATATAATAAATGTGTAATTCATTTAATTAGTACTGAACTAATAAAAAAGCAAAGGTTTTCGTATCAATTTCGCCAATCTCTGGAACTACCATTAGGATATCAAGCATAGTTTTGCGTTTGTTTGATAGCCCAATTCTTGAGACAATAGGCTTGAGGCTATTCGGTAGCATCACGTTACGACTTTTAAAGCTGAGATTGTTTTAATTAAACATATTTTGCACCCAGAGTTTAATTTGCGCAGCTACAATGAGCTTCTTCCTTTAGAAAGCTTCTGACTGACTGAGACTGTTCGCACAATCATGTAAAAGAAAATATTTGTTAAGTCATCGCAAAAATGGAATTAGATCTTCAAGTGTATGAAAAGATTCGTGCGTCGGCAACACGCAAGGGTCCATAGGCGACGGTAACCGCATACCATCAAGCGGGCCGCATGTTTGTTTGCTACCGTAGTGATATAAACATACTATCTATGCAGTATGCAGTCTTAAAACAAAATGTCTTCAAATGAGACATGCGCCGTGACTAAAGGACTAGTAATATCGCATCTCGAAAAGCATGCCAATTACAGGGCACTACTCTCCGGGGACCGGAAATACGGAAAATCTCGCGCGGAGGTATTAACGAAGGCTTGTCGAGGGTCCAATAACAATTGGCGAGGACCCTTTCGACGATGCTTTGGATATTCAAATGGAAGTCGCGTATCAGAGGATTGTAAAAATTTGAATATATACATATAAATCTAAAATTTAATTTCATTGGTAGATATTTTATTGGATTAAAACATACATCATATATGTTCATTCAGCCAATAAACATATCTATCTCTGTGCCAACTTTCATCCAAATACGTTCAGTGTTTTTTGTGTGTAAGAGGAACATACAAAATACAAAACTTAGCGTTTAAATTGTTACGAGGCATGCCTTTTTTATTTAATCGACGTCCGTTGAGTACTTTTTGCGTGAAAAGGGAACAATTCCGTTTTTTTTATATATTAGTAGGAAGGATAGTAGAAGTGTTACATGAAAGATATCTTTGAAAAGAAAACTCACATAAGTCAAAAATCACAAGCTTGTTTTGTGAGGCAAAAGCGTAGAAGTAACCGCCCTTAGAACAGCCCGAGCCGCCTACACGTCGGAGCTAGTGGCAGCCAAGACGGATTTTATGATCTCCCTCGACGCGGGAATGGCGGCCGGAGCACGGAATTTATTCTTTAAATTCAACTTATCCCGTGACCTATATACGATTCAATTAGGTTTTTGGGAATTACAATCTTATTAATATTTTAAATACGTAAGTTTGTGAGGAATTTCGTTTCTCTTTCACTCAAAAACTACTGAACATAATTTGCGAAAGTGTGGGCAAAAAGAGGTAGAGGAAGACGACGTTCCAACTACCTAGATCAAATCGGACGGTCAAGGACGGACGGACGGATGAAGAGCATATATGAAGAGACTGATGAATGTGGACGAAGCGAAAGAGGTATGTATGTAAGTATGAGAGAATTGGTGCTTTATATTCTCTGCCTAACCCGTTAGGGACTCGGTGTGATGATAAGTACGGTCTATGCAATTTAAAACGATTGGTCAAGAACTGTTGCAGATTTGAGTTTTGAACAATTCCATAGCTATGTAATTTATATAGATATCACCAATGCTCTAAGACCCAAATAATCCGAACTATTGCAGTCCAGAGATCCAACTGCACCTACAACTTGCTACCTACATTATTCATAGCATCTGTCTGTCTGTGGGCCGCCGCGGGTAAGAGAATACGCAAGGGAATTCTGACAGTTCAAAAGTCAGGAGATGCATTACAATATTTACTTAGTTATCAGTTTGAAGTCCGGATGTTCGTACCCAATTTATTTGTAAGAACACAGGTTATAGCCAATGTCATATCCTGCGGTTCCACCCGCGTCATATTCATATATTTTGATAACTGCTTCGCCCCTTAAGGGGTAGCATGATATATATAAAGTCTTATAGGTTTCTACAATACATTGTCTTTCGAATGCCAAAAAGATTTTATAATCGGATTATTATTTTAATAATCTTATATATTTTTTATAAAAATAAGTAGATATAAGCTATGAAAAAAAATCGAGAGGAACCCGTTTTACCGTAGAAAGAAAACGTTTGAGAAGAAATTCAAAGGCATGTATGTTCTTTGGCACCTATAATATATCTCTGGCGGAGTGGGTGTGTAGGTAGAGGTGTATCTATACACCTCTGCCTACCTTTGAGAACTCTACTGGGAAGGCATGAAGATAGTATGTACATCCTGAGTAACTATATACCGCAATTAAAAAAAAACTAATAAGCGTTCAAACAAACAAACAGACTGTCACTTTATCAAATAAATATAGATAAGCCGTTCCCGGCGCCTGTGGTCGAAGATCGAACAATCAAATACCCAACCATATTGTCAGTACAGGCTGGATACAAACATTTTTACAACCCGAAAGCCTGTGTTCCAATTCTTTATTTGTTCAGCAAAATCTTTAAAAATTCACGAACATAACTACACAATGTAGAATCTTTGAGACCGAAGCTTGAAGCAAATGAAACACAGGCGATGTGTTGGGGAATGTCTAGATACATTACATTGCTAGCAATGGATATAACGTTCAGGCATCTCACTTTGAACGCACATTCTTGTGTCGGAATACGTTCCAATTTGTGTGAAGTCGAATTTGTATCGTATATTGCAAAAGCGACGCCGAAATTCCTCTCCCAAGGTAGAATTTAAGGCAAAAGGATATCAGTTTCCAATATCAACGGAATGAGTGGAATTGATACTGTATTGTATCTCATCATCGTTTCGCTTACGGCCCAATAGAATGCTAGTTTTTTCGTAACAGAAATATACTCCTTACTGGAGGGTCCCCGGAGGTCGACAGACATCTTATATCGCTATCTTCAACAGATATAAACTATACAACGAGGGTCCTATTGATCTTCACGCCTTCACAGGGGTTCCCGATGGGGTAGGCAGAGGTGTGTACGTAATAGTAATCACACAACGACTTTCCGCCGGAGATAATATATGTTTTGCTGCCAATATGACAAATGGCAAGTCTATTGCTGTTTCTTATGCAATTTTTGGATTTCTTTTCAAACGTATTCACGTGTCCTGTCCTCTCAATGTTTTCCTCTAACGTAAAACTCGTGGGTGTGATTAATTGTACTTAAGTTCAGAAAAAAATATTGGTACAATCAGGATTTGAAATTGCGATCTTTGCGACCACTCGGCCACCAAGGCCGCGGAATTGAACCAATAGAAAAAAATATTTTTGCTAGGAACGACCCAAAGATGCGGAGCAGTAACCATCACAAACTAGATACACCACATATTCCAATAGTAGCATTAATTTTTTTTCATCTTTACTGAAAACAAATAAATGTAATGAACGAGTAAGAGAAACGAGAAATAAGTTTGAAAGAAAGTTGTCACAAAACCATTAATTATAAAGACTTTTCATTCAGCTCCATTAGCGAAGGATCCTCGACGACGCGGAGAGGACAAGTGTTTGGTGTAGCTTTTAAACGTAACCGGAGATCTGCCGTAATGAACTGATGTAGACGGATAGTCCACTCATTGTCGGTGTACCTCTTTGGCTGAGAGCATGTGCACGTCCATTTCTCTTAAGACCTGATGATGTCTATAGATAGTGCCATCCACGAAGACGCGCCCCATAATTCCTCCCTATAGTTCATAGTGTAAGTGTGCAACCTTCCACTAATGTTTGTGTATTATCGGTACACACTGATTACCTTGGACCGGAAAGGGTAGGCCGATGTGTAAAGTACTCACACACCCACTTTTCGTCAGAGATATATTTAGGTACCAACGTAATTATCGTCGTTTGTCAAACATTATATACATACGTCTTTGAATTTCCATTCAAACGTATGCCGGTTAACCTCTCGATGTTTTTCTTAATCATAAAGTTTGTTTACTAATTACTGTACCTGCTTAAGTTCAGAACAAACTCATGGGTTAAGTCGGGATTCGAACTTGCCTACTTGGCTAATTGAACCAATCGACCACCATGGTTGTTAGTGTAAAAGTAAAACCTGTATAATAAAATTACTATATATCAGGTTGGATTGGCAGCGGGCGCAGTGTGCCGAGTCGCTGGCTCTAGGTAATTGCATGGAAAAATTGTGCACGCCGCGAGACCTGAACTAGTTTTAGCGACACTAGGCTTGCTGAGCACAAAGAGGATTTTATCTAAGGTGAAACAAGACGATACACGCTGGGGATAAAGGATAGTTCACACTATATATAAGACCTTGTTGGACCGGATGTCCCTCCAGCACCTTTGTATTTGACTGCGGCGTATAGCAACAATGCCATACGTAGTACACTGATATAATTGAGACACGAAAATAAAACGTTAATGTAATAATAATATCCTCACGCCTTACCACATGGGTCCCCGAAGGGGTAGGCAGAGGTGTACAGGTAGCACCCACACACCCACTTCCCGCCAGAGATTTATTTTAGGTGCCCACGTGAGAGATAGCGAGTCCGTCGCCGTTAATCAAGCACGACTATGCATTCGCCTTTGTATTTCTTCTCAGACGTATGCAGGTTTTCTCTCGATGTTTTGCCTCACCTTAAAGCTCGTGGTGTGATTAATCACTGTACTTAAGTTTAGAAAAACTCATTGGTACAGTCGGGATTCGACCTTGTGATCTTTGTGTCGCAGGCACTCGAACCACACAGCCACCGCGGCTATAATGTACGTATGAAAATACTGATAAATAGGAAGTGAAAGAGGTCTAAAAGTCTAGAGACTAGCGCTTAACTCTCGACCTATATGTTCGTACAATAAACAGTTTCTGTTTGGGCAGGCACGAGTCCGTCGCACGCAGCGCACTTTTCCATACATAGTCCCCTCTTTATTGAAGAATATATTCACGTGCTGGTGCTAAGAATACCAGGTTTGAATTTCTAGGAGCGACTGCCTTGACCAAACGCTGATTCAACTGATAGTAAAGCATCGATCTTACAAACTTGAGAATGCCTTACAACGATGATAATAAGGTCTAATTTACAACATAAATTCTTAGTACCAGGTGCGCAAAAACCTCAAGATGCCGGACAAAGGAATGTCAACGTAATCCCAAATTAAAGATGGCGCACCACGTTAATTTGGCGTACTTTGGTGCTTGAGGCGGCTTAATTGTGATAGAGGATAATGCTTTGACGGGATTATTGTGGCTAGCGTTTTTATACATATTGCATACTTGCTGCGCCGTGCAGTGTCGCCCGCGTTTTCTTATATAAATAAGAAATGTAAATTGGAAAGTGTAGGTTTGTTGACTGAGCAACAATTTTTGTTCACGGAATGTACGTAATTGGATGAAATTTTTCGTAGTACCTACACACCCACATTCCGCCGGAGGTATATTTAGGTGCCAACGTGACAGATGGCGAGTCCGACCCGACGACTATGGATACGCCGCTAAACGTAACTATCAGTTAATAACCCTTTAGAATGGCTGCCAAATGATTTTAAATTTTTTTATTATTCATGATGATCTGCTGAGATAAATCCCCTAAGAAACTATACTAAATGAATAATATGAAATACCAAGAATATCAAAAAAATATTTTGGTTATAGCAAATGTTGGGTGTCACAACACTGAACACGATTTTCACGAGATCACGAATATATATATATATATTTTTATTTGTTATCTATGATTTCTGGTAACTGAAACAAGATCTACAATCTACAATCTTCAATCCTAAAAGATAAAAAGAAAAGATCCTTTGAGATCTTTTCCTTACTTATCTAAACTTTACGATACAGTACTTATGCGCAACAAAATCGAAACCATAGCGCGATGTACAATAAAACCAGCGCCATCTAGTATCATACAATACAATTGATCTTATTATAGCACACATGTTGGTTGTGCTACAATAGTAAAGAAGCTATCAAGTTCCAAAAAGCAATTGCTTTTTTAATCAATCTTTCTTTTTTATGTCTCTAGGCTTTCTCTGAAGAGTAATATCAAGCGACACAAGAAACACGACCCTCATTCAACATCTTCATGTACGCAGCGAAATAAATAACGACCTTAAAACCTCCCACAAACGGAACTTACTTGACACATGCCACCCCAAAGTTACCACAGAGTTTTAGACGAGTGGCAAAGCGTTAATAGCCCAGTCATTATGCTGACGTACAACACTGGTGACGGGTTCAAATCCAGGTGAAACAATAATTCGTATGTGTGTATGGACCACGGTAGGCAGATGTGTTACAGCGTTCTCTTTTCAAGTTATACTTGGGTACCAACGTGGTGTCCGTTGCCGTAACTCAAGTATTATACTGTTTATGTTAAGTTAAGTACGATCTAATCAAACATCATATGAAAACATAGTACATAGCTCATTAGTCACGTTAGTTTAAAATTTGGTAACTGTATGTCTCTATTTTGTGTTATTTCCATTTGTTCTTAGTATAATTTGAGGGTATGAACGTGTTGGCTTTTAGCTGTAAGTTTATATATAGTCATACCACGAGCTTAATGGTGAAGGAAAACATCGAGAGGAAACCTGCAAACGTCTGAGAAGCAATTCAAAGGCGTATGTATAGTCGTGCTGGAGTAACGGCGATGGCCATCTGTCACGTTGGCTCCTAATATACCTCTGGCGGAAAGTGGTGTGTGGGTATTACCTATTCACCTCTGCCTACCCCTTCGGGGACCCTTGTGGGAAGGCGTGAGGATATAAATAAATCATTATATACGTTTTACTTGATAAGAAAGGAAATGCGCCAAAACAATACCCATAAAGCTTTCCCATTCCCCAAAAGCTACGTGTCACATTTCAATCCTCATTTACGTGATACCATTATTGGCAAAAAGATCTCATAATTTTAACGGTGATCGATGTGGCACCGCATCGTGTCCAAATTATGTCTTCCCACTCTTTTAGGAATGACAATATTGAAAATTTATCGAGATTGTTAACACTCAAGCGGTAAGTACTTTGTATACATATGTACTTATCATAATGCGAAAATGTGCACGACGAAAGTGAAGTTTCGTGTATTTTATTCATTTACTAGCTGACCCGCCCAGCTTCGCATGGGTGAAAATTTACATACATACATACATACATATCATCACACCAAGTCCCTAAGGGGGCAGGCAGGGAGTATAGAGCGCCAGTTCTCTCTAGACTTTATACTTCTTTTGCTTCGTCCATTCATCAGTCTCTTCATACATGATCGTCGGTTTCGAGTACTCTTTTCGTTCCCGTCCTTGAGCGTCCGATCGATTTGATCCAGGTAGTTGGAACGTGGCCTTCCTCTGCGTCTTCTTGCACACACTTTTGCTTTGTATATCTGTATCGTCAATCTTTCTTCACTCAACCTTACTATATGTCCAAGTCAGCGTAGCATGCCTTTCTTCATCTTTTCAATCTCGCCCTGATTCACGCCAGTTGATTTGCGAATCTCTTGATTCCGGACTCGAACTAACATCGTTACTCCGCACGTTTTTCGCAGCTGATATCGCATCTCAGCTGCATTTAAGCTATCTTCATACTTCCTCTGACATACCCAGGGTTCGCTGCCATACAATAAAGTAGGCACAAATATCACGCTGTGGACAGCAACCGTTGCTGGCCATCAACACCGACATGGCCCCATTCACCTTAATACCGGCAGTTAGCCTTCTTTCAATATCTTTTTCATACTTTCCATCTCGTGTGAACATGCTTCCTAGATATACAAATTCATTCACTTGCTCTAGATAAGAATAATGTTATAAAGAAACATACTCACCTGTATTAACACTTAGAGAATGTTATTTTCTTTAAGTGTAAAGTTAAATTTAGAAATTACTCATCTTGATGTTAACACTGCATTTTTAAATGGCTAGGTACTTTGATGAAAAAGTATACATGCTAGTACCACCTAATTTAGAAAGTCAGAGTAACAGTGTACTCAAACTAAAACGTGCAATTTATGGACTTAAACAATCAGCAAGGCAGTGGAATAAGAGAGTAGATGATTGTTTGTTAAGCCAGGGTTATATTAAGTCTAAATTGGAACCATGTTTATATAGTAAAAGGTAAATAATGAACAAATTTTAAAACTGTGTTTATGATGATTTTTTCATATTTTCCAGTAGCAAGGCATTGACAGATGAACTGAAACATAGTTTAATGTCAAATTTCAAAACTAAAGATTCAGGGCAAGTGAAAGAATGCTTAGGTATGAGAGTAAAAGTATATAAAAATGGTTGTATATCATTAGATCAGGAGCATTTTGTCGAACATATTTTAAATAAGTTTAAGATGTCAAACTGTAATGTTGTTGATACTCCTATTGAATGTAAATTGAAGTTGGATAAGTCAGAAAATGTTTGTAAATAATATCCTTATAAGCAACTGATAGGAAGTCTTATGTATTTGTCTATACTTACACACCCAGATATCAGTTACAGTGTCAGCTATTTAAGCCAATTTAACAATTGTTTTACTGCAGTTCACTGGAAAAATGCAAAGAGAGTGTTAGAATATTTAAATAAAACAAAATCTTATGGTTTAATGTTTACAAATGATAATAAAAACTTAGAAGGATTTTTAGACTCAGATTGGACATCAAATACTATTGACAGGAGATCTTATACAGGTTTCTGTTTTAAATTGTCTGGAACTGTAATATCATATGAATGCAGAAAACAACCGACAGTGGCATTGTCCAGTACTGAGGCCGAGTACATGGCAATGCCATTTTTTCAATGTCAAAATTTCAATGCCAAGGCAATTTGCCAACTACTGAAATGCCTGCTGACTTGTTGACGAAAGGGTTAAGTAGTTTGAAACATTACTATTATGTTAAAAAGTTAGGCATTAAAAGTATTGTTTAGGTGTAGTTTATATTCATTTATTGTTACATGGATATTAGATTATTTTGATAAGAGGTGAGAATTTGCCCTAATATGCTGAAGGATGATGGCATCATTTCTTGGTTACATTACAATATCGCGAGACTCCATATTCTCCCCAATCACGATTAAGGCAACATCATTTAACATTGGTGCATTGATGCCTCTCTCATGACATGTTGTCTCCTGCAGGTCGCTTGTCTGCTGTGATCACTATTTTCTGATTGTCCGATGGCATCACATTACTTGTAAGACAGTTTTGAACAATTGGATCAACTGATTGTGTTCATGCAAAAGTTGTTGTAACTGCTAAATGATATCTGCGAACAGCGTTCATTTACTTCTTCTTCAGAATTCCCCAGGAAATAAATCTGGAGAAATTTGTATTTACCATTGCCTACGCTGTTCTTCAGTCTCATTGGCTCGAAGATTGAACTGGGCTTGCGTTACACTGCGATTGAATAGGACTTGCGTTACACTGCGATCGAACTGGTGTGCGCCAACGGATATTTTGACGCCTTACGGGTGGTATTACTAATAAAATACGACGATTAATTATGAAACTCACACTAAAACACAACAAACATCTTTTTGCTTTTGTTGTTATGAAAGAAACTGTAATTTGAGGTTTGTCAAAACTACTACTTGAATGAAATGTCAGTCTAGCTATACATAGGGTGCGTTCCACTAAGCGTTCACAATGATCACGCTCACGACCACAGTTTGCTTGTAAGCGTTACTGTCGTAACCTCAAATGGAATGGATTACAGAGCGTTTTGAGAGTGCAGGTAAATAATACAAACGGCGAGTTAGTAAAAAGAAAGCAAAAGATTTAAGATGTTAGTTTATAATCTGTAAGCCTTGAAAATAAACTTGATTAATTTAAATAGATTTATATTGAAAAAAAATATAATGTTTTTTTTATATTTCATATTATTGGTGTTTTAAATTAATTTACGTTCAAATAGAATTAAAATGTCTTGCGGCGACACTTGGATATTTGGTAAGAGGTACAGTCGCCATTTTATATGCTTTGAGTTTTGAAAATCACGCAAATTTTCTTCGATTCAACGATCACTTCGACCCACCTTTTTAGATGGGTCGTCGTGAGCGTAAGTTATGACATTATAATTGACGTTTTCGCCGCGACCACAACGACCGCGGTCGTTATGTGGATCGATTAGGTATAGGAGAATTTTCATTGTTGTGGGCGCTTAGTGGAACGCACCTTTACCGTCAATATTTACACGTCACTCTGACAGAGTATTTGTCAATATATTGAAAACGTCTCAGAATCTTGTTGTCTGTCTCTTTCGCACACTCACTTTTCAGAGATTTTTTTAATATTAACTAATATTTATTTATATTTTATATAGCCTAAAGCCTTCCTAGAATCATGGACTATCCAACACAAAAAGAATTTTTCAATTCCAACCAGTAGTTCCTGAGATTAGCGCGTTCAAACAAACAAACAAACAAACAAACAAACAAACAAACAAACTCTTCAGCTTTATAATATTAGTATAGATTTATATCCTCACGCCTTCAGGTGTGCAGGTAGTACCCACACCCACTTTCCGCCAGAGATACATTAGGTGCCAACGTGACAGGTGGCGTGTCTGTCGACGTTACTCAAGCACGACTATATTATACGCCTTTGAATTGCTTCTCAGACGTATGCAGGTTTCCCTTCGATGTCTCAAATCATTAAGACTAATCACTGTACTTAAATTCAGAAAAACTCATTGGTATAGTCGGGAATTTGCGAGCATTGTGTTGCAGGTAACTACTTATCGAAGCACTCAGCCACCACGGCTTTGTAGGGTAGTCTGAGTCTGAGTTTATTTAGATCGTAACAAATACACAAACATTTCCTCTTTATAATATTAGTTTAGAAATAGACAATAGTCAATATTGACGCGGGTGAAAACGCGGCGCGAAGCTAGCATCACAAAAATGTATTCTGTGTCACACAACAGCCAATTGTAAAATTATACAAAGAGAATATTTAATATTGATACAAACTGAGATGGATGAAATCCGCCTCCGAGTTGTTTGACGGCACAGTTCTAATAAGGGCCAAATACTTGTCGTTCACATTCCCTTTGTGCTTAGGTATATTTTTTAAGGCGATGTTTCATGGCATTTTCAAATTGAAGTGCCCCAAATATACATTGCTTTTTTTCTCATAAAAGGATCATCGACATCATAAATTTAGGAGCTGGTCTCTTGTCGGCGTCTGATGAAGTTCGTTCAATTTGCTTATTTCCAGCGCAATCTGTATAACTTCCCTATACCTCTTGAGAGATATACTTATATATTTTAATGTTGGTATTCCTCGATGAAAGCGCTAAATAGAAATAAGACTCGCCTATCCATCTAGCCATGTTATATAATTACAATAAGTAAGTAAATTTGACGAAATTTATCTTTAGCTAAACACTATACGATACGCCCAAAGTACACCCACTTTCCGCCGGCGATAAGTCTAAGATGCCAACGAGACAGATGGCGAGTCCATCGCCATTTCACTTGCACGACAACTCTTTACTTACATCTTTGAATTTCATCACAAACGTATTCAGTTTTCCTCTAAATGTTTTCCTTCACCGTAAAGCTCGTCGTGTGACTAATCACTATACTTAAGTTCAGAAAAACTCATTGGTGATTCGTCGTCATGTCGTGATTCAAACATGCGATCTTTGTGTTGCACGAACCACTCAGCCACCACAGTTTATCTTAGGAACTAGCTGTCCCGCCCAGCTTCGCTCGGGTGAAAAAGTTAAATTGCCCGTAGCACGATCGCAGCGCCACCTATTGGGTCCAATTGTAAATCTAAACCATTCTCGAATCTAGCTAAAGACACACAGAAACACACAGAAAGCTTCGCCCGGGTAAAAAGGTAAAATTCTTGGACTCGATCGCAGCGCCACCTATCGGGTCCAATTTAATATAGCCTATGTTACTCGGGGATAATGTAGCTTTCCAAAGGTGAAAGAATTTTTGAAATCGGTCCAGTAGTTTCGGAGCCTATTCATTACAAACAAACAAACAAACAAATCTTTCCTCTTTATAATATTAGTATAGATATAGATTATTATTATTATTATAGTATATATAGCATAATAGTATAGATAACTGTTTTTATTATTACCATTTTTTGCATACAATGAAAGCGTATCACGTAACCTGTGTATTACTATTACTGAGCTGTCTTCAAAACAAACTTTCTTCAGGATGCGGAGATAAAAATCGCTACTACGCAAATATTGTAACCGAACGAACATTACGAGCTAAGCCCACGTCTTCGGAGTAATGTATACAGCCACATTATTTTTCCGTTATCCGCTTTTATCCAAGTATCTATTAATATAATCCGTCATGCGTCGGCATTCCAAATTGAATATTTCATTTAGTCACCTCGAGCTTTACGGTGAAGGGAAACATCGAGAAAAACCTACATAGGTATGAGAACAAATTTATAGATCGCGATAGACTCGCCATCAGTCACGTTGGAAGGGTTTTCTTTTATACCACTGGGGTGCCAAACATGCACGCGGCCTGCCTGATAGTAAGCGGTTACCGCTGAATATGGACGTTTGCAATACAGAGAGTATCAATTACGAGTTGTCGTCCCCGTAGGAATCTACAGTACAGTATTCCCGTACTCTCTAGGAAGGACAAACATAAAACATTCACGTTCATATCTTTATATATATAATTCTTCTGTGAGTGTGTATGTCACTGAACTCCTCCTAAACGGCTGGACCGATTTTGATGAAATTTTCTGTGTGTCTTCAGGTGGATACGAGAATGGTTTAGATTCACAATTGGACCCAATAGGTGGCGCCACCATCGTATTTTTTCACCCGAGCGAAGCTGGCTGGGACAACTAGTATATATATAAGATATTTGTAATATAATATAATATTTATTTATAAATAAGTCAAAATAGAACATACACAGTTACAAAGCTTATGGCTAAGCTAAAGCCAAACCATGATTTTTACACGAGGTCTATTCTGGTAAAGTAAACTAAGCCAAACACAGGCAAAATGGAAACATCGCGGTGATTTGATTATACTCAACTCCACAAAATCTTGAATAAAATAAAAATTAACATGTTTACTGCAGATGTCGTTCGAGCTAAGCGGTGGAGCGTTTGCCATAGATTCCATTAACAATAATGGCATTTACACATAAACCATCAGTATTTATCATCGTCATGTATTTACATACATACATATCACGTAGGCCACGTTCCAACTACCTGGATCAAATAGATCGGACTCTCAAGGACGGGAACGTTAAGAGTACTCGAAACCGACGAGCATGTATGAAGAGACTGATGAATGTGGACGAAGCGAAAGAGGTATGAAAGTCTAGAGAGAACTGGCGCTCTATACTCTCTGCCTACCCCGTTGGGGACTTGGCGTCATGTATTTAAAATTTTATTTATACATAAATAGCCTCTGGTGACCGACTGGCAAAACGTACAGTTATATTAAGGTGGTAGTAGTAGTGTATGTCTATTCTTAGAAACAAAATTGCTATTTACAGCTATAATTGCATATTCACTCCGGGCAGTCTCCATAGACTTGGGGTCTTCTCTCGGACCCCCGAGGTGAGAAAAACATGAAGAGAACGACTTAGCCAGGGTATACAAATTATATTTTCATGCTCCGCTGCTTTTATTACAAGACCCTGGTTATTTACGAGCAGCATCTCTGCAGTATCATTTGCGAAAAACATTAATATATTATCGGTAAGCACTTAATTGTCCAACACTTAGCTAAATTTATGGCATTGTGAGTAAAAGTTCGGGACGTGAATAGTGCGACCCGGATCATGAGACAAGAGTGTTGCATGAGTTTGGTATAGGTGGCAGAGTGGTTCGAGTAGTAGCCTGCGACACAAAGATCGCAAGTTTGAATCCCGACTGTACCAATGAGTTTTTCTGAACTTTAAGCACAGTGATTAGTCACACCACGAGCTTTACAGTGGAGGAAAACATCGACAGAAAACCTGCATACGTCGGAGAAGAAATTCAAAGGCGTATAGTCGTGCTTGAGTAACGGCGATGGACTCGCCATCTGTCAGGTTGGCACCTAAAAAAAATCACTGGCGGAGAGTGTGTGTGTGTGGGTACTACCTATACACCTCCGCCTACCTGCCTGCCTATAAAAAGATGCATAACGGTCTCTGTGACAGAGTTTAGGCTTCAACATCGCTTGCTCAACACTAAGAGCGCTGGTATGTAGTTGAAGCTTGGTCCTCTTAGAGCAAATGTACATGACAACGTCACGTAAGTGGTGCGTGAAGTGCGATGATAAGGATAACACACTCAAATACCGGGGGATAACAAACTAGACTAATACTATTAAAAGGCACTGTTTGTTTGTTCGAAGGCCATAATCCTAGGAAAAAAAATGCATTAGATAGCCCGTGTATGGAACAGGACGCTAAGGCTGTATATCATCATGCTACCCAGGAGAGCGGATAATTACATTTACCACGGGCGAACCCGTACACACATCAAGTCTTAAATCTCTCTCCCTCAAGGTCAGGTTGAGTAGTTTTAGCAGGATACTCTTTTAGAAGATTTTTTTTTATACCACAAGGATGGCAAACAAGCATGCGGTCCGCCTGATGGTAAGCGGTTACCGCCGCCTATGGACGCTTGCAACACCAGGGGTATCACTCGCGCGTTGCGGACCCCGCAGGAATCTTTTCACACCCTTCTTGAAGAACTCCATGCTGTACCCTCCAGGGAAAACCTCAACGGGGAGCTCATTCCACAGCCTGAGCGTTCGCGGAACAAAACTCCTTTGGAAGCGCACAGTGCGAGACCTTTGTGGTTCCAAGGTATGGGGATGAATTCCCCGTCGATGGCGAGAGGTGCGGTGGTAGAAGGTGGAAGTGGGCATCATGTCGAACAATTCTACAGAACACTCCCCGTTATACGAGCGGTAGAACACACACAGGGAGGCAGTCTCTCCTCAGACTTAGTGATTCCAAGATTGTCTGAATCCACTCAAGGGATCTCAATCATACTGGATGCTCAAAATTCGTAAGTCAATTTTAATTGTTCGAAAAACGACAAAACCCAATAGCAAGTTTTCATTGGGCTTAAGCATTGGTTGTATTATGAAGCCGACGCATACATATCATCACGCCGAAGTCAAAGGGAAACGCACCATCAATATACATCCAACACTAATCACATCAGGTATTATCATCTCGGCAGTGGCGTAGCTAGGTAACCAAAGGCCCTGGGGCAAAAAATAAACTAGGGCCCCACTATTTTACGAACTATACTAAACTAATTAAAATCGTCAGTTTCATCAGTCATCGTCGTTTTCGAATTCGACGTACTCCAGATTCGTCGTAATACAGTCGACTCCATAATAAAATGATAAAAACCGAATACAAATTGTTTAAGGAACTAATTAAAACTAATCTGCCATTATTAAAGTCGCATGGAATCTGGTTTATTTATATGTCGAATGTGGAAAAGAATTTCATTAGTTCAATTTATAGATTGTGAGTCAGGGTCCGAAGGGCCCCCTGAGCTTGGGGTCCCCGGGGCACTGCCTAGTCTAGTGCTCCGGTAGCTACGCCACTGCATCTCGGAGTTTTTCAGTTAGCAATATTGTACCGTTATATATGCTATGAAGGCAATAGACAAGACAACAGAAAATAGATTGTATATTTTTAACAAAAATGCAATCTAGTTTCCTCTTCACCCTTACTCAAGGGTGCAGATGTCGGAACGGGTAGCCTGTTGCTAATTGTTGTACATTTATCTTGTTAATTCTTTGACGAACGATGACGTGATAAAAAAATTTGGTTATTATAAAACGCATTAAAAACTACTACAAATATTCAAGATATGCTAAGAAACATTATCACTTTTAATTTCATATTACAGTTCATTAATTCGTCACTACACTACACTGCATCACCGTTTAGTTTAACGTTAGCACACAAAAAGTATTTCTAATCACTGTACACTGCAATTTTATGTTTTTTAAATACGCAAGGGATGTACAGAGAGGCGGGCGGCCGGCGCGCTATGCCCGCCCATCTGACGCGCTCGCCGCCCTGCCCAACGATAAAACACCGGCATTTAGGATGCGGCAACTCGCCCAATAATACGTACTTAACTTGATAGGCGAACAATAAAATTGAATAGAATGGTGATAAGGCAGCTGTTGCGTAAGCATGTTTTATGGATCTTTAATTTCTATCGCTATTGGACATTTTGTTTATGTAAACATGTTCACTTTTTAGCCGACTTCAAGAAAGGAGGACATTTCTCAATTCCTCGACTGTATATATATATATATTTTTATGTGTGTCCGCGGATAACTTCATCGTTTATGAACCGATTTTGAGGATTATTTTTTTCTTCACTTATATTGAAAAGAAAGTTTTTTCGGCAGACGGCAAGTCAAGGTCAACTAAGTACACATATGCCTTTAACTGTTATATAAGTTCAGAAAAGTCATTGGTATAGCTGGAATTCGAAATTCGCAATCTTTGCGTATCAGGCGGCTCCACATCCACTCAACCACAACAGCTCTTAAAATTTCATACCACTAAGGTGGCAAACAAGCAAACGGCCTGATGGTAAGCGATTACCACCCTCTCTCCCTCTCCCTCTCATTCTCCCTCATACACACGGAGGATCGCTCGCGTGTTGGCAACCCTATTTATCAAATAAATATTTGTATCGCAATAATAAAATTGCCAGTTATTGAGTTGAAGTAGACATGAAATCATACCTTTGTAAATATTAACTATACGCAACTTTAGGGAGGATTGGAAAGTTAATAGTATCCGCATGAGTGGCCCAGGGAGTTATACAATAAGCCTGTTACGTAAACAACTCTTTTTAAACTCTGAAGGTTAGGTTAGGAAAGTAATAAATACCTGGGACAATTCCACACAAATTGACCTAGTCCCAAATTAAGCAAAGCTTGTGTTATGGTAACTAGACAACGATATATTTACTTACATAGATAGATATATACACAAATACATAGGACATCCAAGACTAAGGTACTCGTGTTCATCACACAAATATTTGCCCTCAGCGGGATTCGAACCCGCGACCTCAAGTTTCGCAGTCAGGAGCTCTAACCACTAGACCAGACGGTCATCATATTAAATAGTATAATAAGTTATAAGCATAATAAGTAAAGAAGAGAGGTTGCCTATCTTGGTCATGTGCTTAGGCACTCAAGATACGAACTTCTGCAATTGATAATCATGGGCAAAGTGGCTGGAATAAGAGCTGTCGGGCGCAGGAAGAAATCATGGCTGCGAAACATCCGGGAATGGACCGGAGTTACCAGTGCAGCGGAGCTTTTTAACCTCGCCAAAGACCGAGAGAAATATGCGGAGCTGACTGCCAACCTTCACTAGTTGGAGAGGCACTATAAGAAGAAGAAGAATAAGTGATATTGTTTTTCTTATCCTTATTATATATTTTATTAATTTCAAAATAATAGTAGTTTATGTAATATTTATAGGGGGTCTATTAGGACATTTAGTGAGTAATATATTAATTTATAAATAAATTTATATAATTTTATAATTTAAGTTTTTTTTTATGTTTTATATGATTTACACCATTTTGTGAACTTTAAAATATAATTCTTAATTTCAACTTAATACATTTAAAAAACGTCATATCCTATTATTTATCACTCTATGTAAATCATTGACAACACTTCTCACACAGTAATGTAATTTCAGCATTAAGTGCATATTCTTCGTGGCGATTAAATTTTAAATATTTAATCAGTGCGTTTTGGGAACTGACTTTTTAATATTCTGTCTACACCGTGATGTTAGTATGTATGTGTGTATATGATTTATATATGAGATTTAGTACACCAATTATTATCGCTTTATAATGTTGCATCCTACTAATATTAGTAGTGAGAAACTTTGTTTAGAGTCAAGAGCCAAGAGTACTCCAAACAGGCAAACATAATGAACTGACCAACGTGACAGATGGCGAGTCCATCGCCGTTATTCAAGCACGACTATACATACGCCTTTAAATTGCTTCTCAGACGTATGCAGGTTTCCTCTCGATATTTTCCTACACCGTAAAACTCGTGGTTTGACTAATCACTGTACTTAAGTTCAGAAAAACTCATTTGTACAGTCGGGGTCGAACTTGCGATCTTTATGTCGCAGGCAATTACTCAAACCACTTGGCCACCACGGCTTCACAAGTTTAGTACAGAAATAGAATATTAGCTGGATTCACATTCATTATAAGATATGATGATAATGAGGTCCTTGGGGGAGCGAGAGGCATATTGTGTTGGCAGTAGAGTGATTGGTCCCATTACGCTGCCAGCACAGTATAACTCTCCGAAACAATCGGTATCGTGAGCGTAAATAGGCTACGGTAACCGCTTCCCATCCCACTCATGCAAGAAGAGGCAGAGAAAGTCCACGTTCCAACTACCTGGATCAAATCGATCGGACGCTCAAGGACGGGAACGTCAAGAGTACTCGAAACCGACGAGCATGTATGAAGAGACTGATGAATGTGGACGAAGCGAAAGAGGTAATATCTGCCTACTCCGTTAGGGACCCGGCGTAATGATATGTATGTATTTCACTCTTGTTTTTTTTTAAACTTACAGTCGTATACTTGTTTCGTGTAATGTAGAGGAATGCACAGTAGGCGTACGATGAAATACCGCTTTAAGCTTACCACAATATCCGCTGAGTCAGCGCAATCATTCAATGCTTCACCGATACGGATTTGGTAATGATGAATCCGTGCTTACTCTTATCTGCCCCTCAGTGGGATGGGATTAGGGGCCTTGAGCTTTCGAGATTTGGACGAATGGGGATTGGTCATTATGTCATTAAAGATGTGTTTTTATCTAACGACTACAAATGCGCCGCTATTTCAGCCGCGTTCAATATGCTGAAATTCGTGAAGGGATTTCAATTCACGAAATAATTATATGTCCTCAAATACTAATTAAGCCATGGTGGCCGAGTAGTTCGAGTTGCGAGTTCGAAACCCGACTGTACCAATTAGTTTTTCTGAACTTAAGTACAGCGATTAGTCACACCACGAGCTTTACGGTAATAGAAAACATCGAGAAGAAACCAGAATACGTGAGAGAAAAAAAATCAAAGACTCCTAATATATTTCCAGCGGAAAGTGGGTGTGTGGGTACCTATTACCTCTACCTACCTCTTCAGGTACATTTGTGGGAAGGCATGAGATACATATATGTTTTTTTTTATACCATTTGGCAAACGAGCATGCGGTCCGCCTGGTGGTATCTCGCGCGTTGCGGACCTACAGGAATCTCTTCACACTCTTCTTGAAGAACTCCATGTCGTCATCTCCAGGGAAAACCTCAACGGGGACCTCATTCCACAGTCTGAGCGTTCGCGGAAATAAACACCAGTTTTGAATTAAGTGTAGTTGAAGGAAAGTTAACGATCTGAACTTGTGAATATCAACTGAAATTGTGGAAATCTGACTCTCAGATTATGCTCATCGGCGGAATACTAAACTAGACGAAAGATGAATACCTAAATTTATCCTGGCAGATCAGTAGCTGGAAATATTTAGCATTGAAGCGAGTTCAATATTATCCTTAAGGCATTTTTAAAAGCACATTTATCATACGCGAGATACTTAGGTGGCAAAGTGACAGATGGCGAGTCTGTCGCTGTTTCTCAATCCCAACTATAGGCCTTTGAATCCCTTCTCAAACTTAGGTTTTCCATTTGTTGTTTATCGTCACCGTTAAACTAGCTCACGGTCTTTAAATCCAGAGGAACTTGGTACAGACGCGATTCAAACTTGCAGGCAATATTTGTATTGCGGGCGACTACTTGAACCACTCAGTATAGGCTATGCTATATAAATAATGCTGCGGTTTTAACCAAATAACGCCTTGCCAAAAATTGTCTAGAGAAATATTATGATATAGTGAGCGTTATCTTTCTATGTAATGATAGCGTGAAAAACGTGGTATATAAAACCGGACCACAAACCAACATCTTCTTCCCTTGGGTTATGAGCAAAGCTTAATGGAACATGCCGCAAATCAAAGTGACACTGGTCGTCGGAGCTGATTAGATTAACGTCGATCGCAGCGGATAAATTTTCACCGCTACCCACTTATTATAAATGCGAAAGTTGGTCAGGATTGACGACCGTCTGGTCTAGTGGCTAGAGCTCCTGACTGCGAAACTTGAGGTCGCGGTTTCGATTCCCGCTGAGGGCAGATATTTGTGTGATGAAAACGAGTATTTGTGCCTCAGTCTTGGATGTCCTATGTATTTATGTATATATCTATCCATATAATATCGTTGTCTAGCTACCATGACACAAGCTTTGCTTAATTTGGGACTAGGTTAATATGTGTGGAATTGTCCCAGGTATTTATTTTATTTATTAGGATGTATGCCACTCAATCACATCAGAACGGTATATGATACAATTTAGGACAAAGATAGATTATTAGCTGGATTAACACATAATTTTATTCTGAAAAATATCACAAATGAAATGGAATTATACTCGGATGAATCCGCTGAGTAAACTTGTACTATTACATAACCCAACGGAATACGGTCTTACTTTCAGTGTAGTGTCATCCAATAACAAGTATATATACATATTATCAAGCCGGTCCTCTGTAGGCAGACCTCTTTCGCATCAATAATTAGTCCCTTCATGCATGCCCGCCGGTCGATACAGGCGATCACTCGATTACACGATAGTAATCTTTGAGAAAGGAGAGAAAGAAGACGTCAGAGTCGACAACGCGCGAATGATACCCCTGGTGTTGCAAGCGTCCATACGTTGCGGTAACCGCTTCCCATCAGGCGGGCCGCATGCTTGTTAGCCATCCAAGTGGTATAGAAAAAAATAACGTTTAAATATGGTTGAAACGAACTTGGTTAGTTAGTCTAAAGATAACTCTCTCAACTCCGTGAAGTACTGGCGTGATGATACAGATATTTGTAAGTGCACGTACAATTTTGGCTTTTATATGAGTTCTTCATGATAAAAACTAAGAAAAATTTACACATACACATTCTATCACGGAACTCTGATAGTGTGTACTTAGGCCCTAAACGTTGACAAGTGGAAGATAAATCGTAGCACAATTTACGAAGCTCAGTATTGCTTTAGAAGTGGCTCTAATTAATGGTTATGAGTAATTTACATTCTCTGACCTCCACAGCAAATTTAATTTGCAGTTCATTAGAGCATTTATGGTATTTACCTGAAACAATAAATATTTAAATCATTAAAACTCAAAATTAATCGCAATTAATGTTTATATTAAAAAATATTGGGCCCAAAAAAATCACATGTTAAAGTAGCGCCTACGACGAAGTCGGGATTTTTCGGATTTTTCCCGTTTAGTTTTTCACGAATGCTAAAATAACCTATTTTACAGCAACGATATACCTAAATGTGTTTTTACACGCTTTATATTAGCTTAGCTTAGCTTCACCTGTATGTTTGTATGTTTGTAACCAACTTCTTTGGGCGCGATTTTTACCCACTTATATATTTATAACTATTGACACCATGCACCCCACGCTTTTTAAGATATTATCGAAATTTATTTTCTATTCTTTAGTTCGGTTTTCCATAAAAAGAGTGTTTTTTTAGTTTTTTTTTACTATTATTTTTATTACTGCAATGTGGCAAACAAGCATACATAAGGTCTGGCATTGGGCGTTTACAACACCAATATTATCGCTCACGTAGTCCCGACCCTGCAGGAATCTATTCACACCCTTCTTGAAGAAGTTCATGCTGTTCTCCCCAAGGAAAACCTCAACGGGGAGCTCATTCCACATGCGCGGCATTCATTAGAAACGAAGATACTAATGAATGAAGATGAAACGAAAGAGGTCAGATAACTCCAGGGAAAGCTGCCGCTCTACTCCCTCTACCCACTCCGTAAGGGGTGCATGCGCATGGTGGGTATATATATATATATTGGAGCCGTGGTGGCCGAGTGGTTCGAGCAGTTGCCTGCGACGCAAAGGTCGCAAGTTCGAATCCCGGCTGTACCAATGAGTTTTTCTGAACTTAAGTACAGTGATTAGTCACACCACGAGCTTAACGGTGAAGGAAAACATCGAGAGGAAACCTGCATACGTCTGAGAAGAAATTCAAAGGCGTATGTATAGTCGTGCTGGAGTAACGGCGATGGACTCGCCATCTGTCACGTTGGCATCTAATATACCTCTGGCGGTAAGTGGGTGTGTGGGTATTACCTATACACCTCTGCCTACCCCTTCGGGGACCCTTGTGGGAAGGCGTGAGGATATATTATTATTATTATATATATATATATATATATATTAGTCGCTTAAACATTCTTGAGCTAAGCTTGTAATAGCACGTAGTAGTGCCCTCAAGACTGCAATTCCTAGGCTAGCTCCCCTAGACAAAATCCCTTTCTGATCAAACACACGTTACACATTGAATGACGATGACACAGCTCCTTACGCAACTAATTCCATTGCAACACGAAACGAATTTTCTTGTCAATTAACATCAATGTTCAACGCTAATCTAATATATTGATCAGCTCACTGCCACCATGCCTGCGTCCCTTGGCTAACGCTAACAGGACACGCAGTGGACACCAGCTTTGTATAATTACATATATATTGGTTAGTTCATCGTCTCATCGAATATTATTAACTAACGCCATCATACGGTATCACCCGCGATAAGTGAAATCGATTGGACAATCAAGGATGGGCAAGTTAAGAGTACTCGAAACCGGCGAGCATGTATGAAGAGACGGATAAAAGTGGACCAAGCGAAAATTATTATCTAAGTCTAGGCGAGTTGGTATGCAGCAGGCATATACAGGCTTTGAGACTATTAAGAGCGAAATTTAGGTGCTATTTGCTTCCGGAACGCTAATTATATATTTATTAGAGAATTACACAAAACTAACAAGAAATACACAAAACATTCTTATGAGCTACGTTATATATAAAATAGTTTTTGTACGTAGAAGTGAACAATATATGTATCATTAAACTCCTTCTATGCTGGACCAATTTTGACGTTTATTTTGTGGATAATTAGAGATAAATTCTCACGTGCTGCGATAGTGTTGTAGATGTTTTTCACCCAAACGGACTGATGCGGTATAACCAGGCTGATGATATAGGTATATACTAGTTGTCCCGCCCAGCTTCGCTCGGGTGGAAAAAACAAAAAAAATGGTGGCGCCACCTATCGGGTCTAATTGTGAATCTAAACCATTCCCAGATCCCCTTGAACACACACAAAAAATTTCATCAAAATCGGTCCAGTCGTTTGAGAGGAGTTCAGTGACATACACACTCACAGAAGAATTATATATATAAAGATATATATATATATATATTTGCCTCATGTCATTGTATTTTATACCAGTTGCATGATAGTTCACTGGCCATTTCCCACATGCACGGCCATAGGCGCCGCGTGCTTCGTTGCTGCGCCACGTACATTCCGCACAACGGGCCAGGGTAGGGTTGCCATATACACATCTCATCAGAAAAATCTAAACACCTGTCAAGTTTATGTTTTGTAAGGATTATCAGAATATCTCATATTATTCTTTATTAAACGACATTTGAGATATATTCCTAAATATACTCATTTTTCTGATAATCCTTACAAAACATGAACTTGTAAGGTGTTTAGATTTTCTGATGAGAAGTGTATTATTTTCTTTACGTAAAACTGTATTTCCTGGTGTATATGGTAACGAGTTACTTGAAAAATGTTTCGGGTAAAATTGTTGGTAAATACATAAATCCCGTCCCACGAGTCCCTTACAAGGTAAGTAAGCAGAGAGACTAGAGCGCCAGTTCTCTCTAGACGTACATACTCTTTGGTAATAACGTAGTGTAAGTTCCGTGAAGTTTTGCTACTTAGCCGAACAATGGCGAGAACAAAGGCCTTCAGCCAGGTGCTTTTTAGCTGTGACCTCCTATGGGGGTCAGATCTCGGCTTAGAGCGTTTCTGTTTCGTGAGCTAGGGAGTAAATTGCTTATTTTGCTTGCTTAAGTCCCCCACGGGGTAGGAGCAGGGGGGGGGGGGGGAAATCGCAATCGAAAAGCAAACGTAACATTTTCTTCTTATTTTTATATCCACAGATTTTTTAGAGGTACGCGTCTCAACTGTATTTATGCTTCCTCTGAAATACTTGTCCATGATTCAACCTAGCCTCTATTGTTGTTGTATGATCACGCCGCACACCAATGACATACTGAAACCATAACTTAAAATCTACAATATTTTTTTGCTGTTACATATGCTTAGTGGCAACCCTGCCCACGATTGGGGTCAGGGTCGGTCCTCTCGTCGGCATTCCGCTTCGGTATACCTATAGCCGCAAATACATGTCCGAACTTGTACCAGGCATATGTCTAATCTTTGTGTGGCGTACTGCTTACGTCATTTTGGAGTTCTTTCATTGAGGCTCACAGTATTGAAAAAATATGTATGTATGGTGTACCGAACTGTACCAGCGAGGCATCACAATTTAAAAAAAAAATTTTTTTTTACTTGGATAGGTCGAGATCTCCATCACCGACGACAAGTGCCCGAAGGGGTAGGGAGGGGTGTTAACACAATTTTTTCACCTGAGATCTAGATATTTAGGATTTTTTTCTGCCACAAGTGTGGGGAACAAGGTAAGGCGTATATATGTATGAAGTATAGAGTGAAATAAATAAAATATTTGAAACTAAGATTTTCAGAGATATTTAAATTTTTTTTTAATTAATTTGGTTCCGTACGTTTTTTGCAAATAAAGAAAATCTATCGATTGTCCTCCAATACCCTCACCTCCTTCGCGGATATATATGAACCAATCACAGGTTAATTCCTGCTACTCTTACACAGACACGTTTCTATTAAATTAAATGAAAATCTACGCAAATTTGTTGATGTTTACGATATAATAACGTGAAAAATCTGCTAGCGCCTCGAACAGGCTTTTCTTCATTAAACAGCGCTGGGGAGGTACATAAAGAAGCCTATGAGTCAGGCACCTGCCGCAACCGCCATATATACTAAACTAGTGGTTTATCGCGGTTTCATCTTTGCCAAACTGCATATAGTATATGAAAAATCTTGATTAATATCTGCCAATAAAAGTTTCGTGAAATCCGCCCAACTGCTCCGGAGATATGTTTGATATCATAAAGACAGCATTTTATAAATTTGTATACGATAAAAAAACTATTTGAAATTACAAAGAAACACGTCCAATTTTCTTTATTATTAGTAAAGACATACGTGTTTTTCTGTCATGTTTTAGTTGTTGAATGGTATTTCATGTGTCTCGTTGTGTTGTCTCGGAGAACTGGGACATAGTATAAAGAGAGGAAGTAGGCTATCTCCGGCCCAATTCGCGATATAATTGCCTACTGTCTTAGGGTTGTCACTTTTAGCTAAATATTAGGCGCAGCTGTTCGCGCTTCGCTAGCAACCGCATGAACAGCGGCAACGTCAAGTCAACATTAAAAACTAACGACTGTCTCTTAGACTATAATCGAATTTGTTGTTATGATTCGAACTTTGTTTTATATGTATTTGATTTACTATTAGTCAATTAGGTACTCGTACATACTTATTTTGAATTACGATTTTCTGTAAGTAGGTAGGTACTTAGTTACTATACCTACAATACTGAGAAATCGGCATAACTAAACGTAAACAAAGAAATAGCGGCAAACCAATTGCCAGATCAAAAGTACCTAATACATTCTAGTAGGAAATTAGGCCTACCTACCTACTTCCTGTGTGATAGAAAACTAATACAAACAAAAAATATGTAAGTACGTAGGTATCTCATCATCAAGTAAAATTATATTATGCTAGAATAAGTGACTAACTTACCTTTCCTGTTCAATAGGTAATCTGAACAGAGACAGGTCTGGAATCGATGAATTATTAAGACACCCAAACACACAGCAATACGTTCTTCTGCGATTCTCAGACATTTTGATGATGATATTGATGAATAAATCATTTAGCGGTGCCGAAAAACCGTGACGCGCGCGCGACCCTTGTGCAGTGTTAGCCCCGACTGGCGCACTGAGAAACGGGTCGAGATTTTGTTAAAGCGTGCGTGCGTCGACACATAGATACAATAGCGCACACATACAAGCCGCGCGCGGTGCGTTTGTATGAAGATAACCTACTTTGTTCTTTATACTATGACTGGGATTTCAAAAACGCTTTTCCATTAAATTTGTATTAGATGGAAATTATGACAAGATTTTTCCATTAAGGCTCAGCTAGTAGATTAAAAACAGAAATAAAATACTAAAATTCTCATCATGGACGAATACTCCGCATACTTTGAGGATTCCCGTGATAACTTTATCATCGCCATCTTATTTTAATTACGAAAGATCGATCGCGGACTTTCTTTCTTTCCTTTTTTCTTGCCTTTTTGTATATTCTTATACTTGAAAATTAGTCTTTTAGGCTACCATTACGAAATGAAGAATATATTTGCGATTTTCATAATGAGAACGCAAATTTATAAATCGCAAAAATTCTGAACTATGCATCCTTCTTAATATTGGGTCAACTATTAATTCCACTTTAAATCAAATTGGAGTGTCTGTGAATAATATTAAAATAACCGCTTTTTACTAAATGCACGGATGTATACACGGTACATATATCATTTTTTACACATAGAAAGGATGAGTGAAGAAAGATTGACGAAACAGATATACAAAGCAAAAGTGTGTGCAAGAAGAGGCAGAGGAAGGCCACGTTCCAACTACCTGGGTCAAATAGATCGGACTCTCAAGGACGGGAACGTTAAGAGTACTCGAAACCGACGAGCATGTATGAAGAGACTGATGAATGTGGACGAAGCGAAAGAGGTATGTAAGTCTAGAGAGAACTGGCGCTCTATACTCTCTGCCTACCCCGCTAGGGACTTGGCGTGATGATATGTATGTATGTATCATTTTTTACAAAGTTTGTTAGTCTGCCTGTCTATCTGTTTGTTCCGGCTAATCTCTGAAACGGCTGGACCGATTTTGACGGGACTTTGACTGGCAGATAGCTGATGTAAAAAGGAGTAACTTAGGCTACTCTTATTTTAGAAACTGAACTTTAGAACTTTTTATTTTATACGCGGACAAAGTCGCGGGCACAGCTAGTTATTAATAACTTAATAACGGTCACTGGCTGGCATGGACGGCTTGCGTGCCATAGATAATACGCGACACCATTTTAGCTGTGCAATTACTCTTTATTGATTCCACGTACGATGCATTTTACAGGTCATAATTGCACATTTAAACGCTTTGCACATAGGTACCACCTGAATTAATGGCATACATATTTTCACGCTAGATCCCTTACGCCTGCCAGACAGGAATAGTAGGGCGTCCGTCATCTCATAAACTAATATAAGATTAATCAACAACCAATCATTTGTTGAGCTCTACATTTGACCAATTTATTACGGTTATTATATATACATACATAAACAATAGAACGACTGAAAGTAATTTAATGAAATTTGTCACAGAGATAGATTAACTATTAGCAAAATTAGCTCACACGATATGTTTTATTCCAGAAAAAAAAACATGAATAGAAATCAAACTTGCAATGAAACCACAGATAGCTTACAATAAATAAAAAAAAAACAAGATAAATTTCCGTAAATATGTACAGAGCCGTGGTGGCCGAGTGGTTCGAGCAGTTGCCTGCGACGCAAAGGTCGCAAGTTCGAATCCCGACTGTACCAATGAGTTTTTTCTGAACTTAAGTACAGTGATTAGTCACACCACGAGCTTTACGGTGAAGGAAAACATCGAGAGGAAACCTGCATGCGTCTGAGAAGAAATTCAAAGGCGTATGTATAGTCGTGCTTGAGTAACGGCGATGGACTCGCCATCTGTCACGTTGGCACCTAATATACCTCTGGCGGAAAGTGGGTGTGTGGGTATTACCTATACACCTCTGCCTACCCCTTCGGGGACCCTTGTGGGAAGGCGTGAGGATATATTATTATTATATGTATAGTAGCATTTGAAAAACACGTTCAGAAATGAATCTGAAATCAAATTGCGAGAAACGTTATTATGAAAGCTTGAATGTACCTAATCAGATGTCCGAGGGCTTCCCGAGCGGGACCGGAAGCCATACAATACAGTGTGATTGTCCACGTAGTAAATAGGCGACCGCGATCAATTACTGTTGGGTTTGTTATATAGTTATACATACTAATATATATTGTGGGTGTGTGGGTACTGCTTATACACCTCTGCCTACACCTTCGGGGACCCTTGTGGGAAGGCGTGAGGATATAATATATATATATTATACTAGCTATGCCCCACTGTCTACCGCGTTAAAAGCCATGTCATTAGTATAATTAATAGATTTATTTCGGAACAAAATATATCCTACGTGTTAATCCAGTTAAGAATCTATCTCTGTGCCAAATATCATTCAATTCCGTTCAGCCGAGCTGTTGTGATTGAGTAACAAACATACATACTCACAAACTTTCACATTTATAACATTGGTAGGATCTTCACGCCTTCCCATAAGGATCCCCGAATGAGCAGGCGGTAGACGTAACACCACTTTTACATATTCAGATATATTTTGGTGCCGTCGTCACAGATGGCGAGTCCATCGCCGTTTATCCAAGTACATTGGATTTGAATATGTTCTCAAACGCACGCAGATTAGATGTTTTCGTTACTCTAAATAACGTCAAGAAGTCACATAAAATCAAATAGGGTCTCTCTACGATCACCGGGGTCACATTCGCAGCGAGTCTCAATTACGGTTGCCAGTTCAATTCGTATTATGTGTAGATGTGAAAGATAAACTTTTAATTGCGTTTTCAATCGCCACGGCCATTATGCAAATAGCAATCAACATGCCCCGCGGCCGCTGGATTCGATTACACACTAATTACAACACAAAAGCTCAAACGGGACTTACTGCTGATATGATCAATTTAACATCGGAGATACTGCGCGCCCTTTACGTGGTGAAACGGGAAAGCTGGGAATTAGGGGCGATACAAGCCGCCATACCGCAGACTTGTTTCATGCGGCTCGTAACGTGCAGTCAAAGTTCTACCTACTAGAATACACGTACTACCTACCTATCTATCTACCACTACGCACTACCTTAATTCATACCTAATATTATAAACGCTAATAATAATAATAATTAACTTTGCAGGGATTTATGTACTGGGGAGGAGAATCCTATATTTTAATAATATTACCCCTTCCTCGCTTTGCATATCTGTTTCGTGAGTCTTTCTTCATCTTTTCAAACACACCCTCGTTCATACCAGTTGTGTTACGAATCTCTTCGATGCGGATTCGATCTAAGATTAACACATGTGATTAGTTTTATAAACACGTTGTTCCCCCATACTTGGGTACTATTGCTGTAACGAAAAAAAATATTGTATATGCCTAATGATTTGAAAAGAGTAACCATGGAGTTTCTTGCCGGTTCTTCTCCATGGAAGCGACCAACCCGAGCCGTGCTTCTTTTTCGACGTTTTATAAGTGCCCACCTGGGCCTATGTGAAGTAAAAAGATTTTGATTTGATTGAGTCCAGAAAAAAGAAACAAGTGAAACAAAATTATACGCAGGCGAACCCGCGGGTCACAGTCGTAACGAGCAAAATGTTAGTATCAATCTAATGACCCAGAATCTAGATCGCATCTGGTGGTAAGGTCTGCATTAGCATATCGTTTAGGCACCAGTACAAAGCAGGGCGGCCTAATCTCGGGGAGATTTATGTACGCGCTTAGCGTTGGTAGACCGCCTAAGTTCTTTATCGTTGTATGCATGGTAGTTTTAAGTAGCCCAAAAAGCCATAAAATTTCGTGGAAAAGAAAGAGAAAGCCTTCTAAATCTAATAGAACTGGCGCTCTACCACTCATCGTATTATTTCAACATATTTGAAAATTCAAAATTATTTGATTCTTCCCACATACAAAAATCTGGTACAGCAATTAAGGGTTTCATTAAGACGTAAATTAGCTTTGTAGGTGGGAGTCAGGAGCCCTAACTAGGTTTCCCTGTGGTAAGGGTCTCCTGGCCCCGATCTTGGATTTAAGGATACAGTGATAAACGTTACAGTGCATGAGGGAAAGTAAAAAATAGGTACAAAATCTATTAAGGTAAGCTAATCAAAACATTTATTTTTCTAAACATAGAGATTAAAGCATATTTATTGCAGTAATGTTTGTTTACACACAAGTTACTAGTAAAATTACAACACCCGGATTTAAGTACATTACAATGAACGTCAAGACTAAAGCTGGAGAGCATGTATAAGGAGACTGATGAATGTAGATAAATCGGAAGAGATACATATCATAACGCCGACTCCCTCATTAGCAGAGTCCGGACAATAAGATTCCTTCGGGAAATCGACAAGATATAAAAAAAACTTGACTGCAGGTATACAATTCAATATAATGAGCTGTTCTAGTTCTGCCTACATGAACGAATTATAACCTTTAGACATCCGCCGAAATCAGGTCACAAAACCGCAATGCATCGGATCCCCAAGAGTATCGCAGAAAGCAATGAATGACAGTTAAACTTGTGCTGAAAAGATTTCTGTGTCGACTCGCTAATGACGTTCTGAAAACAGAACCTGAAAACATCAATCGTCAATGTGGGACTTCTAGTTAGGCACTGAAGCTATTGAATAAACGCATAGGTATCTCTTTTCACTCAAAGAATATTATCGATGTAAATCATTTACCTATGGATATCACTCAAGTATAGATAGTGCCATCCACGACGACGCGCCCCACTATTCTTCCCTATAGTTTATAGTGTAAGTGTGCAACCTTCCACTAACGTTTGAGTATTATCGGTACACACTGATTGCCTATGAGTGCACACGCACACTACAATTAATAGTGTCGGGGCATATTACCGGCATCACGCGAACCATCTACTAGTAATTGGTGGGGCGCGGCGTCGGATATGTATTAAGATCTCAACGCGATGTCTCTCAGCATAGAGTGAAAACCTTGGAATATCAAATACATATGGTATTTGATATTCCAAGGTTTTACTCTCGATGTTTTCCTTCGCCGTAAAACTCGCGGGGTGATTAATCACTGTACACAAGCAAAACCGACTGGCAGTCGTAATTGGAGCCGAGACTGGGTCATTTTGTGTGGAATTGTCTCAAGGTATAATAGAACAAAATACAGGATCTGTGTGAAGGCACATATTTATTTAGCTATTAAGCAGTAAAATTCTTCGCTGAACAGTACGAGACTGTATTTAGCATTGAATCTAATATGTATGATATTTTTACGACTAACCTTCAGCGGCAGGCTTACAAAACATGAAGGCTGAGGACAATACCACAAGAGCAGTCAGTTCGAGTTGGGTCCTCTCGGGGCACCTTTTAGTGCCCGCTTTTGTAGGTTTCAAGTGCTTGAGTCCTACGTGGAAGTGTTGCGCAATACTCAGTTTGATGCATACAAAACATTTTTTATTCATTTATATATCCCGGGGACATACAAGAAGGAATGTATGTCTTGAAGAGAACAGATTGATTGAAAAAAAATTAACGTGAGCCGTCACGGGACGCCTGGCAGATGTGAAACATGAAAATGATTTTGTAAAAGTATTATGCATAAAGAACAGATTACGACAAGAACTAAATAAAAGGCAGTTATCCTTCTTTCAATATCTTTTTCATACTTTCCATCTCGTGTGAACATGCTTCTAAGATATACAAATTCATTCACTTGCTCTAGAATTTGCCCATTTACCGATATAGCACACTCGGTCACTTGTTCATCTCTTTCGAATACCAGAACCTTAGTCTTGCCAGCGTTTAGGCGCAGCCCCTTCTTTTCGCATTCCTCTTTCATTATGGTAACTAGTGACTGTAGTTCACCCTCTGATGACGCCAGTAAAACCGCGTCATCGGCGTATAATAGGCAGTTGACCACTAAGTTTCCCATTTTCACTCCACATCCGTTCGTTCTTAGTGCTCTCAGACAGTTATCTAGATATATAATGAACAGCCAGGCAGACATGATACACCCTTGTTTGACCCCCGACTTCACATCAAACCAGGGTGACATCTCACCGTTAACCCTAACGCACGCCTCGTTATCACTATAGAGTGATTTCACGGCATGCAGTAGGGAACTGCTCACTCCATATCCAGGCAACACGTCCCAGAGTTCCTTTCGTACGACTCTATCAAATGCCTTCTCTAAGTCGACGAAGTGAGGATATATTATTATTATTTTATTATATTTATGTATTATAAATATAATAAAACAATCAGGCAGAGGTGTATAGGTAATACCCACACACCCACTTTCCGCCAGAGGTATATTAGTTGCCAACGTGACAGATGGCGAGTCCATCGCCGTTACTCAAGCACGACTATACATACGCCTTTTGAATTTCTTCTCAGGCGTATGCAGGTTTCCTTTCGATGTTTTCCTTCGTACCGAAACCGTACAGCTGAGTTTCATAAGTAATCTTTATGCGGCAGATATTTTATTTCCATAAAAATATAGTACAAACAAACATATTTTCGAACTGGCAGTTCACAAGTGACAAACATCAAGTAAACACAATTTGTAAACGAAATAAGGTTTCAAACGTGACACCATCGCGCCGTGTCAACATTTAGCCAGGCTGTTGTGACAAGCCTCTCAATTAGTTGCTCACCGGGCTCAATGAGGGGTGTCAGTGAACCTTCAAGTGTCGGATTTAACAAATTCCATACATGTAGTTAGATCAAGAGTCGTGGTGGCTGAGTGGTTCGAGTAGTTGCCTGCAGCACAAAGATTGCAAGTTCGAATCACGACTTGTAAATGAGTTTGAACTTAAGTACCGTGATTAGCCACACCAGAAGCTTTACGGTGAAGGAAAACATCGAGAGGAAACCTGCATATCAATGAGAATCAATTCAAAAGATGTATATATAGTCGTGCTAAGGAACAAACTCTGCCTCTTTATATAATAATCATATTCTAGATACAACAAATTAGAATCAAGCGATTGATTGATTGATGTAAATAAGTGGTTAGAAAAAAATGTCTAAAGCCATTTCAATTAACTGTAAATCCATCTCGATCACCGCCAACAGTTGTGCAAACAAAATATTCCATTTATTGACAATAGGTATTGAACAGCAGCCAACGCGGGCAGGTGGCGACGTCGCGATTCGGTGCTCGACTCGTGCATGTAAATTGACTCATGCGACAGCGTTTGGGTACGACACAAGTTCGGTAGGAATTTCGCGAACAAGAAATATTTTAATACCAGTACAGTCGGGAGAAGAAAACAGGGTTTTAGGGTCGGAGCGCGCGGATTATACCCCTGGAGTTGCTAAAATGTTGAATTGAGGTGCTTGAGTAACGGCGACGGACTTGCCATTTGTCACGTTGGCACCTAAAATATATCTCTGGCGGAAAGTGGGTGTTACCTACACACCTCTGCCCACCCCTTCGGGGACCCTTGTGGGAAGGCGTGAGGATATATTATCTTAATATACATAAATTACGTGACACGTTTGTCCGCGATGGGCTCCTTAACTACTTAACCAAATTTGCACACCGTGTGTAGTTTGATCCAACTTGAAAGATAGGATAGCTTACATCACAATTGGACCCGATAGGTGGCGCTGCGATCGTGTTTCAGGAAATTTTACTTTTTCACCCGGGCGAAGCTGGGCGGCACAGCTAGTATATTTTAATCCAACTGTGTGACAAACAAACCCTCAAGAACTTTCACATTTATAATTTCAGTAGGATATATTGAGTTTGACAATTGTGTATTTTGAAGTTAGATGATATCGCCTCTGCCGACTGTAGTCATCCATATTTATCGGATCCGTGACGTGGCAGCTTCATAGGATCCAATCATTTTCTATCGGTATTCTCCAATACTCTGTAATCGGATAAGGCTTGGTTTGGCTTATTCACTTTTTATTAACAAATAGTGTGTGCTAGTGTGTCAGGTAAATATATTATAGATATCAACACGATCGAATCGATCAAACACGTCGGAACGTACACGAAACTGGCGAGGTATAATACAAGCTATACACTATGCCCATGTTTCATCTGTGGTCAATTAAAATATATGATTGATCTGTGGTCTGCTCTCTCTGGCAGTAGCATGATGATATAGCCTTTGTAACACTACTACAATGTACTAGAATTTATTTCATTTTCTATTACTTGAACTTTTAAATAAAGAAAAATATCCATATTCCCTAAAAAGTATGCGTTCGTGTTATGATAATAAATCCTTTGTCTTGAATTATCGTTTAAAAACGTATTCAATAGTTACGATGTTTTAAAAATATAAGTAAAAAGTTTTAAATGTCACTCACTGTCACATATTCAACATTCATGGCCGCTAAGAACCGAATTTCGAGTGAAAAAAAAACAAAACGTAGTTCTGGAAATTAGCGCTTTTAACCATATTAACTAAACAAATTCTCCTGTCGTTAAATTTGTCGTGTGAAAGCTGCAAGAAAGTCATAAGGGAAAGCTCCGTGAGTCGGCGTGACGGGTCGTCGTAAAAGCTTTGGATATACGATTTTATTCCCACACGTTTTAGATTCGAATTAGGGAAAGTTAGGTGATAAACTTGAGTGGCTTTCACGAGGATAAGTGCTTCGAAGTGTGCGAATTGGTTATCCCATGGGAGATAGCAGGTGACGAAATATAGAGGTGGCTACATCGACATCGTGAAAACTACTTTCTATTGAAAAAAAAAAAAATATTACAGAATAAATATTTATAAAGATGTGACAGTAAATCGGACGCTCAAGGACGGGAACAGCCGACGGGAGTACTCGAAACCGACGAGCATGTATGAAAAAACTGATGAATGTGGACGAAGCGAAAGAGGCATGTAAGTCTAGAGAGAACTGGCGTACCCCGTTAGGGACTCCGCGTGATGATATGATGATGATGTATTACAGTATAATGTATATCTTTACTTTGTATCCAGAGGCATGGGATGGGCCTGCTTAACATTAACACAGGCTATTCTGCAGCCTAGCAATGTCAGCAGTTGCGTTGCATTCGGAAACCGACTAGCACTAATACTACTAACCTTAGCATAATAATTATTTTGTGTAACTGTTTGGTGAAATAAATTTATTATTATTATTATTATTGACGCAGTCCCACAAGGGTGAAGGCAAAGGTGTGTAGGTAGTAACCACACATCCACTTTCCGCTGGAGATATATATATATATATATATGTCAAGTGCTAACGTGACAGATAGCAAGACTTTGAATTACTTCACAAACGTATGCAGGTTACCCCATGATGTTTTATTACAATACAATATTGCCAATATATATCATAAGCTATACATAACCCGGTAGAACAGACTTCCATGTTACGAGAGCTTGAGTTTTTGAGGCAAAGTAGAAAAAAAAAGCAATGCCTCATAATTATTTTATATAGTTAGTGGCGGCAGATGACCACAAATACTTTATGCCCACGGACAACATCTGAAGGCACAACTTAGAGACAAACAGACTCCATACAAACTCAATTACAAACATTGTTTAAGTACTAACTTACTTGTACCAAATAAATTCAATTAGAGACACAGTAAATACAAATACAAGACGTTTGTGATTTGTGGCAGTTTTATGAACGATCCAGATATTGGCGATATCCGGAACGAAGGCCAAGCCGTAACCTCTATAATTCCGGATGACATTAGGGATCCTTCTACTATGCGGTTATACAAGTATGCCATACCGTATATATTTGAATAGTTTCTGATGCGTTCCCTTCGAAAAATGTGCGGCGTCACGATTTTAGATCGAATCCGCAAAATAGAGATTCGCAAAGCAATTGATGTGAACGACAATCGTGTGTGATTGTAAAGATGATGAATGGCATGATACTTCGGTTTGGACGTATAGAAAGGAAGAGTGAAGAAAGATATTGATTGGCAGTGAAGGAAAACATGGAGAATACGTCTGAGCAGCAATTCAAGGGCGTATGTATAGTCATGCTTGAGTAACGGCGATGGACTCGACATCTGGTACACGTTGGCACCTAATATATCTTTGGCGGATAGTGGGTGTGTGGGTATTACCTATACCTCTGCCTACCCCTTCGGGGACACTTATGGGAAAGCGTGAGGATATATATTTTAATGATTAATATATACCATATATTCGTGTTGGTTATTATTAAATTTAAGCCGTTACTTAAATTCATGTCATTCCACCAGACGGTTATAACAGGCTGATTAACATCCTCCCGTGCAAAGCTGATCTATCGTCACGGTTGCTCATCACCCTGGCCTGTAGAGCGCGAAACTAGTTCCGGTAATTAAATTGATTATCTTATTAGATAGCTAAACTGTCTGCCACCACTACCATTTCAGTTTTCCTAACTTTTATCAAAACGTAATAAAAAATTACGTAAGTAAAGGACGGGTACGTCAAGAGTACTCGAAACCGACGAGCATGAATGAAGAGACTGATGAATGTGAACGAAGCGAAAGTGGTATGTAAGTCTAGAGAGAACTGGCGCTCTATACTCTCTGCCTACCCCGTTAGGGAATCGGCGTGTTGATATGTATGTATGTATGAAAATATTAGATAAATAAATAAATAAATCACAAATAAATAATAAATAAATAAATCATAAATACATAACAAATAAATCATAAATAAATAAATCATACATAAATAAATAATGAAATTTAACATTTCTCGCACTGCCCTGTTTCAAAGAAGTTTGCCTCCTGTGAATGCTCAGGATGTGTATTGAACTCACCGTTGAGGTTTTTTCTAGAGAGAACAGCATTAAGTTCTTAAAGAAGACTGAAAAGATTCCGAAGAGACCGTAAAAGAAAGAAGAACGCGTGAACGATACCCCCGATGTGCTTAGACGACAGATTATCCATTGCTTTATTATTACGACATCAACGTAACAATATCAAAACACCATTTTCACAAAGACGGACATTTAGCCATATATGTAAGCTTAACGTGAGCTCTAACATGTCAGGGACCAAGATTAAGGTCCGCTGGGCCATCTAATAGAAATAAAACCTTAAAAGAGGGAGTATTTTACCTCAGAACCGAATCAAAATTAAGTGCCCACTTTACGCAATTACACAAATAGGAGTTATTACACGGTGACATTCAGAAGGTAGCTTTCTGACGACATTCTAGTACCTACAATTGCTACAAGAACGTCAAGAATACATGAAGCCGGCGAGCAGGTAGAGACTGCTAAACATGGATGAAATGGATACAGTCCATAAGTCGAATGTGTAGACAGCGAGAGTGGAGTACGACTTCACATTCTCGGTATGATGATATAATACATACATATCATCACGCCAAGTCCCTAGCGGGGTAGGCAGAGAGTATAGAGCGCCAGTTCTCTCTAGACTTACATACTTCTTTCGCTTCGTCCACATTCATCAGTCTCTTCATTCATTCATTCTCTTCTCTTGTTAGTAAGGCTATTGAATGCGAAATATTCCTTATTAAATTAAGAGTTTATCTGGCATCAATTTAGTTACAATTCACCACGCTGTATGAAAATTTCCACAGGTTCTGTCCGCCAAGATGTTCGTTTACAACAAAACTAATTTAGTACCAAGTATATAAAGCCATTTGAACGAGCGAACTTGTGTTACGACTTAACAAAACTTGTGTGGAGGCGTGTACACTTACCTACAAATTAGTGAAATATAGACAGTACGTATATAATATAGCATCCAGAAAATTTTATTATAAAAAAAAAGCCAGCAAAAATATTTGTATTGTATGTTTATTATTTATAATTAATATTATACATATACTATGATAACATGAAGAAAATATTAGATAAATAAACATGGCTGTGTTGGTGCTGCCGATACTTCTTGCGTACCCCTCTGAGGAACACCATGGGAGGGCGGGAAGACAACCAACGTATCACGCAGAAAGAGAGAGAATTCGCCAGTCCTCTAATCAAACAAAAAATCTTTTATACAACGAAAGCGACATAGGGAACACTTATTGAACGTCATACGTCAGAATTACAGTTACTACCGTTTCCAAGTTTCAAAAATCTTTCACGGAAAGGAACAGCGCAACGACCTCGGTTTATTTAGATGCAAACAGAGATGGCGCTAGTAGTCCGAGTTGTTTCTGGAGAATTGGCCCTCTACTCTCTGCCTACTCGGTAAGGGACTCTTTCTCTGTGCCAATTTCTATCCAATTCCTTACAGATTTTTTTACGTGCAAGACGAACAAACATCCACACAAACATTGCATTTATAATAATATTAATATAATGAATAGATAACACGTTTGCGTATGTTAAGCGTTACCGCTGCAACATTCCGAATCTATCGCACAAATTAATTTAAATTGGGTTATCCGCTCATTAATTTAAATATATCCGCGGCAGAACAAATGGCGACGTCACAATTGATTTATGTAATAAATAGCAATTTACATACGGACGCGAGTACTAGCGTAAATACGTCTTTTATATTGAATGTGCTGCGGCAGTTAAGCATGCGGTCCGTCTGCTGGTAAGCGGTTACTGCTACATATACACGCTCCAGGGGTCTCACACACGCGTTGTCAATCTTTAATATTATTTTAGAAGCCGTAATGGTGGAGTTTCCAGTAATCGCCTGCAACGTAATGATTGAAAGTTTCAATACCGACTCAACAAATAACTTTTTGTAAATCCATGTACAGTGATTAGTCACACCGCAAGCGTTACGGTGAAAGAATACATCAAGAGGAAATCTGCATACGATTGAGGAGAAATTTGGTAAAGAATGTATAGCTTGAGAAACAGCGATGGAGGCGCCATCTGTCACTTTGGCAGCTAAATATATTTCAGTCGAAGGGACGGTATTGTGTAATATCTGCCCAACTATTCAATCTCTTCATACATAATCTGCGAGTACTCTTGACGTTCTCATTGTATTTCGTATTCTACAATAAGAAATTTTACGTAAGGAAGACCCTTTTCTATGGCAACATAATGTTGTACGCGTCCGTGGGTGTATTGAACCAGAGCTACCTACATATTTGAGTATTTACGAATGACTTTACAAATAGATTTCGATCGTACTTACATACGTAAATAATTCATCCGCAATTTATTTGGAGTTCGTTACCTGAAACATAAATTAATATGTTAGTTAAAAATCAATAAACAGATATTACCTACATAAAGCCGTAGATGCCAAGAGGTTCGAGTTGACGCTAGCAACACAAAGATCGCTACGATTCCCGATTATACCAATAAGTATTTTCTGTACTTAAGTACAGTAATTAATAACACACCACGAACATTAGAAAGAAGGAAAACATTGTGAGGAAACCTGCATACTCTCGAGAATAAATTCAGAGACGTATGTATGGTTGTGTTTGAGGTACGGCAATGGACTCGCCATCTGTCACGTTGGCCTAAACTTTCCCACCCAGCACTATCCCTATTTTAATAAATTTGTAAAGGTGTTTGGATAAAACTAAATCTTTCTGTATACACTACTAAATCGACAAACGAAGTTTACTTATCAAAATTGAAATAGTTATGTAACGTATATGCCAGTATTAATAATTATGAGAGACGTTTGATCATGATCTAATCAAAACCCCAACTAACATCTCCCATCATAAACAACATTGTAATACATATTAGCAAAGTTACAATAGGCACTTCCACATATACATACATACTACAGGGGTAGGCAGAGAGTATAGAGCGCCAGTTCTCTCTAGACTTACATACCTCTTTCGCTTCGTCCACATTCATCAGTCTCTTCATACATGCTCGCCGGTTTCGAGTACTCTTGACGTTCCCGTCCTTGAGTGTCCGATCGTTTGATCTAGGTAGATGTAACGTGGCCTGCCTCTGCCTCTTCTTGCACACACTTTCGCTTTGTATATCTGTTACGTCAATCTTTCTTCACTCATCCACATGTTCTAACCAACGTAACATGCCTTTCTTCATCTTTACAATCACACCCCGTTCGATCATAATACAGCCTACCTGCATAAACTGCCGCACACACTCGGCTCCGTGATCCTGAAGGAACGCCTGGAGAGTGCGCACCCCGCGAGCTGATAGTCGGTACCCACTCCCGTTCTCTCCCTGAGAGAAGAACACACCAGGCTCTGGACCTTCGCCCATATTACTGTACGTAATCACATATTCTCCACGTATAATTTTACTTATACTCTATAATTTTCATTCACAAAAAAAAACTATTATTTTTAAAAGTATATATGACCACGAGGCTAAATAAAGCATTTATCTGTTTACACACAGACACCAATGTAGACGATTAGACCTATTAATTAGGATTATTATAGGTCATATTATTTTATTTTTATTAATTAATAATTCATAAAACACAATTGCATAACTGCATTCAAAACGTAACAATCACGAACAAAGTTTTGCAGCTACGACGACCGACGTAGCTAATCGTAGCGCTCAGCCTACGCGTCCGGGGCGCGCGTAACCACTGCTACGCCGATCGGCGCTACGGCGTAGCCGGGCAGAGGGAAAATGACGTAACGTAACGTCACATAAAAATGCGTTCTTCCTTCAGTTTTTTAAATCCTTTTGGGATAAGTGCGATATGTCAAAATATACATACGTATGTATGTACTAGGACTTTGTCAAGAACAGTCAAAGCGCGGGTCAGTAAAGAAATGAACGAACAGAGTACCTCTTTTTTTTTACTCTCGATTTTAGTATCTGCCAATACTCACTATGATTCGCTGTAGATATTTACGTAGACGACAGCAGACAGACTGTGATACATTTATACATAATTCTTAGATTTTTTATATAACATCGCATAATCTTTACTTTGGTGCGACCGTTTTGGATGATGAATGGTGACTTATAAGCTTATAAATATATAACAAACAACTCCCACCTCATTCTCCCTTACAACTAAACAAACAAAATTCAAATATTAATTGACAATATTTAGATTAGATGTGAAGGTTTGCTGCACGGAATTGGATGATATTTGGCATAGACAGGTTATTAGCTGGATTAACATCTAGTGATTAAATGACAGCTTATGTCAGCTCTATAATACGACCATGCTTACCGTACCCTTTTTGTCGTATGCCGACTCGACTACCGTCTACCTTACCGACGTGTTAATACGTCAAAGTGATTCACATTTCTGGACTCGTGTAATTTTCAGTTAGTTAATTTAAACACAACAAATAATCAAATAAAGTTAATGCTATATGACTTTACATTACTAATAAATCGAAAGCAAAATTTTGGTATAATGTACTTAATATGTATCCTCACGCCTTCCTATAAGGGTCCAGGAAGGGGTAGGCAGAGGTGTAAATGTACCCACACACCCACTTTCCGTCAGAGATATATTTAAGATGCCAACGTGACAGATGGCGAGTACATCGCCGTTACTCAAGCACGACTACACATACTCCTTTGAATTGCTTCACAAATGTATGTATACTTAATATGTCATATATGTTTTTTTATTTATTTTGATATATAAATAAAAGAACCAAAAGTTTGTTTACTATCATTGTGGTATAAAACATTTTTTTAAACCAACTACAGGCGTCGACTAGCCATGGTTGCGTGTTGCTCGTGCGATTAAGAGGCATGTACCAGCGTGATTGTGATCACTTATGTAACTGTATATCCATATGTTCAAATATATGTTTTGACTAGCCCTGTTGTAGTCATAATCTTTTTCATTGTTGCGTTGCGTTCCAAATAAACTTAGTACCACAACTAGCGTCCGGGCCGATGATCGCGCCTCGTAGTCAAACAAATTTATGACGAATGTGGAGTTCAGAGCGTATAAATATGGAGGTCACCCTCGTAAACTCAACGGCACGCGATTTAATACTTAGACTATCGACGATTTTCTGCCGTTCGATTCTAGCTAGGGTGACTATGCGTTGGCTTTGCTCGATGGACTGTTGGCAACGAAAGCAAAGGCAAAAAGTCTAGTTTAAATATTCCCGGCCGTTATGGTCAGATATCATACATATTTAGCTGTGGGAAGTGCAGTAGGAGAGAAACTAGTATGCAAAAATAACATGTACCTCACCTTGGGACATATGGGGGTGAAGTTATCTACATACATAAAAAAACCACGTCTGCTTAAAGCTTACATCCAAATGGCAACACATGGCCATTAAAGATTAATGAAAGAACTCATGTTTTTTTTATACACGATCCTCTCCTGGAGTGTACATGCCCGAGTAAGATTGCCGGTCGTAAGAGCGAGCAAGGATTTATAGTTAATTTCAAGCAATTATATTGTGCATTCTCCGTATATCTTTATTAAGCACATGTCATTACGCCGTGTCCCTCATGGGGTAGGCCGAGAGAGTACAACGCTAGTTTTCTAAAGTATAGACGAACCCGAAGCGTGCACCTTTTACGACGTTTTATAAGTGCCCATCGAGGCCTATTTGAAATAAAAATATTTTGATTAAATTTTATTGGATTTGATTTTACAGTTAAAAGATATGGCAACTAAGTAGCAACTAGGCTTTTAGTAAAAGTCACACGCATTCTCGCTTCTGCGATAAATCTGTAAAGATCACACAACAAAGTAGGCTGATACAGTAATTTAATAAAACTTTACGTCCAACCTTCACAAACACCCCGCCGACGTTAAGCTGAGCCTGTCGCGGCTGCTTTATGGATAGTCGTTAACCGTGACGTCAGGACGTTTGACGTCGATCTCATTCCCAATAATGGACTGAGCGTAAAAATGACTGATACGGGTAAACAAAGCGTTCGCGCTTGTTTCACCCTTATACTTGTGGGTGCAGGGGTTGAAATTGCGCGAGCTTGTAAACCATTTAACTGGCTCCCGGGTTTATTTTCGTAAAAACAAAGGGAAAAAATTATTGTACGAGATAAAAGAGTTGGTGGAAAATTGTGGATTGTGTCGTCAGATTGTCGTCACTACAACTTAGGACATTTTGTGTCACTGAGTTTACAAATATGCGTAACGGTTGTACTGCCGTTTTGTTATCCATAGCCAATAACGGCGACGTATTCGCCATCTGTCACGTAAGCACTTAAAATATATCTCTGGCGGAAAGTGGGTGTGTGGGTACTACCTATACACCTCTGACTATCCCTCCGGGGATCCTCATGGGTAGGCGAGAAGATATATAATCCGATTAAGAAAAATCATTTGACATTAGATAGCACGTTGCATTGACTATGGCTATTTGCTATGCAACATCGCGTTACGACTAATACGATTGGAGCATCAATGAAAAACGTTACAAAACCGGAGGTTTGTTTTAAAGAAGAATTATGCGATTGAAACCGCAAGCTATAGTCGGAGCCGATGAACTTACGGTATCCATCATTCGTCAGAGTCGCTACTCCATCCATCACGCGTTACCTGATACTGTACATAAAATATACCATCGCCTGAAAGAATTGATGAAATTGACCGTGACACTCGAGCATACACAGGGTGCCTCAGACAAGGGGGGCTGTTGCTCAGTTATATGAGATAGGGTACAATGAAAGAAAGGTAATAAAAAGACTATAAAAAGTACATTCAAGGTTGACAAGCTCTGTATTTCCTGTATTCTCTGTATTTATAATTTGTTGTTACATACATGTAAAGAATCCAACAAAGGTTGATGTATTTTTTATCTTTTATGTGATTTCTATAACTATAGTTAAAGAAAAAGAGAAAGGGTCGTGGTGTCCGAGTGGTTCCAGTTAGTTGCCTGCAACACAAATATTGCAAGCTCGAATCCCGACTGTACCAATTAGTTTTTCTTATATGATTACAGGTAACATTCGTTGGACTACTTGAGAGAACCTTAAAGATTCCCAAAGCTTTCGGAGCTCATGTAAGCTTATGCCAATGACGGAGTGCTATAAACTCTAGTACAAAATCACGTAAGCTTTTGGCGTTTTAAGTTGTATGTAACTTTTACGGGTTTTCAGGTGTTATGTGGTGACGATGACACGGGTTCCATGATTTTTGCTCACCCAAAAAGTGCTCAACGCGCCTGAAGGAAGTATACATTTAAAAAAAAAAAAAAAACAGGTAATTTTAGGCCTTAATTCAAGGATCAATGAATAGTCCAATTCTGTAACCTGGTACAGTTCCTACATAAACATGTGGAACATAAACTCATGCCAAGTTCCGAGGGTCCAATCCTCAGCCCCCGGAGCAGTAAAACCAAACGGCGCCCTACACACCGACGGCCGTAGCAAACAATTTACTTTTATGCGAACCGGTATCAATAAAGAATAAGTTATATATATATATATAGCCTTTGTTTATGAACGGTGCTGTATCGGTTTTGATATAAAGGAATCGGTTATTTACAAAGATCATTATTACAATTCTGATGTCCACTATTACGTTTGAATAAATTAGCTCTTGACGGAGGTCGGTTACTGAACAATTATTAAACCCATGACAAATCTGGAATGTGCGAGCAACCATTACTATGACGTCGGTCACCACTAACAAGTAGTTTGAGTAGCCGCTTGCAACGCAAATATTGAACGTTCGAATCGTGATAGTCCCTACGAGTATTTCTGAGCTCACGTACAGTTATTAATCACGAGGTTTACAGTGAAGAAAGCATCGAGCCGAAGAATACGTTTCAGACGAAATTCAAAGACGTATTTATAGTCGTGCTTGCCAACTTAAATAAACTAATTTGTTTTTGACTCGTGTCATACCAGACTTTATAAACATTTGTGTTCGAAAGTTCGCTTTGCCCGAAGAATCATTAATTTTCGGAGAAGTTAAATAAACTTACGTGATTAGAATCCCTTGGAACGCAAGTAAGATTCGCACTTATCAATTTTTTTACAAGCCCTCGACGTGGCAACCGGCATTTCCGCCGTGCCATACAATCATAATATAATCCCCACACGGGACCGTACGAGCTGGTAAGACGGATTATCTTGCTTGCTCCATCTTCGCTCGGCCCACTGCCACAGATTTGCACCCAGTTTTGATGGTGTTGGTGCAAGTGTAGAGACAAGGAAAAAACAAAGGCGAACATTATTCTTGGGGTCGCGGTCGGGAAGGCGCGAGCAATACTATTCCTGTTGCAATTGGTTTACCACCTTAGTGTTGTAAAAAAGTAGATTCTTCCGTGATAATACTCACGTATGACCATGAATCTGAAAGCGAGAATAAAATGATAGATATGTACGGTACGTTTATTATTTAGAAGACACTTCGCTTTCAAATGTGTTTCTTTCCGCGAACAAGTCAATCCTTAAGGAAACCAAGGATTTAATAAATGTGTTACGCTGTCGCTTTTACTTTATGCTCCACACAGCCTCCAGAGGTAATATCTAATTGAATCGCCGCCGGAGCAGTTGTCTTGATTGCCACACTGTTCTACCATCTGATTAGCGAGGTGCGACTGTTGGCTTCAACTATCTGCTGCCAGTACAAATGTGAGGCTACACAAAACTTCGTAATAACGGCTTCAGTAACCGTTCATCAGGAGTATCTATGGCTAACCACATTTGCTGTTAAAAAATATATTTTTTTGTTTGAGCAAACAGGATTTTTTACGCCGGTGCAGTCAGCCGACTGAGTCAGACCGCAGCAACAATACAGTTTACAATTTTTCCTCCCGTGCAAGCAACAACATCTAATTTAGAATGCTCTTTACTAGCTTGAGAACATTTTCATGTTAATCCTTCTTTGTTGCTTAGGATTTTTTGCTATGCAACATACAAACTTACTTATACATATAAAGAGAGGTAGGGCATAACGGGTTTCCCGTTCGAATTCGGAGCTGCCCAACTGGGGCAGGACCTCCACCTTACAGAAGTCCGTAGCCAAATAACATTTTTTTTTGTGTTGTGTTCCTACGCGGTGAATAAGGTTTCCAGTAATGAGCTCCTTGGGGAGGGGGGAGGATTGTTACATTGTGTTGGAAGCAGAGGGATTAAACCCACATGCTGCCAACACACTATAACTCTCCGAACACAGAATGGCAACGCGCAAGTGATACTTTAGTATCGTGAGCGTAAATAGGCTACGGTAACCGTTTCCCATCAGGTGGGTCGTATGCTTGTTTGCCACTCTTGTTGTATATATATATCGGTCAGCAACACGTGATCGGTACCCCTGGTGTATATATATCCTATATCATCACGCCAAGTCCCACCCGGCGTAGGCACTCGGCCACCACGGCTTAAGGCTCTAAGAATAGTGTAATCGGATAACCAATATCGTTCAGCATTCACACCCATATAAGGAGCTAACCTACATCCGAGTGACGGTATACAATGTACCTATAAGTTATCCCACGTTTGAATACGATCCCTAAACTTTGGTGTTCTTAGTTGGGGTTTAGGATAAGAGGAGGGGAACTATTTAATTCGGAGCCCATCCGTCTGTTAGAGAGGTGTACGAACTCTAGTTTTTTCATTAAGATTATTTTCTCAAGAGGCAAATAACACACTTTGTTAGATTTTGTACATGTTTGTGGAATTGTTTACAATGGGGAAACTAATAACAGCCGTGGTGGCCGAATGGTTCGAGTAGTTGCTTGCAACACAAAGATTCCAAGTTCAAATCTCGAACGTGCCAATGAGTTTTTCTGAACCTAAGTACTCTGATAAGTCACACCACGAGCTTTACGGTGAATGAAAATATCGAGAGGAAAAAAAGGCGTATGAATAGTCGTGCTTGAGTAACGGCAACGGACTCGCCATCTGTCACGTTGACACCTAAAATATGTCTCTGGCGGAAAGTGGGTGTGTGGGTGCTACCTATACATCTCTGCCTACCCCTTCGGGGACCCTTGTGGGAAGGCGTGAGGATATATAATTTAGTTAATCTAGAGACACTAACGGCCGTCTGGTCTAGTGGTTACAGCTCCTGACTGCGCAACTTGAGGTCGCGGGCTCGAATCCCGCTGAGGGCAGACATTTGTGTGAGGAACACGAGTATTTGTACCTTAGTCTTGGATGTCTTATCTATCTATATTAGTAAATATACAGTTGTCTAGTGACCATAACACAAGCTATAGATGCTTAATTTGGGACTAGGTAAATTTGTATGGAATTGTAAAAAAACAGAGACAACTGGCTCTAGTTAAGTGACCGGTGACTGGTTTGCTAATAAAAATAAATTTATTTTGCCAAACAGAACTATTATAAGGTCTACAATTAAATTATAAAAATAAATTCGATAAAGAAATCATTATTTATATACTAAGTTATTGCTAACTACGAGTAACATGTGAGCTAGTTTGCGGGTTTCTGCTGATGAAGCTGTACTTGGGTGATTGGGGTTCCTTAACTCGCTCTACTCTCTGCCTTCACCGTGAGTGACTCTGCGTGAAGATATGTATGTATGCATGTCAATATAGATCACGTCTATGAAGGGTATCCGAGTGAATCCATGCGTCACGGCGCTGTTGGCAATCAAGCCCCATTGTCATGAACTAGACGAATTTACGTCGTCGAACTACTTTCTACGGGAGGTGTGAATATACGTGTATAATTTACTATGTACGTACATAAGGTGAAGATTTAATTAATGCAAATATATGTCATTGGACTCGCCATCTGTCTCATGTTGTAAATAAATAAATGTTGTGACATCCTACACATCATCACGCCGAGTGCCCAACGGGGTAGAGAGTATAGAGCGCCAGTTCTCTCTAGACTTACATACCTCTTTCGCTTCGTCCACATTTATCAGTCTCCTCATACATGCTCATCGATTTCGAGTACTCTTGACGTTCCCGTGTTATGTGTCATCTGTTAAAATAGGGTGCGTTACTGAACCTACCCCTTCAGGGTCCCTTAGAAAGGCTAGTATCATTACTACATTTCATACCATTGTTTTTAAGATGTTATCTTCAAATTGGCAGCCACATAATCTTTAATTATAATGCCTACAACACTCCTAATTACTAAAGACACCAATGCCTACAACACTCCTAATTACTAAAGACACCAACACGGCAACGGCAACAACGGCAGGCATTGTTAAAAAATATTATTCAGGTTTACGAGTACGGGAGTACGATATCAAGGGAAGATTTGTTTTAAATAAAATGTTCCGCTTTCAAATTCGAAAACGTTCATTTACCAAATGCAACGGGACACGGGGATACTTTTAGACGACAGACTAAATACTTTTACTTACTACATTTTAGCATTAGTAGAAGAGATTTTTTGTCAAATATTAAAAGTAGGTATCTGACCGTATAAAAGTTGGAAAAGATAACTCATACACATATATATATATACATATATATATATATATATTAGTTTAATTAGACACATATGTATGAATAAAGGTAGGCAAACGTGATTGTAATTTTCTCTGGAGATATATTTCAGGATTCGAACTTGCGATCTTTGTGTCGCAGGCAACTGCTCGAACCACTCGGCCACCACGGCTTTTACTGTGACTGCACCAATGAGTTTTTCTAAACTTAAGTACAGTGATTAGTCACACCACGAGCTTTACGGTGAAGGAAAACATCGAGAGGAAACCTGCATACGTCTGAGAGGAAATTCAAAGGCGTATGTATAGTCGTGCTTGAGTAACGGCGCGATGGACTCGCCATCTGTCACGTTGGCACCTAATATAGCTCTGGCGGAAAGTGGTTGTGTGGGTGTATTACCTATACACCTCTGTCTACCCCTTCCGGGACCCTTGTGGGAAGGCGTGAGGATATATTATTATTATTATTTTAATGTATATTTTTAAATATTCTCGGCATTGTTGCCGGCGTTTTTATAATATCCACGGGCCGAAGCCAAGTGGATATTATTTAAGAGTTGTTGTTCGTCGATGTCAAAGGTCGATCTATTTGAAGGAATTTTCGGGTGATACGGCAAGTATTAAGAATGACTGCTTTTTGGAGATTGAGGTAGGTGAGTTTAGGTAGTTGTATTGTGGCTATGGATTGATGCAGCTGTTTAGGGATGACGCCGGTGGTGGAAATGACTATTGGAATTCTGGTAACTTTTTGTAGATGCCACAAGCGCGCTATTTCATCTTTTAAATCAATGTATTTGCTTAGTTTTTCGGCTATGGTTGTTAGTAGGCTATGGGTGTTAGGGACTGCTATATCTATCAGTTGAGCTGTTTTGTTTACCTTGTCTATTAGTGTTATGTCGGGTCTATTATAGTGTACGGTTTTATCAGTAAGTATGGCTCTATCGCGTGGAGTTTTCAAGGACTGTTTGTGGTGCTTATTTATAGTATGGTACAGAAGGTAATGAGATCAGTTTATGCTTTTTTTTTTTTTTTTTTTTTTTTGTATTGTCTCTCGTAGCGTGAGTTCCGGGAACTTTTGCTACTTAACCGGTCAATGGCGAGACCTAGGCCTCCAGCCAGGCACTTTAGTACTAAGCAACACAGCTAAGGGCACCCCCTGTGGGGTACGAACCTCGGCTTAGGGCGTTGCTGGATCGCGAGCTAGGGAGCTGGGCTGGACTGTAAATTTTATTTATATATTATTTGGGGGCGGGATTTGCGCGTCAGGCTCGGCGCGGGCCGGCGTTTGCGGCGCGGGTCGGGGGGAGAACATTACGGCTTATTCGCGTCGAGCCTCGTCGGCGAGGACGGAACAGTGGTCGGTTTTGTGTAGTGTTGGTATGTTTTTGTCGGGCGTCCTGGAGGACCGTTATGTCGTCATCCGGTTCGATGACGGCGTGTCTTGGACGCCTTATCTTCGAGATAAGGGAAGGAGTGTATCGGGCGGCCGATACGACGAGGGGGTTGGGGTGATTTACAGCAGAATCGAAATGACGTTTGGACAGTTTTTTCAAAAACTGTTTTATAGTGGGGACTTTGAGGTCAACGTGGAGTTGACTATTACGCATGTACCACGGGGCACCTGTGGCTCTCCGGAGAAACCGGCTTTGGAGCACTTGCAGGGGGTTAAGTGTTGACTTGCTAGTGTGTGCGAACACTACACCCGCATATGTCATGATTGGTCGAATGCACGTCGTGTAAATCCTCACCTTGGATTTCAATGAGAGTTTGCTTCGCGCATTCAACATGCTGTGAAGTCTACCGAGCGCGAAGGCGGCTCGCGCGCGTACCGCCTTTACGTGGTGACGGAAAGAAAGGCGTTGATCGAGGATCACACCCAGGTATTTGGCTTTTTCTTCCCATGGAATGGGTTTGCCGAAGAGGGTGATGGGGGCTACCCGTGGGCGTTCGAGGCCTTTCCAGAATAGAATGGCTGCGCTTTTGGTGGGGTTCACTTCAATTCTCCATTTCCGGAACCACCGCCCCAGGGCTGTGACCGCGGATTGGAGGTTGTCATGAATTCCCTCGGGAGTTCTACCTTTGTAGTAGATAGCCGTATCATCGGCGAATAGAGCGCTTTTAACTCGTCTATGGAGGGGAATGTCGCTAGTATAAAGCGTGAATAGGAGTGGCGAGAGCACTGAGCCTTGCGGGACTCCTGCTCGTATGGGATGGGGGGAAGAGAGTGTGCCCTCGACTCTGTAGCGGAAGGAGCGGTTCGACAAAAAGTCCCGTACTATGCGTACTAGACGGTCCGGCACGCCCAGCTGGTACAGCTTGTATATTAAGCCGTTGTGCCAGACCTTGTCGAATGCCTTCGCCACGTCGAAGAGGAGCATACCCGTGGTATAACCGAGTTGGAAGCCGCTACTGACGTCTTCCACTATACGGTGGACTTGTTGGACACAAGAGTGTTTGGTTCGAAAACCGAACTGTTGGTCAGGTATGACTTTCTTAGAGTCTGCAAAACTCTTTAATCTATTGTAGATAAGTCTCTCGTAAATCTTGCCAAGGACGTTGAGCAGACTGATGGGGCGATAACTGGAGGCTTCGGTCTTGGGTTTCCCTGGCTTGGGAATACCTATGACCGTTGCACTTTTCCAGGATTGGGGGAAAAAGTTGTTGCTCAGTGCTGCATTGAAGATGGCAGTGAGCAAAACTATGAGATAAGGGGAGAAGAGTTTGATAACTCTATTAGCGATTCCGTCGGGACCTGGGGCTTTCCTGGGGTGAAGATCCTTGATCACTTTCCGGACTTCGTCCACCGTGATTGGGGCGATAGGGTGGTCTGGGTGTTCGGAGGGTGGGTGGGATAGTTTGCTTTCGACCTCGGCGTCCACCTTCTTGAGGTGGCGCTGATCTACTGGCAAGGTGCTGGGCGTACATTGAGCCTCGAGACTGTCGGCCAGGCACTCGGACTTCTCGTCGTCGTCAAAGGCGGGCCCTTGATTTGGACGAGTGAGTGGAGGCATAGACGAAATTTTGTCTGATTTAAGTTTCCGTTGGAGATGCCAAAAGGCCAAGTGATTCGGTTCAAGTTCCCCTAGGAACTTGTTCCAGCGAGCGTCTCGCAGGTCTTTCATGCGGTATCTCAGATTGCGCTGGAGTGACCTCAGAAAGGTGCGGTTCGCTTCAGTCGGGTGAGCTCTATGCGCTCGGAGGGCGGCGTTCTTTTCCGTCACTATTTCACGCACGTCATCGGGAAGTTTCCAGCGATGATCTTCCATCACCGGAACTTGTCGTGAACAGGCGTCCACGGCTGACTGTACGTGAGCTGTGAGGGAATCGACCGCCTTTTGAGTGTCGGCTGCCGACTCTATGAGGGGCGGGATACTATCTAAGTGAACAGATGAAGAGGACTTGAGGAGTTCCTCCAGTTTTCTCCAGTCTGTTATCTTTTTCTGAGGCGGGGGCTGACCTGAGTCCGGGGGGCCTAGTCGGGGGGAGAGCGCTAAGGTAACAGGTCGGTGGTCGGAATCTAATTCGTCGTGCGACCTCAACGAGTGCAAACGGAGGTTTACATTCTTGATGATCACAATGTCTAGTACGTCCGGTCGGTGGTTGATATTCTCGGGGTAGTGGGTGGGGTGCATAGGCGCAATGACGTCAAATTCGAGGAGCCCACTGAGGTCCTCCAATTGGCGTCCTCTGTTATTTCGTGAGTGGCTGTTCCAAGCATCGCTCTTGGCATTCAGGTCACCCGCGATAATAACTGAGCTACTGAGGTTGATGAGGACTTTGATATCAGCTTTGATATCGGCCGTCGAGTTAACAGGGGAACAGTATGCAGAGACTATCGTGATCGGCTGATGGCCGGTCATTCCTAATCGACAGATCGAGGTCTCTATGTGGGAGAGGGTTGGTGGTTGGATCGGGATACAGTGCAGGGACCTCTTGTAATAGATCAAAGTACCGCCGAGGGCGGATCGAGATCTATCATTGCGAACTACGCAGTAGTTTGCAATTCTAGGGTCTCGGTGTGATGGTTTCAAGAAGGTTTCCTGCACTAAGAAAACGTCGATATTGTTGTCGCGGAGGAACGCGGCGATCTCTTCCTTTTGGCTGTGAATGCCGTTGGCATTAAAGTAGCCAATTGAAAGTGATCGGGGTTTGATTCTGCTGCTTACGTTTGAGTCCATTATTGGTTGGACGAGAAGGTAGCCAGGGACTCTGATACATCGGCGTAGTCGCCGAGCACTTTGAGGAGGGCCAGAGGGTCCTTCCGGACGGCCCTGAGGCTTCGTGCCATCTCGTTAACCCTTGAGAGGTTGACGGTGGAGAAAAGATCCGCCAGGAATGCCATGTTGGCGGAAGTTTCAGAGGGGGAGGAAGTGGGCTGGACCGCCTGGGGTCTACGCGGGGGAGTAGCAGCCTGGGGCTGGGGCTGTTGAGGTTTGGCGGTGGAGAGCGACGGCAGAGGTGTAATCTGCGGGCTCGGGGCCGCTGAGGGGGCAGGGGGTGACGCTTGTGGGAGGGGTGGAAAATCCCTCGGAGGGAGGGCCCTCCACGGGGAAGGTCGGGGTGGGGTGGGTTGCGCGGGGGGGGCGTTACGCCATTCGCGGGCCGCTGCCCTCTTGACCACGACCGGTCTGGGTTTGGGGGCTTTGGGGCATCCCCTGTAATTGGCCGGGTGGCCTTCTTGGCGGCACAGCACGCAACTAGGGGGCGAGTCGGCGAGTGTGCGGTCCTTAGGGCGCGAGCAGTCGCTCGTCCCATGATCGCCCAGGCACTTGACTTGTTGCAGTTACGCGAAGCGTGCCCGTATAGTTGGCAGTTGTGACACTGCCCTATAGGGCCGCCCTTGTGGGGGGTTTCAACCCTTATGCCAGACAGGTGGCATAAGGTTTTTATCTTAAAGACGGCTTTGCCATCGGGGGAGTTCTCGCAGATGGCGAGAACCATGTTGAATGCCTCTCCGGCATTTTGTCGGTGCATGCGGTGCACCTCCTTCACCGCGACATTCTGAGCCTTCAGATCATCTTTGATCGACTCGGTATCGATTTCGCGTGGGACGCCGCGGATGACGACCCGGAGTAAACGGTCCTCCGGCAGATCATAAGTGTGGTATTCCACACTTCTGGCCTGCAGGAGCCTCGTGAAGGCTCTGAATTCGGTCGAATTCGGGAGGTGCACCTTAATGCCTTCGGCTGTGGCCGTGGCACGGGTGAAGGTGATTCGGTTGGTTTTACACCAACCGGAGATATCCGTCCACTTGGACTTAGTGTGGACGAAAACGGGGGGGCAAGAGCGCTCCTTCGTCGAGGAAGGCCGCGTAGGTCGCGGGACGGGGGAGAGCCGGCTAGCCTGAGGGGCTTCGGCTTCCGGAGAGGCGAGGGGGGCGGGGGAGGGGGTGCAGGGGAGGGGGCTACCGGGGAGGACTGTGCAGAGGGCACGGGCACGGTTTTGGGGGCTTTAGTCGGGGGGGAAGGTGAGGTTGAGGCCTCTTTCTTTTTAGCGCGTCTGGCGCGCTTCTTGGAGCCCGTGACGGGCGTGAATTCGTCCGAGGAACCCTCGGACGACTCGGATTGTAGTGACTCCATTTCGGAGTCTATGATGACAGAGTCGGGGGACAGGGGGGAGTCTTGAGACTTGTTGGCCTCATTTGTGACGTCATTAATAGCGCTCTTGTCGAGCGCTGCTGCTGCGTCGGCAGTGGAAGTACCCGCGTTTACGTCGCGGGTAAATTCGTCAAACTGACGTCGGAGGGTGGGCACGGCTTCTAAGAGCCGCGCGAGAAATGCCACTGAGGCTTGGGGATCCATACTTATGGACGTGACGTTGGGCGAGGGAAACGTGTTTCGGGGCGCGGTCGCCCAGGGGAAGAAACACGCAAAGAAACCCCTGGTGACTTAACGTTGGGAGACCGATCCCCGGGGGGTTGACCCGGGGGTGTGTAATGAACCCTCCCTGTCGGGTGTAGACAGGGAGGTGAGTGTGCCTATGGTGTGAGCCCTAAGCTTGTATTCCCGCTGCCAATCTTATTGTGCAGCGGGTTCCTGACAGTTCCGGTGTAGAGAGCACTAGTCCGTGGACAGTGCCCAAACTAACACCGGAGGATAGGAGGTAAGGGATAGGTAGGGTGGGCGGTGGGTGATAACCAGGCGCGACTAGGGTAGACCCCAAGGCCGGTGAACCTGGTCCCGTCCGTTTGTAGCCTTACCCTGAAGGGGCAAGGCTAAGAGCGCAACGGGGCAGCGCCCCACTCGGTTTCGTTGGCACCGTTTGGTTTCCACCGAGCGACCACGAAACTGTGGATTTTCCCAGAAGGGGACAAATATTATTGTCGAGAAACAAGAATTGTGATTGTTGTTGCCTTGAAAAAGGCGACCAACAATCACCACGTGCGGTGCGTAGCGGCTAGCTAACGCGTGGCGATCAGTTTATGCTTAATGGCCATCTTTTGATGTATTAAGTTTGCAACCTGGTCGTGCCTGTGCTTGTAATCAGTTTGAACTATTGCTTTACAGGATCCTGTGATGTGTTGGATGGTTTCATTAGGTGTTTGACAGCGACGGCATATATCTGTGGTGTTGGCTATTTTCATTATATGTTTTTGATAATTTCGTGTTTCTATTACTTGATCCTGGATTGCAAGCATAAATCCTTGTGTCTCCGGGAATAACTCTCCACGTTTGAGCCATTCGTTCGACGCTATTTTGTCGACGTATTGCTGGTTCAAATCGTTGTAATGTCTTCCATGTAGAGACTTGCGGGCCCATTCATCAAGTTTTGTCTGTATGTCAATTAGTTTTTCATTCTTTTGGGGACCTATATTTTGCAATTTTAAGGGTGTGAACTTTAGATCGTTAAGTACTATTGCCTTGTACAACGTGGATGTTGGTGATTTGTTATGGAAGTAGGTTCGGAGATTTGAAATCTGTTTATTGTGTAGGTTAACTATATCGATCAAGCCTCTGCCTCCTTGTTTTCTCGCGATCGTTAGTCTTTGCACACAAGATCGGGGATGATGTTTTCTATTCTTAGTAAGAGTGAGGTTAATCAATCGTTGTAATGTTTTTAGTTCTGTTTTTGACCAATGTATTATACCAAAGGAGTAAGTAAGTATAGGCACAGCATAAGTATTAATAGCTTTAGTAGTATTTTATTATTATATTTTAGGTGTCAATGTGATAATGGCAAGTCCATCGCCGTTACTCAAGGACGCCTTCGAATTTCTTATCAAATATGTGCAGGTTTCTTGTCGATATTTTCCTTCACCGTAAAGATAGTGATAGTCTGTTTAAAGAATATAACCACGTCTTGTACGTTCGTTATCGCAGAAATATAATCTAATAGCCTGGAGCTAGGATTGTCGAGAAAGATTTACTCAAGAAAATGTTACGCTTGTTTTAAAAAAAGACGATTTATTAAACCTTGGTAACGAGTAATATGAATAAGGTATATATAAACTGTGATTATATATGTTATTATATACAATGCGAATGTGACTTGAACGAAGAGGCAGAACTACCTAGATGACATTGATCCAACACTCAAGGTCGAGAACGTGAAGAGTACTGGAACCCAGAGAGCATGAAGAGACTGATGAATCTGAACGTGTATTCCTCCTAAGCAGCTGGACTACTTTGAACCGCGCAGTAGAAGACCTTTGCGGTTCTAATGTACGGGGATGAATTCCCCGTCGATGGCGAGAGGTGCGGCCTAGATCTACAGTTATAAATGAACCCTGTACTGGTATACACATTTCCGTATCTCCAAGTCAAGGATCAGTTCAGATATGGCGGAATCAAATGATGAGATACTACGTACTATCCTTTATAGACGTCGGTTCTGAGCCAGATCATTTTTCGAAACGGGAGTGACATCCGCCGCTCCCACGCGCTCTATAAAATAGTCTATGGGTACACACAATTCTAAATTTAAACTAAAATTGAATGAACCGTGCGTGTGCGCAGTAAAAATAGAAGCGTTGACCGTCTGGCGGGGAGCCAACGGGCGCGGCTGTATTGCCATTCGTATATTTGCCTCGTGTTTACATCGTGTCAATGTGGATTTAATAGGTTGATGTTAGAAACGTTTAAACGGAAATTAGGACTCACCACTCACAAATTCCAACCTTGTTTCTTTAAATAGGTCGGCACGTTTACATACCTGTAAACAAAAATAATACGGGTTAGATAAACAAGTTCAAGCACTCATTGGAAATATACTTAATTGTTTAATTTTACAAATGGAAATTCATTGGGAGATTCGCAAAGCAACTTGAACAAGGGTGTGATTATGAAGAAAGGCATGTTACACTCGTTTCGTCTAGAAAGGATCTAGAGAGAATGACAGAAAAATATTGACGAAACAAATATAGGTCCAATGCGACAATGAGTGGAAAAGATGCTGAAAAAGTCCACTATCTATATTAAAGCGATAGAACACGGGAACGCAAGAAGTCTGTAAGTCTACAGAGGGGTACCACTCAACTCTCTCTGGCTACCCTCGAGGGTAAACAAAAGGAGGGAGAGTCGGTGTAATGATAAGTACGTAAGACAAAGCGATTCCGAGACTTTGAAATCAAAGGTTATATATAGATACCTATAGGTACCTAACTGCGTTATATATAGATATTCGGGTAAGATATTTCTTTTACATATATCTTCCCAAGGGTCCCAGTCTAGCAATGCCTTTTCAGCGGATATGTATTCATTTAGGTACCAACGTGATGGCGAGTGCATCGCAGTTTTAAAGCCCAGTCGTGCTTGTGAACTGGCGACGAATTCGCCATGCATATATATGGATTTCTTCTCAAACGTACGAAACTGTATTTTTTTAATCAACATATCAACTTATTTGATTTTGATTATCCAAACGTATTCAGTTTATTTTAAAGCTCTATTTATATTGGACATAATACGACCAATATTGCTCATTACACGAGCCGTAATGGAATTATGACTTTCCTATAGTTTATTTATATTAACGGCTTACTCGTTAAACTGTCGGCAGTGTATTAACAGGCGGTAGAAATATCTAGTAAAAAAGTTACCGCTTTCGACAATCTTTTACAAAACATTTTGTGTTAGGTTAGTATCATATCAACGGTGAAGGAAAACATCGAGAGGAAACCTGCATAAGTCTGAGAAGTAATTTAAAGGCGTATGTATAGTCGTGCTTGAGTAACGTCGACAGACTCGCCATCTGTCACGTTGGCATCTAAAATATATCTCTGAAGGAAAGTGGTGAGTGGGTACTACCTAAACAGCTCATCCCTTCGGGGACCCTTGTGGCTTCCCACATTAGGTAGGACATATAAAAATAATTGTATTTGTCTGTAGTCTTGCTAAACATAAAAAATTTAAGGTTCAAACTTAGAATACAAATGAATTATTTATAATATCGACCAATCGGCGACCACAAATATTTATAATCGGACAAGCTGAAAACGAAACACACAAGTTCATGAAACGGTACCACTACTGCCATCCCTCGGAGGGTTGCGGAACTATTTACAGATACAATGAGAGCCTTCGCGGTAGGTCCTTAAAATCACCGCTGTCGGTCAAGTTTCCCTTTTTATTCGCAAGAGGCGCTTTGAGTTTCGTCATGGTGAAAGGTCGTATTTTAATTGAAAGCATATAGATGGCACTTTTCCTGAAATAGTTTTTAAAAAATGTTCTAAGCAGGACACATTACTTTACTTTTTGTATTTACTTAAAAGATGTCTGTTGTAGTCCGGACTAGTTCAGTTTTAGCTAGATAGGATAGCGCATAAAATCAAAATCAAAATATTTTCACATATTACAACATAAATCAAATACAATATTTATTTTATACAAGCGTTATGCGTATTGCTTTCAGTAGATAATTAAAATAGTTTCGAGCAATTTTAAGAACCCGTAGTGGCTGAATGGTTCGGTTAGTCGCCTGCAGAATCAAGATTGCAGCCACGTGCATTTAGTAAATAATGAGTGGTTATTCTAATACTCCAAACCGACACTCCAATTGTATTTATTTGTGTTTTACACAGAAAAGAAGTCTTCAAATTAAATGAAATTTTACGCGGGCGAAACCGCGGGGAACAGCTAGTATAGGACTAATGAGAACCTCCCTTGTTAAAGGACAGTATAACAAGCTATCTCGTCACAAGATACGTATCTATAAGCAGTGGACTGGTAATTTAGATAAAAAATCAATCCGCTCGTGCCCAGCCTAAGGGCTCCTGAGTGTTCAAGGCCTTTCACTCCAATCATTTCGGACGAAACCGAAGGTCAGCTATATAAAACCTATTACAAATTATTGTTTCAGATAATTACATCTTAGGGAGGAGAAGGCTCTTACAATTGAGATTGTTTTATGAGTAAGAGGAAAAGTAAGTCATGAACATGACATCGTCCCACGTCTGGGTAAATATTATTTGTTAATTTCTACGAATTGGGCTTTCCTTGTTTTTTCAAGAGAAATTCAAATAGTTAGTCGGATTAAAAAAAAACTGGTTACCCGACTTATTTTTAATTTCCGCTTATTTTTTTTACAAAAAGTTGCGAATAAGCATTCGGTCTGCCTGATGGTGTACGATTACCGCTGCCTACGGACTGCCGACCCTGCCGGAATCTCCCAATCAAGAAGGCTTGAAGAACTCCATGCTTGAAACCACTCAGTTATTGTTTCGAATACGATCTTTTTCACGATAGTAGAGTTGAGAAGCCTGAAGGATTTCGGATTCTGTTAACTAAAGATTCAGCTTTTGCCATCGCCTACGCTACGCTATAAATGACAGTGCCCGGGGCGTGGGCAAACAGCGCATAACAAGCTTCACTGTGCACACAAATTAGGTGTAACTCGGCCGACGGACAGGGACTTTAGGCAAAGTTACACAACACTTCAAACGTATAGCCTTGCGGTTCCAAATGCGTTAAATTTGATATAATAATATACCACATACCAGCGGTACATTTAATTATATAGCCTGGATATGCCAGAGGAAGTATGAAAATTGCTTAAATGTAGTTAAGATGCGATCTCTTAACTCGATCTTAGATCGAATCGGCAATGAAGAGATTCGCAAAACAACTGGCGTGAACGAGGGTGTGATCGTAAAGATGAAGAAAAGGCATGTTACGTTGGTTTGGACATATAGAAAGGATGAGTGAAGAAAGATTGACGAAACAGATATATACAATTCGAAAGTGTGTGCAAGAAGAGGCAGAGACTACGTTCCAACTACGTAGATCAAGAGTACTCGAAATTCGAATGAAGAGACTGATGAATGTGGACGAAGCGAAAGAGGTATGTAAGTCTAGAAAGAACTGGCGCACTTAACTCTACCTACCCCGTTAACATATGTTTCTGGAATAAGAAATACCCTATGTGTTAAGCCAGCTAATAATCTCTGCGAATAAATGCCGCGTTGTTGCGTCATTGACTAACCAAACATTCTCACAAATTTCAAATTTACGAAATTTGTAAATGATGATTGCCATGACTTGTAGGTTTGAAAAGTCCTTTCAAGTGTTGCCAAATACAAAAAAATCCTTATTTCGTAAAATTGTAAGAAAACTTTTGAAAGAAGTTTTACTTATCAGCCAGGATTGATAAGTAAAACTTCTTTCAAAAGGTGGATTGACGAAACAACTGTTTTTTTTATATATTTTCCCTGTTTACAATGTTTAAGCGAGCTATGCAAAATGGAAGGAGTGATTGAGTGAGCTAAAGCAGCGAACGTTTCCATAGGTAGGTAGTCATTATTTCTAAAATTTATTTCTAACCACCTTTGATGATCTTGAGCTGCTTTGACTACACCCACAATAATAGGGGTAGGCAGAGATGTTCAGGCAGTACCCAAATACTCACCTTCCGCCAGAGATATATTTCAGGTGCCAACGTGACGGATGGCAAGTCCATCGTTACTCAAGCACGACTAAATGTACATACGCCCATTGCTTCTCGAACTTATGCAGGTTTCTTCTCGATGTTTTCCTTCACCTTCATATTTACATATACATATATATCTTATCGCCGAGGGAGAATAGGTCGCCAGTTTTCTCTAGACTTACATACCTCTTTCCCTTCGTCCAAATTCGTCAGTCTCTTCATTCATATACGTATTGATCGCATTATCGGAAATATATTTGAAGAACCATCGTTTCTAATCACGACTTTTGTACATCATTGAATTTCTTCTCAAAATTATGCAGGACTCCTTTCAAATTTACCTTCACCGTAAAGTTCGCGGCGTGACTAATCTACAGAGATACTTAAGTTCAGAAAAACAGTTGCGATTCGAATTTGGAATCATTGAATTGCAGGCAACTCGAACAACACATTATTGGGACGCAAATAACACCCAAAACAATGATTATCAGAATTTTTGTCTGTTCGTCTATGCGTTTGTGCACGCTAATCTCAGAAAAGGCTTATCAGATTTAGATGTGGCTCTCACTAATATATTGCGGTAAGCTTCACTTAACAAATCCAAATTAAACCTAAAGACGGGTCAAGTCAAGGTCACAAGGGTCCCCGAAGGGGTAGGCAGAGGTGTATAGGTAATACCCACACACCCACTTTCCGCCAGAGGTGCCCAGCTAAAGATATATCCAAAAATGCCCAAAATCACTATTCCACGCGGACGAAGTCGCGGGTACTGCTAGTATATGTAAATATATAGTTACAATTGACCTTACACGGGTGACACCGCGGAGCACACTAACATAGATTTTAAACATTTTAGAATGGGTGGAATGTGGGCTAATGCATTCGACGCTTAGTACCTCGCTGGCTTGCCTTGACAAGGTCGCGCGCAGTCCCACGGTGTAGCGATCACACCCATAATGGCATAGGGTTGCCACATAAAATATACGCGAATGTATGTATAGAATCGTGCATGATTAACGGCGATGGGCTTTCCATCTGTCGTTGGCACCTAAAATACATATATCTCTGTGTAATAATCTCTATGTATAAAGTGGGTGGGACACGATATCATATAATACTACCTACGGACCTCTGCCTACCCCTTTGGGAATTCACCCGTCGTGATATACATATATGATATGATATATATTTACATCTTTTATACTATATATATATATATATACATATATATAGTTATATCTATACTAATATTATAAAGAGGAAAGATTTGTTTGTTTGTTTGTAATGAATAGGCTCCGAAACTACTGGACCGATTTCAAAAATTCTTTCACCTTTGGAAAGCTACATTATCCCCGAGTAACATAGGCTATATTAAATTGGACCCGATAGGTGGCGCTGCGATCGAGTTTCAAGAATTTTACCTTTTTACCCGGGCGAAGCTTTCTGTGTGTTTCTGTGTGTCTTAAGCTAGATTCGAGAATGGTTTAGATTTACAATTGGACCCAATAGGTGGCGCTGCGATCGTGTTACGGGCAATTTAACTTTTTCACCCGAGCGAAGCTGGGCGGGACAGCTAGTACATTATATATACATTAGTTGTTTATGAGATTGTCGCATCTCGAGATGCAGAGTTTGTTTGTTTGAATGCGACAATCTCATAAACAACTAATCTAATTTGAGAAATGATTTGCATTAAATTTCCCTCTAACTATACTAATATTAAAAATCACACAGAATATGTTATATCAAGATAATATGTTAAGGCTAAACCGACGAGCATGTATGAAGAGACTGATGAATGTGGACGAAGCGAAAGAGGTATGTAAGTCTAGAGAGAACTGGCGCTCTTAACTTTCTGCCTACCCCGCTAGGGACTCGGAGCAATGATATGTATGTATGTTAAAGCTTGAGCGGACGGAACTGCGAGGTTAAGCAGTATTGTAATCTGTGTGACGTCACAAGCACGTGTTCCGAGATCAATCAGTTGCCTTTCGGTGATGCGATGGTTGTAGCTTGGTAACAAGTGTTGTACGACGGGTAATTAGTCAACTTGTTAACTAATTAGCATACATCTCCTTTCAGGCTATCATCATTATTGAGAGATATATGATCTGCTTCACCAGTTTAGGTATAATGGGATTGGTTGGTTTGAGATTGATATTTAGTATTTTAAATCGAGATATGTACATGTTCACGCGTTCCCACAAGGGTACCCGACCCTTTTCGTCTTAGATATTTACCAACGTGCAATATTTAGACTTAGACGCATACTTAGGCACGCCTTTGAATTTATTCTCAAACGTATGCAGGTTACGTCTCTATATTATCCTTCACCGTAAAGCTAGTGATGTGATTAATAATTAAGTTAAGAAGACTCATTATTACAGTTGGGTTTCGAACATAAAATCTTTGCGTTGCACGCGACGACTCGAACCACTCGGTCACTATGGCTCGTGTGTGCGAATTCCTAGGAAATAAATATAGTTAAAAACAAAAATAATTTAGTTTGAAAATAATAATCTTATTAAATTTTTAGGTTACAGTGACAACCCTATATTACGAAATCCATTCATACTTCGTGTCATTCCTATGAATAGATGAAAAACTCTCGACCGCCTCGATGTTGTGAGATTGAGGCGCCTCCATTGACTCTATGGTGACTTAATAATTATGTTTCTATGACATTGATATAGTGGGATTATTGTACGAACAAAGAACAGTTATAACAATGATGCGTTAATACGGCTTAGTGGGTGTTTGGTATTATCTATACACCTCTGCCTACCCCTTCGGGGACCTTGTTGGTAAGGTGATGGTTAATACGGCTGATTACATGAAGAATAAATTGTAATAACGATGCAGGCATAATTAGGTATCTTATTTCTGTAATTAGGAAAAAAATAACATTTAAAAAGAATAATAATAAGGAGCCATGGTGGCCGAGTGGTTCGAGCAGTTCCCTGCGACGCAAAGGTCGCAAGTTCGAATCCCGACTGTACCAATGAGTTTTTCTGAACTTAAGTACAGTGATTAGTCACACCACGAGCTTTACGGTGAAGGAAAACATCGTGAGGAAACCTGCATAAGTCTGAGAAGAAATTCAAAGGCGTATGTATAGTCGTGCTTGAGTAACGGCGATGGACTCGCCATCTGTCACGTTGGCACCTAATATACCTCTGGCGGAAAGTGGGTGTGTGGGTATTACCCATAAACCTCTGCCTACCCCTTCGGGGACCCTTGGGGGAAGGCGTGAGGATAGAATATTTACTAACTTATATACCAATATATTTTGTAAGACAGTGGGTCGACCATGAATTACGTAAGGCGTTTGGACGAGAGTTCAAATATATTTGTTACTTAATAAATCGAACGCAATCAAGCATACATAATAGCATTAAAACCCCTCTTTACTACCCTCGACAGGCATTCTGGAGGGTAGGGAAGACGGGTTCAAGCTTACATCCAAAGGCACCATCCGTTAGGTCAAAAATTCGAAAATTTTGTCACGTAAGTAATGGATGTGCCCTTAGATATCTTACCATTGCACACATACCTTAAACAATATACATGCGTATCTCTTCACGCGTAAGTGCGTACTTAGACAACAATGCGAGATTAATTAAATCTGTGGAAACAATGAGAACATCTGTGGACTTAATAAACTGTGAAATGAGCCGAGATATATGTGTGTGTGTTTTATGTATTATATATATATATGTATTACAACTTGTAGTACGCGAAGTGGAATTACTTTTAGCCTTTCTTTCGCACCAGCAGTATCGTACATTTATCAAATACTTTTCCAATTATCCTATTGATATATTATTATTATTTACAGCCTATTGTGACCCACGGCTGGGCATAGGCCTCCCTAGAAGGCCTATATGAGTAAGTTTAATTATTAACCGTTTTTTATCTATCTAAGAATGAGGTAATTTTTATACTATATTTCAGCGCATTAAGAATATTCTTCTGTAATGATGATGATTTATACTATTTTTATTTCTTTCTGAGTAGGTACCTACGTATTAAGTTATAGCAAACATATATATATATATATATATTCATAAGTATCTTTTGTGTGTATTTTTCATGTCATTATCCCCTTACTCCTAAACGGCTGAACTGATTTGGATGCAATTTTGTATGTATATTTGTGAGGGTCAATCTGATGGCGCTGCAATCGTGTTTCAGGAGCAAAACAAAAAATACATATATGGCGAGACACATACAAGGAGAAGTAATTGTTTCGTACATAACTCTAAACATTTTTCTTAATGTAGAAAATAAACTAGTTTTAATCAGAGGATTACCTTCACCGTTCGCCGGTGACCGGGGCCTATTCCAAGCAATCAACTGTAGCATCAACGCCATTGTAAGGCATTACGTGTAATATTTTTAGCCCCGTATAGTTTAACAGCCCCCTAACAGACTAATTACATACATACATATAATCACAAGTAGCCGTGGTGGCCGAGTGGTTCGAGCAGTTGCCTGCGACGCAAAGGTCGCAAGTTCGAATCCCGACTGTACCAATGAGTTTTTCTGAACTTAAGTACAGTGATTAGTCACACCACGAGCTTTACGGTGAAGGAAAACATCGAGAGGAAACCTGCATACGTCTGAGAAGAAATTCAAAAGGCGTATGTATAGTCGTGCTTGAGTAGCGGCGATGGACTCGCCATCTGTCACGTTGGCACCTAATATACCTCTGGCGGAAAGTGGGTGTGTGGGTATTACCTATACACCTCTGCCCTTCGGGGCCCTCACACCCCTACGGGGACCCTTGTGGGAAGGCGTGAGGATATATACATATAATCACGCCTCTTTCCCGTAGGGGTAGGCAGAGACCACTTCTTTCCACTTGCTACGTTCCTTACATACTTGTTTTGCTTCGTTCACTTTCATAATTCCCTTCATACATGCTCTACTCTACGCTAGGTTACTCTTGACCTGGCCTGTTTTCAAGACATCCCAGGATTATAAAATTGTGGGCAACTATTATCTCGTCTGGAGCGCGTATCGCCCAGGCTATTTATGTTCACTTCCGCAGACGCATTTTAACGCGCGTAGCCAATGATGCTATATTGAACCGATAAAATTACAAAGACTTTGTAGCCGAGCGGCTCGAGTACCTAGTCTGCAACACAAAGATTGTAAGCTCGAAACCCGACTTTACGAATGAGTTTCCCTGGACTTACGTAATTAGTCACACCACGATCTTTACTGTGAAGGAAATCATCGAGATGAGAGAACCAGCGTACGTTTGAAAAGAATTATATGAATTATTGTTATTGTATATGCCTAATGATTTGAAAAGAGTAACCATGGAGTTTCTTGCCGGTTCTTCTCCATGGAAACTGTGCACCCGAACCGTGCACCTTTTTCGACGTTTTATAAGTGTCTATCTAGGCCTATGTGAAATAAAAACTTGAGAGGTGTCAAGGGACACCCGGATGGAACGAAGTTCAAGAAGCACACGTCACTCACACGGGGGTTATAAATATACAGCAAAAAAAGGAATTGTAATAAAATTTTATTTTTTTTAAGTTATAATAATTTTTTTTTTATTATTAACAAATATAATGTTATATAAACTTAATCAGTAGGTTCAATTTTCGTAATAAAAGTGTCGTGACAACTTTTCGTAAGATTTTTTTCCGTCTAGCCTCCTTTCACAACGCGCGATAAGGAACTTCGTTCCAATAAAAATATTTTGATTTAGATTTTTTGATTTTGTGTTTAGTCCAACTAAGATAATATATCACTGTACCAGTTTTCTCCAATCTCGTTCATTTATTTCGTGTGAAAGAGGAAGAAACATGCTTACAGACTATCGCATTTATAGTATTAGCCACATTAACATGTCACCTATCATCTGGCCACTTGCTGACACCAGTAGTACCCATTGAGTGACACTTGTAAGAGGAGCGCATTGTGACCTATAAGAAAGAAGATTGATTACCAGATTAGAGTCGTAGATTTTTTATTGCCTTTCTTCAAATTGAGATATAGTGGCTTTGTGTCTGTATGTACAGTAAGGTTGTTGGAATGCTTATCAACTGTAGGCAAGAAATAAATCCCGACAAAAATCAGGTTTTCTGAGACCAATATAGTTACAATACATAGGAAACACCGGGAAAACATCGAGAGAAAATCTGTTTACTTCTGAGAAGCAATTCAAAGGCGTATGTATAGTCGTGCTTGAGTAACGGCGATGGACTCGCCATCTGTCACGTTGGCACCAAAATTATATCTCTGGCGGAAAGTGTGTGTATCGGTATTACCTATCACATCTGCCCACCCCTTCGGGGTCTCTAGTAGGAAGGCGTGAGGATATATATACAAACTATCAATAGATTTCAATATATTGGAAATTCTAGGTCTATGATTCGATCCAAATTCGAAAATTGGTAGGCAACCATATCAAGCTGTCCATTAATACCGACGCACAAAACGTTCGTTTAACAAAACGTGATGCGCTGAGTGCACGTTTGAATATTACATAAGGTCGGTTTGTGAACTGGCCCTTTTGCGAGCTTAACGAAGGTGAGCGGTTCATGGATAACGGATTATGGGAGAAATGCTTCCCCCACGCATATTATGAAACATATTTAGTCCAAACATATTCATTTATACTCGGACAACGGATTATCGCCACTAAACGGCTGATCCACGATTCGTAACGAAGGCGCTCGTCGTTTCTTTCGTTAAGACAATTATTTTCACAACGTTAACGCTACCGTTATGTCATCAATACACATGACAAATAAAACCTATTTGCACAGTCTGCAGGTTATATTCTAAGCTATAACACCTTTTTACGGAACAAAGTGTAGGCAGATATGTACTAATATGTACCCTAGACCCTACAAACATAGAATCCGTGGTGGCAGAGTGTTCGAGTAGTTCCCTGTGACACAAAAATTCAAGTTCAAGCAAGTTCGAACCCCGACTGTACCAATGAGTTTTTCTGAACTTAAGTACAGTGATTAGCCACACTAAGAGCTTTACGGTGAAGGAAAACATCGAGAGGAAACCTGCATACGTCTGAGAAATAATTCTGCTTGAGTTACGGCGATGGACTCGCCATCTGTCACGTTGGCACCTAAAATATATCTCGGGTGGAAAGTGGGCGGTGTGTGGGTACTATCTGTAGGAACGGAACGGAAGGCGTGAGGATTATATATACACACAAACATAGTACTCTTACTTTAACTTAAAATATCGCTATTGGTTTTCAAAGGGTACAAAAGCAAGTTCTGAAGTTTAAAGAAATCTTTTAAATCTGTCTGGCATAAAATATTCATCCATAATGACCATCCGACCGCTGAACAGAATGGCTGTTTGATGAAGCTACGGAGCCCTCTATCAATTACAATCAAAGCAGTGTGTAAGGTTAGCTCGGTGAATCATAATTAGGGCCCGAAGCTGAAAGTGGAACTTATGCCTTTGAGCAATGATAAATTGACTGAAAATTTTACCTAATAGCTCTCATTACAGACATTCTATCCATGTATTATACATATTCAGGCGAGAAATAGATGACGATGACATAGACCTATCCCAACTACATACATATAGACAGAGAAAATAGAGCGCAAGTTTTCTCTAGACCTCTTTCGCTTCAAAATCAAAATCTTTTTATTTCACATGGGCCCAGTCGGGCACTTATAAAACGTCGGAAAAGAAGCACGGTTCGGGTTGGTCGCTTCCATGGAAAAGAACCGGCAAGAAACTCCATGGTTACTCTTTTCAAATCATTAGGCATATACAATATTTTTTTTCGTTACAGCAATAGTACCCAAGTATGGGGGAACAACGTAGGCCCGACAATAGGTCGTTGCTTACTATACAAAGCATACATAAAACAAGACCACATTCATCAGTATCTTCATACGAACGCAACTAACTGATAGTAAAAGCTGTAAAATACAAGCTAGTAAATCCAGTAAATCCAGTATATGACACCAAACTCCAAGCGCTCACCAAACCAATCAGACACATTTGAACTAATGTCCAAGAATAAAAATGCTAACAATTATATAGTAAAGGGATTTTTAAGAAGTTTCACTATACTAAGATATAAAGAAAAAAAAAGCCGTGGTGGCCGAGTGGTTCGAGCAGTTGCCTGCGACACAAAGATCGCAAGTTCGAATCCCGACTGTACCAATGAGTTTTTCTAAACTTAAGTACAGTGATTAGTCACACCACGAGCTTTACGGTGAAGGAAAACATCGAGAGGAAACCTGCATACGTCTGAGAAGAAATTCAAAGGCGTATGTATAGTCGTGCTTGATTAACGGCGATGGACTCGCCATCTGTCACGTTGGCACCAAATATACCTCTGGCGGAAAGTGGGTGTGTGGGTATTTATTACCTATACACCTCTGCCTACCCCTTCGGGGACCCTTGTGGGAAGGCGTGAGGATATATTATATATTATTATTAAGATATAAAGATGTGGAATGTGAGAACACAGCTTAAGTCACACCCAATTCACAGTTTGTTTTTACATCCTGACAGCAGAGTCTTCTACTCGGCTAGTGCTTACTAATCTTGAGGTCGGTTCGATCCCAACCAAGACCAGTTATTTGAACCACATATACTCTTTATGTATGTATGTATGTCTTCTACATGAATAAAACAATTAATTAATTCTCCATAATCGCAGAGCCAATTTAAATAATAGAATCCGGCATCTCTTTGACATCCGCAACATAATAAAAGTACTCGTATTGAGTGACAAATGAAATTAAAATCCCATAGGTTCAGTGTCGGATCCCTTATCGATGAAACCGATGGAACAACATTATATTACCCTGCCATATGAGTTTGAAGATGATAAGATTTTGCGTGTATATAGGCCAATAGGTATGTGTTTACGTACATATAAGATATATAATTTTCTCATAGATACGAATCTCCACATAGTTCAGAATCGCTGGCTAATCTATACTAATATTATAAAGAGGAAAGATTTGTTTGTTTGTTTGTTTGTAATGAATAGGCTCCGAAACTACTGGACCGATTTCAAAAATTCTTTCACCTTTGGAAAGCTACATTATCCCCGAGTAACATAGGCTATATTAAATTGGACCCGATAGGTGGCGCTGCGATCGAGTTTCAAGAATTTTACCTTTTTACCCGGGCGAAGCTTTCTGTGTGTTTCTGTGTGTCTTAAGCTAGATTCGAGAATGGTTTAGATTTACAATTGGACCCAATAGGTGGCGCTGCGATCGTGTCACGGGCAATTTAACTTTTTCACCCGAGCGAAGCTGGGCGGGACAGCTATGTTAAATATCTTGATGAACACCATTTTGTACCATAATTTCAGATGTTAAATAAATAGCTAAGCAGATAGCTAACAAAACAGATTATGTTGCTAATTAGGCCATGATCTTCTTGACCTTTACTTCACAAAGCGGGGGATGAAAAATAAATAAATGTATTTTATGTTTTAGCGAAGGAGAACAGCTGCGAAGACTTAAGTGGTTTTAAAACAAGCCCACGTTGGGCGTCAAAATATATTATTTAACTTTGACGGTGAAAGTTTTGCTAATATATATTTTGACTTTTCATATAAATATATATATATAGAAATACCACAGCTGGTTGGACCAGAGAGAGAGAGAGATAGAGATTGTTCTATTTAATCTTTCGACCGGCTGTTGACACATGTCAAACTTTTGGAAACCCTTTGAACTAGGTACATCAAACACTGGAACCTAGTTAACATGCAATCATTGGACAATTAAACTTTGGGTATCAAACATTACATACTGATAGATATCAACAGAGACGCGATCCTGAGAACTGGCTCTATATTCTCTCGTCCTATCCAGTTAGGGACTCGGCGCGATGATATGTATGTATGTATAATGAAATTAATCAAATGATGAAACATATTATAAATATAATAATATACTATATCCTCACGCCTTCCCACAAGGGTCCCCGAAGGGGTAGGCAGAGGTGTATAGGTAATACCCACACACCCACTTTCCGCCAGAGGTATATTAGTATATTAGGTGCCAACGTGACAGATGGCGAGTCCATCGCCGTTACTCAAGCACGACTGTACATACGCCTTTGAATTTCTTCTCAGACGTATGCAGGTTTCCTCTCGATGTTTTCCTTCACCGTAAAGCTCGTGGTGTGACTAATCACTGTACTTAAGTTCAGAAAAACTCATTGGTACAGTCGGGATTCGAACTTGCGACCTTTGCGTCCCAGGCAACTGCTCGAACCACTCGGCCACCACGGCTCTCTATTATAAATAGATGCATATTATTTACTCTTATGCTATGTTAATTTTCATACTCCAGCACCTTTAAGCCAAATTTATGTTCCAAACAAGACATACAACATTGCAATGATATTATTTATACTTTTAAAAATTAAGCACGGTTGCTTTAGAGCCACTCGGGTCTTTCTGATTCTTTTGCTGCAATATTAATGGAAGGTTATATAGTTACGTCACCAAGGCTAATTCCCTCAAGCCCTGTATCATAATTTGCGACACAAGCCAGCGTAATCAGTTACGTAATTACTATAGATCTCCCGGGATATGAAGCTTTAGACTGATCATGACATACAATAATATTACTATACAACTAATAAATAATATTACTACCTGGATCAAATAGATCGGACTCTCAAGGACGGGAACGTTAAGAGTACTCGAAACCGACGAGCATGTATGAAGAGACTGATGAATGTGGACGAAGCGAAAGAGGTATGTAAGTCTAGAGAGAACTGGCGCTCTATACTCTCTACCTACCCCGTTAGGGACTCGGCGTGATGATATGTATGTATGTATGTACTATACAACATTTCATTATTTTAGTGATAGCCAAGCATGGCGATTAATTGCTCTGCCTCATGCAGAGAATTTAAATGTGATACGTATTAAGGTAAGGTGATGTTAAGAAAGGAAGGTTTGTTTCCCCGTTTCTTCTCCTGGCAGGTTTTTTTCTCGCTCGACCTCGGACTTCGGGACCCTTGTGGGAATGCGTGAGAATAAATTATTTTAGATATAAATTGCTTATAATACTATTATTATACAGAGAGAATTGAATTATGTCTATATAATTAAAATGTACAACATCCATAAACACCAGTTAGAGAGAAGAAACACAACTTCCAACGACATAGTTAAATGTTTAATAGCGCCGCGTAAATAAAAAGTAAATTGGTTAAATTGATAAATTATAACCCACAACATAACATTCGACAGATGGCGCTGTCTAATGTAATGTTCAACTACTTTTACAATGGAAGGGTAAGACAAAGGATGGAAAACCATCGTACTGGTACATTGACCTTTTAATCCTTACTAGTTGAGATATCGCCTTATAAAAGCCTATTCACTTCAGAAGTGAAAATGTGTGCAAGAGGCAGAGGAAGTCCACGTTCGAACTACCTGGGTCAAATCGGTCGGGCGCTCAAGGACGGGAACGTCAATAGTACTCGAAACCGACGAGCATGTAAGAAGAGACTGATGAACGTAGACGAAGCGAAAGAGGTGTGTCTGTATGTCTAGAGAGAACTGGAGCTGTATACTCTCTGCCTACCCCGTTAGGGACTCGAGATGTGTGTGTGTGTGTGTGTGTTCACTTCGGAATAGCCGATGCGACCCACATGATGGTAAGCGCTTACCCTAGGCTAAAGGCGAAAGCAATATTTGAGGAAGCGTGTTTATTAGCAATTTAGTCACTTCTGTGGCCACTTCACAAAACAGCCGTTGTGGCAGAGTAGTTCGAGTAGTTGCCTGCGACACAAATATCGCAAGTTGGTATCCCGACTGTACTAATGAGTTTTTCTGAACAAGAACATTGAAGTGAAGGAAGATATCGAGAGAAAACCTGCATACGTTTGAGAAGAAATTCAAAAGCGTACGTATAGTCGCGTCTTCAAAACGGCGAAAAACTCATTGGAACAGTCGGTATTCGAACTCTTAATCTTTGTATTGCTGGCGACTGGCTCGAATCACTCGGCCACCTCGGCTTTAAGGAAATGTTAACATAATATTAGCGTCTGGCAGCGTAGATACTTAATTCAGTCTATCATTTGAGCTCACGACGTTCTAAATGTTAATTGGTTTTATAATAACTTAGAACAATATCAATGTGCTTACCGTTTTCGACTGACACAGCTAAGGGATTATACATACTCGAATACTAAGCTAATACCTTGAAGTAACAAAGTTTCGAGCGTCCTAAAACTTAATCCTTCGACAGCCCTACCGTTAACTTTATCTTTAGTTCAACAGTTTAACTATAATTAACATAGCCAGAAAAGTTTCACGTAAAATAATTATAATTTGTTACCATATAGTCGAGAATTTCTAAGGGTCATCTTGGTAAATCTACTCGATTTTCCTGTGCACTTTTATCTAGAAATATATTTAGGTGCTGACGTGATAGATGGACTCTCTTAACAGATATAGATAGTGGCATCCACGAAAACGCACACACTATTCTTCCTTATAGTTTATAGTGTAAGTCTGCAACCTTCCAGTCATCATCATCATCAGCCCACTATAGTCCACTGCTGGACATAGGCCTCCCCTAATGAGCGCCATAGCGCCCTGTCTTCAGCTTGCCGCATCCAACATCTGCCAGCAGTCCTTCGCAAATCGTCATCCCACCTGGTCGGAGGGCGTCCTACACTACGTTTGCCTAGTCGTGGTCTCCACTGTAGAACACGTTTACCCCAACGGTTGTCGGTTCTTCGCGAGATATGGCCGGCCCACTGCCACTTCAGCTTGCTAATTCTTTGAGCTATGTCGGTAACTTTGGTTCTCTGTCGGATGTATTCGTTGCGAATCTTATCATTCAGAGAGACTCCGAGCATAGCTCTCTCCATAGCTCGCTGAGCGACCTTAAACCTTCCAGTAATGTTTGAGTATTGTCGGTACACACTGATTACCTACCTAATACACACGCACACTACAATTAATAGACACGAGTCATACGGCCCGCATCCCGACCCCCTCGACTAGAAATAGGCAGGCAGAGTACAGCGCGTCTTCTCGACCGCCTGTCGTCCTGTCGACCTCTTCCGCTTGGCTTACTTTATCAGTCTCTTTATACAAACGTTTCAAGTACTCTTGCCGTCTCTATCCTTGATCGTTCGATCGATTTTACATCCCACAGATACATGAGTGATAGCCAACGACATTTATGTTAATTAAATCAGTAGCTGCTACCTATAGGAAAGTTCCCAACACTTGTTATACGATAGAAACCTTACTTTTGAGCGACATCTGTCAGAAAATAGGATAAATTGAGTCTTCAAACATGTTGACGGATTTCTACATTATTGATTGAAATTGACATCGTTTTAGTTCGCCATTTATATAATTACCTGACAGATCTAATGGTAATCGGTCACCGTAGCTTACACAAGCCTACCATGTTCAAACATACGGCGAAGGTAATACTTATTTTGATACTTAAAGCGATGTACATTCAACTAATCTGTTCTAAGAAAGGAACGCTCATATAAAACCCCATTCATCATGAAAACCATTACAGGACTGCGACACAGCTCACTGACAGAACTTAAAACAGCTCTTAACAAAGTAACGTTAAAGTGCAAATTACCATGTACAAGGGTATCCGATTTTGGATTGACCCCAACGACATTCCGACTGAAGACGAGTAATCGAGATTTAATGTTTTATATTTAATGAAGAGAATTTAAACATCGAAATAGAAAATACAACTGAAGTTAATTCCGACGAAACGAAAAAATGTGTTCAATGTATCAATACATTTACGCTCGCTCAGGCTGTGGAATGAACACCCCGTTGATTTCTTCAAGGAGTCTTAGAATTGTTTTAAGTTATCCAGATTATGGCATTAATTATAACCCAAAAAAAACGATACGCAATAACGATAGATATACAAAGCAAAAGTGTGTTCAAGAAGAGGCAGAGGATGACCACGTTCCAACTACCTAGATCAAATCGATCGTACGGTCAAGGACGGGAACGTACAGAGTACTCGTAACCGACGAGGATGTAATAAGAGATTGATGAATGTGAAAGAGGTATGTAAGTCTAGAGAGAACTGGTGCCCTATACTCTCTGCCCACCCCGTTAGGGACTCGGCGTGACGATATGTATGTATGTATGTAAAAAAATCCGATACAAACGTTTTGTACACTCAGCCAGCGTTCCTGGGACCCCCAGTCGAAAGATGACAGCTTCTTTAGAAATATCTTTAGGAATAATAGAAAGGACGAGGATGACCAAGATTAACGTAAATCAAAGAAATAGTTACTTATGACGTATCTCGAACGAATTGCATCAGAGAGGCCGACGAAAACACGGCATTTAAATTAATGCATCATCATCATCATCATCAGCCCACTCTAGTCCACTGCTGGACATAGGCCTCCCCTAATGAGCGCCATAGCGCCCTGTCTTCAGCTTGCCGCATCCAGCATCTGCCAGCAGTCCATCGCAAATCGTCATCCCACCTGGTCGGAGGGCGTCCTACACTACGTTTGCCTAGTCGTGGTCTCCACTGTAGAACACGTTTACCCCAGCGGTTGTCGGTTCTTCATAATTAATGCATATGATGAAGGAAAACAACCTAGAACTACGGAGGGATAACACAACCTAACAACTACGCCAGTTGGACATAGGCACTGTATACGTGTAATAATATCCGAACATGAAAGGGAACGTTCGTCTCGCACTGATTACAAGTATTGCTCTGACTGTATCGTGGTCCATCGCAAGAGAGGTAGCGGGAAATAATAATAACTTTTTTTTAATACACGACAGTTCTAAACAAGCATACGGCCCACCTGGAAACGGTAACCGTAGCCTATTTACGCTAACGATACCTAAGTATCACTTGCGCGCTGCCACTCTATGTTCGGAGTAGCACAGCATAATAGGACTAATCTCTCTGCTGCCAACACAATATAACAACCCCCCCTCCCCAAAGATCTCATTACTGGAGACCTTATTCACCACGTAAGAACACAAAACAAAAAATGTGTTATTTGGCCACGGACTTCTATAAGGTGGAGGTCCTGCACCAATCGGGCAGCTGTATATTCAAACGGAAAACCCCGTTATGCCCTACTTTCTTAACTAGACTTCTTTTGAAGCCTTAGATTGACAAAGGGGTACGTACAATAGTATCTCGCCACTTTGACTTGGGGGAGAAGAGAAGGCATATGTTATACACTTTTGCCTTTATATGATCAAGAACAACTGGTCTGTCTAAAAGCAGGCCGCTCCTATTCCTGGAATGGTGGACAATTTCCAGAAACAATACAAAACCTGTTGCATTGTAATGTATAATATAGGTTTTTTGATAAGATCGGTTGCCTGCGACACAAAGATCGTAAGTTCGAATCCCGACTGTACCAATGAGTTTGTCTGATCTTAAGTACAGTGATTAGTCACACCCCGAGCTTTACGGTAAAGGAAAACATCGAGAGGAAGCCTGCATACGTTTGAGAAGTAATTCAAAGGCGTATGTATAGTCTTACTTGAGTAACGGCGACGGACTCGCCATCTGTCACGTTGGCACCTAAAATATATCTCTGGCGGAAAGTGGGTGTTGGTATTACCTATACACCTCTGCCTACCCCTTCGAGGACCCTTGTGGGAAGGCGTAATGATATAAGGGTTTATTAGCTGGATTAACACATGGGATAAGTTTTATTCAAGAAAATATGAGCTACCATTCAAATCAAACTTACGCGGGTAAAACCGCGGGGCATAGCTTATAAAAGCCTTAAGTCAAGCATGATGCAGCAGTTGCCTGGAACATATAAGTTACATAGCTAAGTAGCGGGGCTCGGTGAAAGTCATTAGGACTCTATCTCCAAACTGAGAAAACTGATTGCGTGTGCGCAGATTGAGTAACTCTAGCGAGTTGTGTATAATCATATTACCTCCGGCTTTCATAATTAGTTAGCTTTACATAACAATATAGCTTTTCATAATAAGTACACATGTGAAAAGATCTTTTAGACAAAATCTACATTAGCTAAAATATATTTCTGGCGGAATGTGGGTATGTGGGTACTACCTTTACCTACCCCTTCGAGGACTATTGTGGGAAGGCGTGAAGAAGATATGTATAAATATTTATACTATCATCACGCTGGTCCTTTAAGGTGCCAGCGTGACATATGGCGAGTCCATCGCCGTTACTCAAGTATTTACTATTTATTACTCAAGATTATACACACGCCTTTGAATTGCTTCTCAGACGTGTGCAGGTTTCCTTCACCGTAAAGTTATTGGTGTGACTTATCAAATAATTCTTACATCTTAAATTATAATACGCCACAAAGGACTCGTGGTGAGCTCTAGGTATATAAGTAGCATAAAATGAAAGTTTCCGACAAGTATGAAAAGCACAGCAATATTAAAAAGAAAACAAAATTGACCGAAGATTATTCGCGTTGACAAAAGTAACCGTGAAAGTAATATTAATAATACAATATATAATAAAATATATATAATATATCCTCATGCCTTCCCACAAGGGTCCCCGAAGGGGTAGGCAGAGGTGTATAGGTAATACCCACACACCCACTTTCCGCCAGAGGTATATTAGGTGCCAACGTGACAGATGGCGAGTTCATCGCCGTTACTCAAGCACGTCTATACATACGCCTTTGAATTTCTTCTCAGACGTATGCAGGTTTCCTCTCGATGTTTTCCTTCACCGTAAAGCTCGTGGTGTGACTAATCACTGTACTTATATTATAATACAATATACACAGGGAAATCCCCAACCCTGGGCCTTACAATTGATAGACAAACAAAGCTTGCGAGAGTTTGATGCGCAAACATCAAACGAGCCGTGCACTTGTTTGCCGGCCAGGTGACACAAAAAAAGGTTAGATTAGAAAGGCATTTTATAAATCGCTTGATTAACTTCCTCTGCGCAGGCCAGCGAGCACCAGACCGTAGCTTCCCACGACCTAATATGATCCAATTCAGCATTACGACAATTGCGTTGCTACTAAACACGTGTTAAGTTCAATCAAATGTATTTCTTTGACTGACCGGATACAACACTACTAATTCAATCCATAACAAAAATAAAGCAATATGGTTACTGTATACCAAATGATTTGAAAAGAGTAACCATGGAGTTTCTTGCCGATTCTTCTCCATGGAAACTATATTACCTCGAGATATCGTAATGAATAAAATAGAAAATAGATGTAAGCAAAAATGAATTCAATAATTAAAAAAACAGTTGAAGATTAAACATCCTCTAAATAACTTGATTGTGGCCTTTCTAAATTTGAGTTTTATATTAAACGTATATATTTATATATAACGTAACGTATTATAACGTCAAAAAGTGTACCGTATCACCGCTTACATACCCAAGGCGCGGCCAACAAGTTCCGAGCGGACTATGCCTAGAAGAACCAATTCACTAGTCTCTACAACACGTTCAAGATAAAAAGGTACACACTTTTCAGCCGGTTCAACACAATTACAGTCAAGATGCACAGCTTCCTGAAGGCTACTCTTGGGTATAATGTTTTGAGAATATTGCTGTTTTAAAATGTCTCAATAAAGAACAAAATCCCGTAGTTTATAGCGAGAACGTGTCCAGACAAGCGTGTCGTAAGCATGACGGTGCCGCCACGTGCACCCCTCCATAGCAGTTGCAGATACGTAACTAACATTTTCAGAACCTAGTCAACCATTTAAGGGATTTATCGTAAACTATTTTTTCTTTACAATTATAAATAACTTATACTTGCCTCTGTCTGACTAATATTAAGAGAAAATTGATGGTCTGTAATGGTTAAATAAAAAAGCAATTAACCGATTTTTAACCTCATTCCGGAGTAATATGAGCCATATTTTTTTTAGGTTGGAACATATTTAGAACTAGGTTTATTTATTTTATTTAACTGTAATTTTTATTATGTTTTAATATTTGGGAACGGAACTAATGATCCTAACACTTAAAATCAATAAATAGGCTGAGAACAAACATGGAGTACACTTAAGAACACCACTCGGCATTCAACAACGTTCTTGAGAAATGCTTCACAAGTGAGTAAATAATCTATATAATCCACACTTACCAATGTCTTAATGCGAATATGTACGAGAAAGAAGAGAAAATTAAAAAGAAGTTATTCAGCAACGACCATAGACTTTGACTATTCCATACACTTATCAGGGATGTTAAAGTTTTTAGGGAAATCTTTGACGTTTAACATAAAAAAAGCGAGAGGGATATCAAATCAGATCAAAGTGGCGTCCAACAGGGGGTCAGTGAAACAAAAATATGTTTAAAGATAGCCTTTTTAAACTTTTGCGTGTTTATTGTGAAAAAACTAGCCCTAAGTGCTACCCTTGTGAGACACAATGTTTCCGCAGAGCATCAAACTTGGGTGCGGGTATAAATTTCAGAATTCTTAACAAAGCAGGGTGTTGAGGTCACTGGGAAAATGGAAGGTTGTAAATTCTTCCTTTGTGCAGGAATTCACACTATAAAGGGTTGTGCAAATGACTATGTAAGGATCGCAAGTTTACCATGAATGAAGCGATAGTAGATAGATAAGTACATATAATGAAGTAAATTCTTCATGTTTACAGGTGGCGTCGCGGTAAAACACAAGCGAATATCGATGGACAACTTATGGCAGCCATAGTGCTCATTTTTTATTTTATAACTTTTTCGACTTGATTTGATTGATTTTTGGTGTTATCACTTTCTGACAATTTGTTATTACGTTTATAAATCTTTCTCATCGTTTATTTTTTAATCTAACTAAAAACATATAATAAAAAAAATATGTATACCTTACGTTCAGGAATTTCCGTTGCGACACCAGCTGTGTGTGTGTAAACGAAGGGCGGCAATATTAGCTTCGGGCCCGAAATAATATTAATTGTGCACCGACTCGGCAGCTTTTATGTACGGGAGATGATAGTATACAATCTGTACACAGGTACTATGGAGATGCACGGAGGGCGTGAATACATGGGGTCCGTCCTAAGATGGCAAATATTTACCAGCACCCACTTCATACATCACTCACTGAGCCCCGTGGTTCCAATGCAACAAGTGTTTTTCAAATCGATTAAGTATGTACTTCGAGATTACATCATAGACTTACAAACTTTTTTCCATATAATATTAGTGTAAATTAAGGTGGCCAAGTAAATAATGCCAAAACTGACGTAGCCTCCTAACACGGTCTCACAAGTCAGAGTTTTTCGCAGACGATGTGCGATGGAAGTTATTGAAATCATGCATGGCATGACAAGCATGCCAGGCTTGTCATAAAATAAACTATAGAGCATGAATACTAATTACATTTAATTGAATACGTGTAATATAAACTGGTTGCGCCACTAAGTCTCCCATGTGACTCTGGCTGGCTGGCTGAGCTCAAAACCTGTCTTTGAATATAAGTAAATACGATAATTGCTCGACAAACAGCACTAATTCGATATACCTCTTTACTTTCTAGTTCGGAGAACCACTTACGACTACTTATCTACTGACGGAGGTAAACTGGATCCCAGTAGACTGATTAAATCCCAAGTTTGACCTAGATGACTTAAAGAGTATGATCCTCTAACTCTCGTAAAGCCTAGCTAACGAGGGTGTAACAGTAAAGATGAAGAAAGGCATGTTGCGTTGGTTTGGAAACAGGAAAGGTGAGTGAAGAAATATTTACGAAATATATATACAGTGCTAAATTGTCTGTAAGAAGATTGTTCCAACTACAGAAATCAAGTCGATCATGCACTCAAAAGCGCTAAAGGTAGGTACTGACAAACATTTATGAAAAAGTTACGAATGTGGAGGAAGCGAAAGAGGTCTGAAGGGAAGTGGTACTCTACTTCTACAACACATGTAGTTCGCTGATCGGCAACTTGACCTCAGTGCGTATGCAACTGATGTCTATGCATACGATATTCACAGAACAAGTATCAATGTATGATTATGTAGGATTAGGGGCGGCAAGCCCCTAAAGTTTGTTGTAAGCGTCCATAGGCGGCGGTAACCATGCACCATCAGACGGAAAATAAACATTTGGGACATACCAAGCTCTAAGCTTCCAATGGCTGATAGTCACGATCACACGCCATGGTATGTTTTTGATTCCAGCCTTATCTGGTACACATCTATCTAGCATCCACATTAGGACGATGAATCCGTTAGTCCAAATACATAAGAACAGGTATGTAGGTAGTTACAGCTTAAAGTAGCGTACAATACCCATCAATTTAAGACCTGCAAATGACTTGTAATCTGCGAGCCCGCAAAATAAATGAGGAAAGAAAATTGCCACAAGTAAGCTCCTAACTTCCTTCCATTAGCGTGTGAGTAAGGGAATGTAAAATGTTGGACAATTCGCTAATTGCCCGCCAACACGTTGTAAATCACTTTAAGCACCAGACGCTTTTAGACCTGCTCTTTAATTGAAAAAAAAAAGTTTATTTTTTACTTTATTGTCAAGCAAATATGCAAATTCGTCTGGAGGAAGTAGAGGAGAACCAATTTTCAACTACCAGGTTGAGCAATCAAGGTTGGTAATTTTCGAAACCGGAGAGGATTTACAAAGAAAGTAGACTGGTGCTCTGTTCTCTTCCTACCCCGTGAGGGGGTTTACCTATTATGTATAAATGTGATAAACATATCAGGCAAACTGTATGTACATGATAATATGCATACGTGTAAATACAGTACACGCTTATGAACAAGGCACCTAACTTACTCTTACTTACTTCTTGCCGGTTCTTCTCCATGGAAGCGACCAACCCGAACCGTGCTTCTTTTTCGACGTTTTATAAGTGCCCACCTGGGCCTATGTGAAATAAAAAGATTTTGATTTGACTCATTTCCTTTTATAAAGAAAATCGGAAACAAATTCCTACTTCCTACGCTTATATCAACGATCGACGAATATTTTTCGAGGCCGATTGCTAAACGTGCTATCTTACAATCTGACGCTACAAGAACACTAAGAAAATGTTTCAAATGCGGATTGATTCGCAAACCGTTGCAAAGCGAAAGAGGTCGGTAAATCTTGAAAGAACTGGCGCTCCCTCGCTGCCTACCCCGTGAGGGTCTCGGCGTTAACATGTAAATATGTAGTATGCAAATAGTGCAATATTCTCTTATTACAAACACATTGTCAAATAATCGGTGACATAACCTGACACATTTGAGAGATAAATTTGTAGGTGCGGTTCGGTTGGGTTATCAGCGACATGAATACACGATAAATTCAACCTGTTTCATTAAGTAGTGAAGGCCACAGAAGCAAGATAGTAAATGGTTATGTTTTAAAGAATATTTCATACACACGATGACAGCCAAACAACCGCCTAGTGGGGCTAGAACACGGGGGGGCATTTTTTCATTAAGGTTAGAAAATGTAGGTGTATTGACATGAAAAAATGGATTTGACTCAAGGAGAACTTCCACGACTATGTTAAAGGTCAACTAGACAAAGGTTTGATCAGAAGCAACGGAGCACGAACAAGCTGCCGGAGACCCTAGCATGAGGCAAACAGCAGTTTCCTTAGACCAAATTTTTTTTTCAAACAATGTTTCTGTGACCAATCGCTTTACACTACTACCACCATTACAATAAAAAATTAGTATTAATAAAAAATTAGTATAAATAATTAATTAGTAGTAAAAAACTAGTTTAGACATAATTCAAATCAGCGCAAGACATATATGCAGCAATATATATCTACACGCATACCCACAAGGGTCCCCAAAGGTATAGGCAGAAATGTTAGAAATGTTAGTAGTTACCCACACAGCCACTTTTCACTGGAGATATATTTTAGGTGCCAACATGACATATGGAGAGTCCATTCCAGTTACACGACTATACAATATGTCTTTGGGTTTCTTATCAAACTTATGCAAAGTATTCCAAAGGTAACACACGATGTGTGAAGTGTGAATAATCAATGTGCTTAGTAAAAAAGAAAAACCTTTTGTCCAGTCGAGATTCGAACTTGCAATCTTTGTGTTGCAGGCAACTGACTACTGGAACCACTCAGCCACCACAACACAATATCTAAATTATGTAAACATTCGGGATTATCATTATCTGTGTTTAGATAACAGAGTTCTCTCACCAACATAGTTTCTGGAATTAAGTATTCAGCTCATTGATTTCATGGTTAATATAAAACATTTCGCTGTATGTATAGAAAAGTGCCTAATATAAATATATTATAATAATAAAATGTAGATAAAAAGTACAGGGGTTCAATTATAAGAACTTTTATTTTGTTTGATACCTCAATATTTCAATCGCCTATATAGTAAGTATATTATATTTCCTAAGCTGCATATGATTTGTGACAGAAATGCTGCGAAATACTCTTAATATATAAATGCTCTTTCATGCAAGAACTACTCAACGGAATTGGATGGCACAGATATACATGATCAACTGCATTAACGCAAAGGATATTTAGTATTTAAGAAAAACAACTACCAATTTTACTAAATTTACACGTGCAAACCGGAGGCACAGCTAGTAATAAATAGATGTGTCAGTGCCCCCAAAGCATAAGAATAATCACCTTTTGAAATGGTATCCCAAATTTAAAGGTAGAAAACCAAGGTTTACCATATTAACATTTATTTCAAATTTGTTCCACTTGAGATTTGAATAAAGAAGGTTAATTGCTTGTAAGAAATAATTAATGTTTAAACTAGAATGAGATAATACCATTGCCTCACTGTAGACACAACTATGATGCTTGAGTTTTCAATCTTAAATGTGTTATAAAGAGATCAAAGCCAAAGTCAAAGGATACTAAAGGTTGCAGATTATAGCTTTGGTGTATACAGAACATATTTAAATTGATGAAAACGGCATAATTCCTTAAATATCAATCAGATGACAAAAGTATAGAAAAACAGGTATTATGTGAAGGATCAGTGTGACATTATAATATATAGAAAGTATATTCAAGTAATTCAATCATCATGAATAAGCCTGTACATTTACGAAAAGGGATTTAGACACATATGTATAGCTATGCTTGTTGTGGCAAGAGACTGGCCATCTGTAATGTTGACACCTAATTATATCATCAGTAAAAAGTGTGTAGCTACCTCTTCCCACCTTTAGAGACTTGTGTGTGAAGTTTCAGGGGTATGTTTACCCTAGGTCTGAAAGGGCCATGGACTGGGGTGGCTAGCCACGTGACACAATCCACAGTCCACACCGCACTTCATGCTCCGTTTTGTATTGAATTTATGAGCATGAAGTTAAAATTTAAAAAAAACCTACAGATATGACCTCTTTTGGTTAGACAGCAAGGTGTCTATCATAGTACTGAAACCTTTTTATGTTGTAAATTTTTTTTAAACATTTTTTTTCCATAAATTTATAGGACAAAAAACCTTATAGGCACACCACTGGCAAGGTCTGAAGGTAATCATCATTTGAGATTTATGTAGGCTAATAGCTTTTAAGACAAAATTAATGTTCACAGACCACAATGAGTTAGTACCATTACTTCCTTTGCAACTTATTTCTTTGGTTGGTTCCACTTAATGGGCACTGTATCTGCAATAACATCCTTGACGAGTGGGTCAAGGATGCTATTTATGCACTTTGCTTGCAATGAGACTAGTTAATCTTTAGCAATTATTCTCCAGTGGGTTAAAATACTGAATTAAAGTACAAAAATACTTTAAAAAAATTAATTATGTAAAAAAAAATAACTCATCTAATTGGAATCCATTTAATTCCACAATTAATTTTATATATAAATACTAAATTCTTTAGAGATTAGATTCTTGTGATGTGTGGTATCTATGCTTTTCCACTGTTTATGGTTCATTGATATTTGTATGTGCTACATGAGATCAAAAATATATTTTTTATAAATACAAGCATTGAATCCTGTATGATTACTAGCTACAAGTAAATATTGTAGACATTTCTGATATAGGGTAGGGAATGTAAATAATTGTTGTATGACCATTGATAAGGTCTCAAACATAAATACTTATCAATTAACTGGAAGAATTAAACAAATATGTGTATGTAAGAGGTCTGTAGTTCTAGATAGAGCTGGCACTCTATTCTCTATGCCTACCCTATGAGGGACTCATTGTAATGATATGATGATGATAAAACAAATATTTGATAGTACAAGAATACTCACACAAATTCTATATACACAAGCATATTAGAGTGTGATTTGCAATTGCTAATGAATCTATAATATTATTGATAAAATTCACTGGCCCATCTCCTTGCCATCAGCTCTTGATATTAAAATTACTTTTTTCTTGCTGTTGGAAGAAATTAAATTGTATGTTGATTATGATAAGTAGTTAAAATATAAACCTACCAAGGTATAATTGAATACCAATATAAGTAATATCATTATATTAAAACCTTCCCCTGAACTTATGAACCTGAAGAACCTGAGAAGAAATTATTTACATAAGCTAGTATTGCAAGCAAAATAAATAATCAATTAACGAACCCATAGGAATCTAAGTACGAGTGAAATTTATAAAAATGACATAATTGAATAGTGGGTGGTAACCTGTGGCAAGTTGGCGGCGATCTGCCGGTGCAAAGAGTCTCGCTCCTTCTCCACTTCCTTAAGCCGCAGCTCCGAGTCCCCCAGCCGTTCCTGCGTCTCCCGCAGGCTTTCCACAAGCTTATCTCGTTCATCGAGCATTGACACCATGAGCTGCTCAAAGTTCGCATCCTCGCCTGATAGCTGCGAACTCCTCTGGCTTATACTGTCCTCCGATATCGTGGGCATCACGTCGCACATCATATTCCACATTTTAATTTAACATTAAACCAGAATACGGATCGTACACGACACCGAACACAATTTCCGATCACTGTTTTATTACATATGTTCCGGCACAAACGTTACCTAAATCTAGCGCACGAAACGCGAGGAAGTAGTTTCACATCTTCAGAACATTCGTACAAAACCTTAGTCAAGAATTCCGGAGACATTCTAGTTCGATATTTAGATAGACACACCTAAAATTCGCACTCGTACGATCCCATACTATCATGGCTCAAGCGGCATGTCTGCCATCTTGGAATGGAACGTCAGTCACGTCAAAGAGTATAACAATCTGGTACAGAAAATGCTGTAGGTGGAGAAGACTTGCTAAGCCTAAAAATAAATATTTGGCTTACCTAAACTGAATATTTTGTACTATAAATTTGAACCAAAAATGTTAAATATCGTTATAACGTTAATAGCCTCAATGCTTCAACTAGTAGGTATAAAATAGTTAAGTGTGCACAGGAGACTATGAAAAGTTTGTGATTTACTCTATTTGTAATCTGTGGTAAACATCATCTCATTTATGTTCCTTCCTATCATATAATCCTACATCAAACTTTTGTTGTACAACCAATAATATTAAATTTATTTTGCCTTATTTACAATCTGATTAAAGATTCGTATTCTATTAAGCAGTAAAGAATAGTATTATACTTAACCCTGTGATTATCACATTGTGTACATCCCAATGCTAGCAGTCGTAGGGTCTATAGAAACAAGTCCCATAAGAAGTAAGCAAGGAGGCAAATGCCGAAGAAAAAAGGTTATAAGAAAAATATTCCTCAAGGTAAAGTACCATAAATGCAATACATTATATTTTCTAATAGTCTTACAAACTAGTTAATAAATAATCTAATAAATTGTTAACCATTCCATGCTACGTAGATGCGAGTAAGTCAACGTAAGCTTACCGGTACCGCTTACCTTTTAAGTTGGTTCGCTTTTTCGCCAGCTTACTGGAATAGGTACCACTTACTCAGAAAAAAAAAACTTTTCAAAGTTTTTACAAGTAAGAAATTTTTACAAACTCATAAAGAATCAAGAGGAATGCCTTTTTATAAAAAAACTTTTTGATAGTGTGTGTAGATTATAAAGGGTATATGTTTGTATGTCATTTGCAGATTTCACCATAAATGATTGCGCAAATGCTGCAAAACCTGTTACAAGAGTAAAGAAAGCAACAGCCGAGGCGCTTTCCACTGAAGTTTGTTGGGATCAGATCCAAGATGACTTTGACATAGTTGAGGAAGTTAGTGCTGATGGGACCAAGAAATTTGTTTATAAAAAGAAAAGAAACCAAATAAAACCTAAACAGGAAGAAATAAATGATCGGCCTGGTCAGGTGTATCCTGAAATAGTTTGGTATTTGATATCCTATTATATCGGACCGGAAGATGTTGGAAATTTTGCAGGTATTAATAAGTCCACTTATGCTGTAACAAAGAGAGAATCCTTCTGGAGGCTCTTGTACAAAAAATATTGTCAGAACCATCCTAAATTGCCTGAAAGGTTACACTTGGACAAAAGTTTTAAGGTATATGGCTTACGGCAGAGGGTTATTAGAGCTTTGTACCATACTTATGATGTATTTGTTGAGAAAGTCCAGCAGCAGGCCTTGCACGATAGAAAGCCACATCAGCTTGTCAAGAGAAGATGCGTCAATGTGTGGTTCCGTAAAGGTATTTCCCATTGGTCAATTTATTTCAAGTTTAAGAAGATATCTTTGGAGAGGATTTCGAACATGGGGTTGGATTTTATAGAAGAGCTGGGGAGGATAGATGCCAATCCTGAAGAGAATTCCAAAGTTCTGCAGGTAAGACTGAATATCTATTATGTTTTAGATCAAATAACATTCAAGGATCTAAATTTAAGGAATACCTACTTGAAGCCAGTAAGCATGCATGACTGAGGACTGCAAATGAAGTGAAAGAGTGTGTAAATCTGGAGAGAACTGGCACTCCAACCTACAGACACTACCCCATATATGTTTCTGTAATGTAATGCCATGGTATATGTGAAGATTAAGAAAGACAGGAATATCAAGAGTACTCTAACTGTTTTTTTATTATTAATTGTATTAGGTAATTTCTCTTGTTGAGTTTGCATCATATGTATTCGGATTGAAGGTATTGCTAGTTTATTAAAATATATTTAAATACTTTTGACAAACTGTGTGCCTAACCTGTCAACTCTGTATGTAACATATTCCCTGTAAAAAATTGTGGTTATTTTTATACCTAATGATTTGAAAAGAGTAACCATGGAGTTTCATGCCAGTTCCTCTCCATGGAAACGACCAACCCGAACCATGCATCTTTTTCGACGTTTTATAAGTGTCCACCTAGGTCAATGTGAAATAAAAATATTTTGATTTAGATTTTGATTTTGCAGGTCACATGTCAAAGCTTTTACGAAGTGCCTCCACTTATGGGTATGACCTTGACTTCGGTCAGTGTGGTGCTCTCTCAGGGATTTAGACACCACAGACTACATCTGGGCTTCAATTCAGGCGGCCATGTCTCCAAAGACATCTTGCCTGAGTGCACAGTTGTCTTAGACACTGTTGTAAATATACTTGTCTTTGACTGGTGGCACCCAAAGTACCCACATTTTGACAACACATTGCCCAAATATGTTATTGATGACGAATCATTGCCAGTGTTAAAAAAAGATTTCTTTTCAACCTGTGAAGGGGAATTGTAATTATCTCTGTGATATAGAGTAAATATTTTTTTAACTGTTTTCTTGACTTTTATATGAACAAAACCATTCCTCCATCACATATCCTTACAATTATTTTTTGTGAAATGGCAGTATACCACAGATATATGAGTATTTTTCGATGTTGATACATTCCAGTGCAGTAGTTGTACTTCCAACACCCATAGATTAATTCTAAATTCATCTGCTAAATACATAGAAATGGGGTTTTTCTCGAATATCATGACGTCGAGTCCCTCATGGGGTAGGCAGAGGAGTGGAGCGCCATTTCTCTAGACTTATATATGACCACTTCCGCTTCATTCACACGAAAATGTATGCGATATAATTGATAACAAAAATACAAATCTGATATTTTACCGCCGCACATGGCCGCTTGGTATATATGGCCTAGGTGCTTCTTTTTCGACGTTTTATAAGTATAAGTAAGAAAGTTTGATTTCGATTTCGATCTTGCAATACCAGAGGATCGCTCGCGCTCTGCTAATCCTATCTGTCAGACCGGCTGTTCGTTCCGGCTAATCCCCGAATTGGTTCGACCGATTTTGACGGGTGTTTCCTTATCAGATAGCAAATATTTTAAGGATTAGGAATAACTGCAGAAATTATTAATTAATATTAGGTGTTACTTAAATAAAACAATAGGTTGTTATAGCGCAAAATCTAATCGAAAACATGAGATGTTTATTCGTTCCTTATTGGCGTTAAGACCTTTTTGGTACTCTGTAACAAGCGTTGCAAGATCCAATTGGAATAGCAGGCGCAAAGCAATCCGTCGGACACACTGGGCAGGCGGCGGCGAATTGACGCGGGTACTCGCATTCTGCAGATTGAGACCACTGGCTGGCCGGCGCATTCTGACAAGACGATGGGAAAATTAAATAAAAATGTTTTAAATGGATGAACACTTATCCTCACGCCTTCCCACAAGGGTCCCCGAAGGGGTAGGCAGAGGTGTATAGGTAATACCCACACACCCACTTTCCGCCAGATGTATATTAGGTGCCAACGTGACAGATGGCGAGTCCATCGCCGTTACTCCAGCACGACTATACATACGCCTTTGAATTTCTTCTCAGACGTATGCAGGTTTCCTCTCGATGTTTTCCTTCACCGTTCAGCTCGTGGTGTGACTAATCACTGTACTTAAGTTCAGAAAAACTCATTGGTACAGTCGGGATTCGAACTTGCGATCTTTGCGTCGCAGGCAACTGCTCGAACCACTCGGCCACCACGGCACTTATTGAACGTCACTAATCCATATACATACCTAAATGTATAAATATTAATACATACATACATACATATCATCACGCCAAGTCCCTAACGGGGTAGGCAGAGAGTATAGAGCGCCAGTTCTCTCTAGACTTACATACCTCTTTCGCTTCGTCCACATTCATCAGTCTCTTCATACATGCTCGTCGGTTTCGAGTACTCTTAACGTTCCCGTCCTTGAGAGTCCGATCGATTTGATCCAGGTAGTTGGAACGTGGCCTTCCTCTGCTTCTTGCACACACTTTTGCTTTGTATATCTGTTTCGTCAATCTTTCTTCACCCATCCTTTCTATGTGTTATTATTATTATAAATTTCTTTTAACATCATATTGGTATACCTACTGTAAGGATGTTAAAGTGTGTGTAAATAAATAAATAAATAAATAAATGGGTCCAAGCCAACGTAACATGCCTTTCTTCATCTTTACAATCACGCCCTCATTCACGCCAGTTGATTTGCGAATCTCTTCATTGCGGATTCGATCTAATATCGTTACTCCGCACATTTTTCGAAGAGATCGCATCTCAACTGGATTCAAGCTATTTTCATACATCCTCTGACATACCCAGGATTCGCTGCCATACAATAAGGTAGGTACCAGTATCGCGTTGTGGACAGCAACTCGAGCATTCTTGCTCAGACTTTTACTACCCATCAACGGTGACATGGCTCCATTCACCTTATTTCCGGCAGTTATCCTTCTTTCAATATCTTTTTCATACTTTCCATCTCGTGTGAACATGCTTCCTAGATATACAAATTCATTCACTTGCTCTAGAATTTGCCCATTTACCGATATATATCACACTCGGTCACTTGTTCATCTCTTTCGAATACAGAACCTTAGTCTTGCCAGCGTTATATATTACATACATATACATATCATCACGCCGAGTCCCTAACGGGGTAGGCAGAGAGTATAGAGCGCCAGTTCTCTCTAGACTTACATACCTCTTTCGCTTCGTCCACATTCATCAGTCTCTTCATACATGCTCGTCGGTTTCGAGTACTCTTAAGGTTATATATTAAATTAAATATTAATAATATAATAAATAAATCCTTATAATATAAAATGTGAATGTAAGTACAGTGATTAGTCACACCACGAGCTTTACGGTGAAGGAAAACATCGAGAGGAAACCTGCATACGTCTGAGAAGAAATTCAAAGGCGTATGTATAGTCGTGCTTGAGTAACGGCGATGGACTCGCCATCTGTCACGTTGGCACCTGATATACCTCTGGCGGAAAGTGGGTGTGTGGGTATTACCTATACATCCTACATGCCGTCTCTAGCCTACTGGACTTTCTGGGCATTTGTATAATTGGATTTTGTAAGAATACCTTTATAAAGAAAATTTAAGATCTATTCGCATGTATGTAGAAGTTAATAAGTAATTGGATATCGTAGCCAGTAATTATCGTTTGATTTCTCCGAAATAAATTCTTCGGTAGTTAAAATCGTTTCTCGTTTGGTGATCTGGCAGGTACTAGGGCCCATTATCGATCGCGGGGCCCTAGGCATGTGCCCAAAGGGCCAAGTGGAAAATAGGTGATTATCTACATAGGCCAGTCGACGCTAAATAAGACACGAGAGTTCATCATATTGCAAGTGCCCTGAGGTTATGCGCTCACCAGTAGATAAGTAGTGTAGGTAGGTATTCGGAATTATTTCGTCTAGAAATTTCTTAAAGCTGTTAAGGCGTATCTCATAACCATGTGACCCTTACCTGTATAAAGCTGATGAGAACACACTGCGTGACGTCATAAGCTGGACAGTTGGTGTGGATCCCTTGTGGCGGCAAGTTGTCCCCTAGACAAACCGTCTTCGTGTGCTGAATCGCCTGGGTCCACTGGGGATGCTCAGAGGCAAATTTGTCGAAGTGTTCGGTCACTTTCGCCTTGTTGATTGTGTTTCCAGTCAGCCAATCGGACTCTCGAAATAGACAGGTCATCTTGGCACACTGGGGAATGAAGAAAATAGGGAATTACTTGTAAACTTAAAAAAACCTGAATATGACAACCCTCACGTGCTATTGAATCTGTTAAAAAGAGAGTAAGAAAATATATCTGTGCTTTAGTTCAATTAACTAAATACCGACAGGTTTTATAAGCAATACATTTTATGAAATTTACCAGAAATCATACAATTCTGGAAGTCTGAAGCTTAGAGATAACTCACGCTATTCTCTCTACCTATCTCTTGAGGCTCTCGGCATAAAGATACATAGGTAGGTATTAGATAGACAGATACAGGTTGCACTGAAGAGAAAATTGAAGGGACTGCATCATAGATGCCGACAAGAGCGCAGCTCTTAAATTTGTAATGCTGAAAGTTTATTTTTTCTCCTAATAGGTACTAATAAAATAAAAAAAATTAGGGGTACCTCATCAGTGCTATGCGTCGAGCAGCTCTTCACTCCAGCAGATTCGACCAGTTTTGGATTGTCGAGACACTTGATCAACTGCAATGTTTTAAGTTAAAAATAAGCTATATTGTATGCTAACTATGATACTATGTTAGGTGCATTAACGGTCCTCACCACTGCCGGCATCGCCCCACATAAGGTTCCTTTTGGATTGGCACTTGTAAGGGAAATCTGGAAGGAATTACATATTACTTTTTTTATATCATTGGATCGTTGTCCAATGCAAAAATCTTATCACACCTAGGAAGAACCCCATGCTGTAATAATATTTCAAGAATATATCGCCGGAGAGTTGTGCTGTGGGCCGAGTAAAGCCTTGGTGGTCGAGTGGGTCTAGTTGCCGCCTCCAACACAAAGATTGTAAGTTCGAGTCTCAACCGTGTCAATGAGGTTTTCAGAACTTAAGTACAGTCACACTAAATGTTTAAGGTGAAGGAAAACATCGAGATAAAACTACATACGGTTGAGATTTTCAAATAATATTAGAAGGATTAAAAAATTAAAAGACCTCCACTAATAGTTGGGCTTGAGAAACGGCGATAAACATTGGCACCTCTCATTTTGGCACCTAAAATATATCTCTGGCGAAAGGTGTATGTGTGGGTACTAATTTCACTCCTCTGCCTACCCCTTCGGAGTACCTTATTGGCGAAGTTATAATCTATGGGGAGTTAATTCCACAGTCTAAGTGCTCGCAGAAGGAAACTCCTTTAAAACCGCAAAGTACGAGAGCTATTGGGTACCAACGTGATATCCAATCGGTTAGAAATGCAGTGATGGAAGGAAAACTCACCCCGAGCGTAATAACGAATAAAATTCCCATTCGACACATCGTTGACACACACGCAACTATGTGGCGAGTCGCGACAATATACTAAAGTAATAATGTCTTGTTACGGAGATAACCAGGGATCAGGGTCAATTAAATGACCTCATAGTAGCTATGATAGTGCACGGTATCGGCGAGTAGTTGCCTGCGACACAATGATCGCAAGTGATCCCGACTGAAGCTACCAATTAGTTTTTCTGAACTTAAGTACTGTGATTAAGTAAGTACTTAAGTAACGCTCAGGCTGTGGAATGAGCTCCCCGTTGAGGTTTTCCCTGGAGAGTACAGCATGGAGTTCTTCAAGAAGGATGTGAAAAGATTCCTGCAGGGTCGGCAACGCGCGAGTGATACCCCTGGTGTTGCAACGTCCATAGGCGGCGGTAACCGCTTACCATCAGGCGGACCGCATGCTTGTTTGCCACCCAAGTCTTACAAAAAAAAATCACACCATGAGCTTAACGGTGAAGGAAAAATGGAGAGGAAACCTGCATACGTCTAAAAAGCAATCCAAAGGCGTATATAAAGTTGTGTCGAGTAACGGCGATGGACTCGCCATCTGTCACCTATACACCTCGGCCTATCTAAGTGTGTAGTAGTACACACCGACTTTCCGCCCGAGATATAATATTTTAGTACCAAAGTGATAGATAGTTAGTATGCCATAGGTATTACTAATGCTAAAGGACAAGCTGCCGGAGTAGCAAGCGGCTTAGCAGACTCAAAGACCGCCAAATGCTGAGCCGGTAATAGGAACGCGTACTCATCAATCTATACAAATAAATAACATTGGCGTGACTGTTTGTAATATTAAAATAACCGCTTTTTACTAAATGCATATGGATGTATACACGGTACATACACCAAAATATATTTCTTTTTAAATTTTTGTCTGTCTGTCTGTTTGTTCCGGCTAATCTCTGAAACGGCTGGGCAGATTTACTTTCACTGGCAGATAGCTGATATAAAAAGGAGTAACTTAGGCTACTTTTATTTTAGACTGGGTTTTTTTTTTCCACGCGGGTGAAGTCGCGGGCACAGCTAGTAACAAATATATATTTTTATTTTTTTTGTATTTCTGTTTGTTTGTCTGCTTGTTCCGGCTTATCTCTGACACAGCTGGCCCGATTTTGACTATTTCACTGGCAGATAGCTGATCTAAAAAGGAGTAACTTAGGCTCCTTTTATTTCAGAAACTGAACAATATTTTATTTGTTAAATTCCTCGCGGACGAAGTCGCGGGGACTTGCTAATATTAAGAGTAGTCACATCTGTCTATCACATTTTATATTAGTTTCCGTGACAATTTCCCCCGATGACGTCATATCCCGTACATATTGAGCGCAGCCTCCTGCCACGTATTTCCCGTGTTGTCCTCCCTATGGCGCAAGCGTGGACACAGCACATGCGCACACAGTGACACCTGTCAAAATCAGTCCCGACTGCGCCACGGTGTGGTCACCGTCGCTCTCGGATACCGATTTTGGAAATTTATTGGAACTGCGTTCGAAAGTCATGTGATTATAATCAGGTAACATATAAATTTTATATATTTTATACATTTTTGTAAACAAGAACTGTTGTCTTTTATGCACAATGTACACTTGTTAGGTACATTCTCAGTTCTCCTAGCTGTTCTAAAGTATTGTTGTTTTTTCTCACAAATCTCTGGTAAAATTACTACGCAGTATTATTTAATGCTGTCTCAGGCGTTGTAATTATCTTGCCTTTAAGGGTGCTCATTAATTACTCCAATCAATACTAAATGTCGAATCAATACTTCTGTATACCCTCCAGTGCTATTTATAGCCAAGACGGACCGGCGATAAGTTACAATACGTTTTGTACTCATGTACTTGTGTTTCTGTACCTAGGTCACCTTGTGACATTTATATTAAGTCATTTATTGAAAGCTATTGATTTTTCTTGTGTATTATATCTGGACTTGCGAGTAATTATTTATATATACCAAACATCCCACAATACCAACTGGGATCGTATTATCCTCGAGGTAATCCTGTAGTTATGAAGATAATTATGTTCTAGATCTTATTATATCTTGACGTCTTCCCATAAGGGTCCCTGGAGGGGGTGTGTTAGCACCCTTTCGCTCGGGATACAACTAGGTACCAATGGGACCGATGGCGAGTCCATCTTTGAATATATTTTTAAACGTAGGCAGGTTTCCTTTTGAACTTTTCACTTTACGTATTTACAAAATTAATCACTGTACGTATTTCAGTTCAGATTATTTAACTAATATATCAAACGAATTGGTACAGTCGGGATTCGAACTTGCAATCTTTGCGTTCGGCGACTCTAACCTCTTGGCCACCACAGCTCTTGGTAAAGAGGTATGTACGAAGTAAGCTGTGGTCACAGTATTGTGTGCTGTTCAAGTGCCTTAATCTATGATCGTAATCTTTTTTTTTTCGTAATAGGGTGTTTACTGTATTTTAATGAACTGTGAATCTCTACAGATAAATATACTTCACTAGTACTTATGTATTATGTACTTATGGCACCTGATATACCTCTGGCGGAAAGTGGGTGTGTGGGTATTACCTACACACCTCTGCCTGCCCCTTCGGGGACCCTTGTGGGAAGGCGTGAGGATATATTATATTATTATTATTATTAGTACTTATGTATTTGTAGCTCACGATTGGTTTGAAAAGTTTGCGAGCTGTGTTCACCTGAATGTGTAACAATTCATATTTTGAACAATCGATTAGAAAAGGGCGGTTATCTGTACGGGCCCCACCACATTGCCATTAGCTGTAAACTAAAACCTAAATGCAAATTTGTCCTTTAATTTGAGACCCCAGATCCTTTTAAAGATGGGGGCTGCGAAATATATTATAATTTGTTAGTCGTTTATGGAACTTAAGTTGATTGTAAAATGAAGAAAGGCGTGTTACATTGGTTTGAATATACACTTCTCATCGGAAAAACACCTTGCAAGTTTATCCTTTGTAAGGATTATCAGAAAAAAATGTATATCTTACTTATTACTAATATTATATGTGAAAAGTGTATTAAATGTGAAAGCTTGTAAGTTTGGATGTTTGCGGTTCTTTCACGGCAAAAAGGCTGAACCGATTTGGCTGAAAGTTGAAATCGTGATGGCTTATACCTAGGAATAGGACATAGGCTACTTTTTTTTAATGCCGAAAATTCTATTATAAATAAAGTTCTAATATTATAAAGTATCTTTCACGGCATAGCGACTGAACCGATTCTAGCAGGAAAATACATAAGCTACTTTTTCGAACTCCACGCGGGCGAAGCCGCGGGCATAAACTAGTTTAGAAATATATGTCAAATGTCGTTTAATAGTGCTTACTATTAGGTATTATTCACTATTAAACGACATTTGACATGCAAGGAGTTTTGATTTTTCTGATGAGAAGTTTTCTGATAAGAACTAAGAAGGATGAGTGATGAAACATTGACGAGACAGATAAAATATACAATGCAAAAGTTTTTGGAAGAAGTATTCGTAATGCTTTAAATAAAACAATCGCATTTGAAACAATACTGCCATGTACTTCAAGGTCTGCAAATTTCCCTGGTGCGTCGATAACCGCTTACCATTAAGCGGGTCGCTTGTTTGCCACCTTAGTGGTATATATAACGTATTTTATCTTAATTAACGTGGTGGTAATAGACCCATAGTCTATGACAGTCCCCATAAACACAACACTGCTCTGGGCACTGAGATACAATTTGGCATCGCATTAGCATTTTAATTGAGTTCACCCTATCAAGTCACGACGGGCTCCGGCTGTTTGTCATTATCAAGTTGATGGAAGTTCACGGCATAGTTAATGGTTATTACTTCATATAATATTCACGCCTTCCCATAAGGGTCTCCGAAGGGGTAGGCAGTGGTGACTAGGTAGTACCCACTTTCCGGCTGAGATATATTTTAGGTGCCATCATGACAAATAGCGAGTCCATCGCCGTTACTCAAGCACGACTATACATACGCCTTTGAATTTCTTCTCAGACGTATGCAGGTTTCCTCTCGATGTTTTCCTTCACCGTTCAGCTCGTGGTGTGACTAATCACTGTACTTAAGTTCAGAAAAACTCATTGGTACAGTCGGGATTCGAACTTGCGACCTTTGCGTCGCAGGCAACTGCTCGAACCACTCGGCCACCACGGCTTTATTTTTATACATGCCAACATATACATGCCAACATATATAATAAAATGACGCCGAGTCCCTCACGGTTAGGCAGAGGGTAGAGTGCCAGTTCTCTGTATACTAACAGAATTTTTTCGCTTCATACCCCTTCATCAGTCGCTCAGTTCCCATCTAATATCCTATTTACACATACTCCTGTCTGTATCTATTGTAATTTCTGCTGTAAAGATGTAGATGCTTAAAAAACTGTAATAGATAGGACAGATCACGAGCATATAGTCGCGATAGCTAGCGATAACAATTTAATATCCAATGTTAATATCACTACCGGCCCACGTCTACGTGGAATATTTCCGTGATGGTACCGTCCTACTTTATCAATATATTATGTAGGACACGGTAAATAAGAGATTCAATTACGATAGTTTACCTATCTGTTGCTCCATCCCACACACAAACGGACGTACACGAAATTAATATAGATATACAGGTTTACTCAGAAAATAGAACAGTTTTCTAGAAGTTATATAGGTTGGTTTGAGGATATACCTCATGATGATGCAATGAAACAAAAAGCTCTTAAGATAACGAATAGAAATTATTAAAGGGTGTACTGATTCCGAAACATGATTTTAAGGGTTTTCAGAAATTATTGATTCGAGTAGTTGCCTAGAAACACAAAGATTCAAGTTCGAATCCCGATTGTACCAATGAGTTTTTCTGATCTTAAGTAAAGTGATTAGTCACACCATAGGCTTTACGGTAAACTATGAACCCTATGAATAGGAACGATGGACTTAAGGAAAACGAAGTTAAAAGCTTTCCGACAGCTCCAGTGACTTCGTATTTCGAATACGACGAACTACGAGTTTTTCTGAACTTAAGTACTCGTACAGTCACACCACAAGCTTTACGGTGAAGGAAAACATCGAGAGGAAACCTGCATACGCTTGAGAAGGAATTCAATCAAATCAAATCAAAATCTTTTTATTTCACATAGGCCCAGATGGGCACTTATAAAACGTCGAAAAAGAAGCACGGTTCGGGTTGGTCGCTTCCATGGAGAAGAACCGGCAAGAAACTCCATGGTTACTCTTTTCAAATCATTAGGCATATACAATATTTTTTTTCGTTACAGCAATAGTACCCAAGTATGGGGGAACAACGTAGGCCCGACAATAGGTCGTTGCTTACTATACAAAGCATACATAAAACAAGATAATTATAACAATATTAGCAAGATCTAAGAATCTACAAAGCCTACAATGTTCTCACATTCACAAATTAGACAAATTAAACAAGTGACACAAATATTGTCATCAGTACTGTAACTAATTCTGGTCAAGATATGGAATAAATTAAATTAAAAAAAAAAGGAATATTATTATTGTATAAAAAAAAACCCAAATTGAGAAAAGAAAAAGATTCAGAATAGTTAGAGAATTCAAAGGCGTATGTTTAGTCTTGCTTGCACCTGAAATTTTCCTCCGACGAAATGATGGTATTTAGGTACTACCCCTTCGGGGACCCAGAAGATATAGTTCTCATCGAAGATTTATTATTATTTTTGGTCCCCAGTCAGATCTCCAACCCAGCCATCATGTTCGAAGGCGCCGTGGCCGGCATCCTGAACCGGCTTCTGGGCAAGTACGTCCAAGACCTGGACACTGAGAATCTCAACGTGGGCATCTTCTCAGGCACTGTCAACCTTACTGAACTGAAGTTGAAGCCCGAAGCTTTGGTGAGTTATATCGTAGTTTCATCATGACTGTGAACCATTTTGACCATTACAAAGTAGGTACCTACAGAGGCTTACCATTCAGACCCTATAATATGTCCACAGTTTTCACCCCTTCTCATAATGGGTAGGCAAAGATGGAACACCCTCTTTTCCTGAAAAATAAATAGGACACAGGGAACGCTTATTGAACGACACATGCTAGATATAAAACAAAGTTACAATATTAAGGTCCAACAATGGACAGATGGATTCGAACTTGGCAAGCAACTACTCGAACAACTCGGCCAACATGTTCTAATTAATTCAAAAAATATTTGGGACTATATAATGAGGAAGTCATGTCCCTCTTTTTTGACAGTATGAGCTCGACCTCCCAATCGACGTGAAGATAGGAACGATCGGGCGCATCAACCTGCAAATACCATGGTCAGGCATCTACACGCAGCCCGTGGTGGTCACCATCGAAGATGTCCTGGTGCTGGTGGGACCGGCGATCTCCAACAGCCACTTTGACCCGGAAAGGTATTTGTTTTTCTTATTAGTTACGACAACTTGTACTCATCACTACATACTTTAAAACAAAACGTGTTAATTAAAAAACTACTCATGTATACAGGATTCCTTGAAATAAGGCAGTTGCTCATATATTGATAGGGCAGAATGAAAAGGAGAAAATAAAATAATTCCACGATGACATTTTTTAAACCTATTTTCGCATAAAGTTAGATGTTTCTATCGATGTTTTCCTTCACCGTAAAGCTCGTGGTGTGACTAAACACTGTACTTAAGTTCAGAAAAACTCATTGGTACAGTTGGGATTTGAACTTGGGATCTTTGTGTCGCAGGCAACTACTCGAACCACACGGCCTCCACGGCTATTTTAATTTATATCGTACTAGCGGCCCGTCCCGGCTTCGCACGGGTGAAGATTTATTTTTTTAAAATTTTGGCGTAAATAATTTTTTTCTTGCAATTAAAATAACCTATATATATCAGTGTCAGTGATAATTTAAGATTAAAATGGTGAAAGATTTTTTTTAATCGGTCTAGTACTTTTTGAGCCAATTCATTACAAACATACTCACATACAAATACAAATCTTTCCTCTTTATAATATTAGTATAGATACAGATGTATGTGTGTAAAATGGTCACAATCAATATGCTTCATTCCGAAGGGAGAAGCGGCTAATGCGAGCGGCCAAAAGGAAGACCCTTCAAGACCTGGAAGCCGAGAGCGAGGTACTCAAAGGGCCCCAGAACTTCTTCGAGCACCTCTTCACGGCGATAGTGAATAACCTTCAGATCTACGTGAGGAACGTCCACGTGAGATATGAGGATTCCATCAGCTCTAAAGACGGCCCGCTGGCGTGTGGCCTATGTCTACAGAGTTTGTCGATTGAGACTACCAACAGGTGAGATGGTTTGTTTGCAATGTAGGTTATTCATATTGTTTCTACTCCCACACTGAAATGGATTCGGGTGAAATTTGGAACGGAGTAAGCTTATTGGCTCGGTTAAACGTTTTCCATTTGATTTGTGTCCAGTTCTCGACATTGCACCTACTAAATATGAAAATCCTCATCAAGAGATGTTTTTTTTAATAAACCGAAAAATGTAAAATGAAACACACGCTTGAATACAATCGGTAAATCCAGAAACGGCATTACCGATCAACATAGTGTCATAACTATAATACAAGGGTAATTTTTGGACCACGGTACCGGTCCACAAAGCCTACAGATTCAATAGTAGGTTCTCTGAAAGGGAACCTTTTAACCAAGGTCCCGGTTCACAAACCTAAACATTCAATATAATACAATAAGCTAGCTATAATATTAATAACTCTCAAGGACGGGAACGTCAAGAGTACTCGAAACCGACGAGCATTTATGAAGAGACTGATGAATGTGGACAAAGCGAAAGAGTAAGTAAGTCTAGTGAGAACTGGCGCTCTATACTCTCTGCTTACCCCGTTAGGGACTCGGCGTGATGATACGTATGTATGTATGTAACATAGCTATTACGTTGGCAGCAAATGGAAGCCCTCGGTGACAGCCCAGAATGCTACCACGGTCTACCAGCTGATGCGGGTGGAGTCCCTGTCTTTGTACTGGAACCCCACGGCGACGGCGCTGGACGACAACGAGACGGCGCACATCACACCCATGCAGTACTACAACTGGAAACACTACATGCTTACAGGATTGGATAAGTTCTCCATGCATCGCGAGGATTTTGAGTTCTGTAAGTTTTGCAAGCTTTTCAGGATTCTTACAAAATATTTGCTCGGGTAGAAAAATATTTTAACGCCATTTATAGATGTTGACACTAATTAATGAAAGCTGAAGGGACACATTTAAAAACTTCAATTACTTCTTAAACGTATGCAGGTTTCTTCTCGATGTTTTTCTTCACCGGAAAGCTTGTGGTGTGACTAATCACTGTAAATACTGTTCAGACACTCATTGGTACCTTCGAGTTTCGAAAACTGCGGCTCAATTTGTTACGTTTCATCTAAATTGATCTGCAGCGAAATATGTAATTTTATAAACCTTTTTTCTATACAATCTCTCTTGGGAAACGCATTAACATCCCAGTAGTCCAAAGTCTGAGTAAGGAGGTTCACTGCAGACTATCTGATTTATTTCTTTCACGACAAGCACTTCCGTTGGTGACTGTACGAAATAATTTGCAGTGTTGAAGCCAGTGACGTGCAAAGTTAAAGTGCTCATCAACCGCTCCGGAGAAGCGAGGGTGCCGCGCTTGTTGCTGGATGCAGTCCTGCAGGACAGTGCTCTGCAGCTCTCCAGAAGGCAGTATCTCTCCATTCATAATTTGCTGTCTTCCTTCGCAAGGATCAAGCTTAACAGGTAAATATATAAGTTACATTAGAACACTAAATAGTACAATGTCTGATTACTCAAACTTTACCTTTATTATCTTACTTTAACTTTACTGTTTGACTTTTATAAGTCAATATATATTTAAATGTTCAATGGGCATGAGTTCGTTAAGATGTAATTGATCATCTGAGCTTTGAATAAGGAAGTCAAAATAACATCGTGAGTAAGCAGGCTTCAAACGCAAGTGGTGACTTTATACCTTATAGCTTTGGGACCTGTCTTCTACACGCCGTGGAGGTGAAAAGTTCGTGGTGAGATTAATCAACATAATTTTTTAACTTAGAAAATACCGTCACCTTCACCCGGGCGTGCCGTTGAGCAAAGACAGAAGGCAGTGGTGGCGCTACGCGTACAATGCGGTGATAGAACAGCGTGTCCGGCCCTTCACCTGGGCGTCCATTCAGCGCCACAGGGAGAACTATAACACGTACAAACAGACGTACAAGAGTACTTTGCGGAGTCCCAATGATACAGAGCTGAAGTTAGATCTGCAGAAGTGTGAGGACAGCCTCCCGATCGTGTCCGTTGTCATCGCGAGGGAGCAGGCCAAGTTTGAGGTGAGTTTTATTAACCTATATCTTTATCATCACGCATCAGCCTTTACCGGTTCCTCAACAGAATGCCAGTTCCCTAGAGAGGCAAAAGAGTTTAGGGGTACACTTTTGTTTCGTCTTCATTTATCAGTCTCTTTATACATGCTCGCCAGTTTAGTATTCTTTTGACTTCCCCATTCTTGAGTGTTCAATCGATTTGATCTAGGTAGTTGGAACGTGACCTTCCTCTCCTGATATATACTTGCGTATGATTGGTCTGTTTCGCCAATTTAAATTCTGTCATCTTCCCACATATTTAAAAACATACGTCTAAAGCTTCAAGCAATACTTACCCCTTACTGTTGCGTCCTTGGGCAATGGTAGCCTCATCATCAGGTCCACCTGACACATACATACATGAAGGTGGTGTAATAATAAATTAACCACTCACAATAGATACATCGTTCCAGCTCCTTTCCCAAGAACCAGAGCGTATCGAGGTAGTAGAGACAGAGGAAGACTGGTGGAAGCCTACAATATCTGGTAGTGAGTCCGGTCCTGGCACGCGGGTGGAGCTATGCGTCCGATCCGAGCGGAACAAGACTGTGTGGAGCCACTTATCCAGTCCTGAGAAGAGGAAGGTCTGCGAGCTGATTGGCTACGTAGAGGGTGCGCCCGCACAAGACAAGTCGAAACAGTATATCGGTAATTACATTAATAATAATAATCGACCCTACTAGCCGTGTGATTCGAGTCAGCGCCTGCAATGCAGGTCAAAGAGGACGTTATACCTCTGCCTATCTCTTCGAGGTTCCTTGTGGGAGGGCGTGAGGATTAATATGTAATGGCGAAAAACAAGGCCTACGCTCTTTATGTTCGGAATTCGGAACTCTCTGAATGCCTCTCCGACGATGGAAGATAACCGAATGGTGAAAGGTCATATTTACACAATGTATTTTTACCATTTTGCAGAGCACAAACTCAACCTAACCCTGGCCAATTGTTCATTGACGCTGATGAACAGAAGTAAGGAAGTTCTCGTGGTGACTCTCACGCAGTTCCTCGCCTCTTTGGAGACCAGACCATCCGCCAAGGCTTATAAAGTATGAAATAGTATATGTTTCTTCTTATTCTTTGTTTCACGATAGTTTACGTTAGAGAAGATACTCAAAGACGTATCTAAGATGTGATTGTGGAACTATCTATCGACACCATCTGTCACGTTGGCACCTAAAAATATATATCTGGCGAAAAGAGGGTGCGCCTACCCCTTCGGGGACCCTCGTGCCACGCCGCATGGTAATGCTGACTCTTTGCTCAAGGCACCACCATCATTATATTTTTAGTTGTCAGCCCGAGCTGAAAATATGGTAATGGAGGGTGTGACGTCTGATGGCGAGCTCGTGCCCCTGCTGACCACGGAGCGAGGGTCGCCCACCAGCATCAACCTACTGGCCATCGACCTGGAGAGGAACCCCTCCACCATCGAGGCGGACTACTGCCTGAGCTGCTCCCTGGAACCAGTGGAGCTGCTATATGTCGAGGTACGCTGTCCTAAATACGGACTAGGCAAAGATTTTACTAGACCTAGACTTACAGACCACTTAGTATGGCGACGAGCAAATCCGTCTCTTTTCAGCATGCGTTCACAGAACTCATTAACTTCTTCCAAACGCGATCGATGAGTGCTGATGAGTTGGCCGAGGAGGCCTTTCTGGCGCTGGAGGGCACGGGGGCCGCCGCCCGCTCGCTGGTGGCCTACGCCGTCAGCAGGAGGAAGCTGTTCCACTTCAACGTAGACCTCAGAGGCCTCTGCTTAGCCTTGCCCGAGCACGGCTGCGGGCTTAAGTAAGTACTTACACCTAGAGAGAGAGAGTTAAGAAATTAGCCATCAAAGAGCTAACGGTGCACTATTGATTTATTACTCGCCGTTGTGGCTGTTCCTGTAGAAGCTGTGGTGGCCAAGTGGTACGAGTAATTGCCTGCAATACAAAATTGTAAAAAAAATGTGAGCCGTCACGGGACGCCTGGCATATGTGAAACATCGACATTATTTTGTAAAAGTAATTATGCAGAAAAGAACAGATTGGGATAGGAACTAAATATGTCATAATGAAAAAAAATATATTACGATCTTTTTTCCATATAACGATGACTATTTATTGAATAAACATTTATTTTCAAAAATACAAAAATTTACGAATTTATTTCAAATCGTGACTACTTAATTCGTTTAATCAGTGACTTCGGTAATAGTTATATTCGATGTTGCCTCTGAGGACGGTATTACTGTGACAATTGGTCGATGGTAACTGAAGTATGGCGACGCGTCGCCACGGCATGCGTCGCCACGCCAGAAATCGGTTTTATGTGCGGCTATAGATGTTTCACATCAAAAATACAACTAACTTACAATAATAAAATGTATGTTTATTATTATATTTATACAACTAGCTTGTATACCGATATTTATACATCTATCTTTATATTTATATTTCTTCTGCGCGTGTGTTTGTCGGCTATAAATAATAAACGGCTGGACCGATTTTTATTATTTTCTTGTGTGTTCAAGTGTATTCGAGACTGGTTTAGATTCACAATTGACCCGTAAGGGGGCGCTGGGATCTTGTTTTTAGAACATTTTATTTTTTGCACCCAAGTGAAGCTGGGCGGGGCTGTTATAATAATGTATAATATGTTTGTTGTAGGTCTGGCAGGCTCATGGTTTTGGACATGAGCCGAATAGTTGTGAAGTCAGACCTGCAGCCCTCCAACCTGGCGCTAGAGGACGCCACCTGTATGGAGCTGGAGGAACGGCTCTACGATCGCTTGCATGCTGAGTGCTCTCTACAGGTACCTCCGGAATTGAAGTCACTGTTCAGTATAATCTATTCTTGTGTTCTTTCGTCAATACTTTTTCATCATCCACTAGTTTCTTAGGTTTCACTCTGTTAAGAATTGATTTCATCTGTAAGTTGATTTATCTCAAAATCAAAATCAGTAGTTTATTGCGCGCAAGAGGAACAAACGCCCTGACAAACTTTCGCATTTATAATATTAAATATTTGTAGGCTTATGTAAATCGGGATAAAACTAGAAAAAAACTGATAGTTACGGAAGTAGAGACGAAAATTTGACAAATCGTTTTCATTTGCAGATCATATTCTGCGAATGGGACGAAGCGTGGCGCGAGAGCAGGAAGCAAGCCGACTCTGACCTACACTTGGTGCCCATGGTTAAGGTCCAGGTGGTCTTCTCCAACAGTATCAAGAAGGAATATAAGCTGCTGCCCAGGTATATGGTGCACTTAATCGAACTTTCACCATAGGCGGCGGCGGTAACCGCTGACCATCAGGCGGACCGCAAGCTTGTTTGTCACCCATGTGGTATAAAAAATTACTTAAGAGATAGGCTCTTGTCGGCCTCTCTAAAGCATACCTACATTATACTTGCTATACCTATGTAAGACTTCGAATACAAAATCACAATTAGGATAAAATAAATTCAGCTACTTCTCTATAATACAACAAAGTAAATAATCTTAATATATATAAATTACGTGTCACGTTGTTTGTCCGCGATGAATTCCTAAACTACTTAAGCGATTTCAATCAAATTTGCACACCGTGTGCAGTTCCAACTTAAAAGATAGGATAGCTTACATCTCAATTGGACACGATAGGTGGCGCTGCGATCGTGTTTCAGGAAGTTTAACTTTCACCCGGGCGAAGCTAGGCGGGACAGCTAGATAATTATATAAATAAACTAATAACGCTGTAGATACATAAAATAAAAAAGTGATAATATTCTGATTTTTGGGTTCAGTGCTTTCACACGAGTGTTAACAATGAAAAAAAAACTAACTAATTTAAAACTAACGTACATACGTACGTAACGTACGTAACATACGTACAACGTAACGGACATATAATTAAAAATATAATTTTTCTTATACGAATCGAGTTAGGTAGAGTTGTAATTGCGAAGTGGCTAGTCAATGCAGGAACTATCATGCCTCAATAAATAATCAAAATCAAAATCAAAATCTCGCCGTGGTGGCCGAGTGGTTCGAGCAGTTGCCTGCGACGCAAAGGTCGCAAGTTCGAATCCTGACTGTACCAATGAGTTTTTCTGAATTTAAGTACAGTGATTAGTCACACCACGAGCTTTACGGTGAAGGAAAACATCGAGAGGAAACCTGCATACGTCTGAGAAGAAATTCAAAGGCGTATGTATAGTCGTGCTTGAGTAACGGCGATGGACTCGCCATCTGTCACGTTGGCACCTAATATACCTCTGGCGGAAAGTGGGTGTATGGGTATTACCTATACACGCCTACCCCTTCGGGGACCCTTGTGGGAAGGCATGAGGATATATTATTATATATATATATAAAATCTAAATCAAAGTATTTTATTCAATGTAAGAGACACAGGGAACACTTATTGAACGTCACATATTTAATATAAACTAAAGTTACCACTTACACACAATATTCTCTTCCTCCAGATACAAGCTCAATATATCGTTATCAGCGTTGAAGTTCAACCTCTCCGATCGGATCATTGGTCTCCTTCTTGATTTCTGGGACAACATTCCCCTACCAGTCCCAAATACGGTTCCGGTCTCGTTCATGGACTCTGGAGACTACGCCGAAGACCTGGCAGACCCTGACCTGGTCGAGCTATTGGAGTTGGACAGGATCACCTCCGAACCGGGGTATGGTGATCTCGTCAAGTTGCGCCAGAAGATTGTCGCTGCCTACCTTAGTAGGAACAGGTGAGGACATATTTAATTAGCTAAACCTGTATTTTAGGTCAAGCGCTCTACACCCTCTGCCTACGCACGAGGAATTTGGCGTGATAAGTGTACTCGTATGTATTCTCACCGCATTAGACTGCAATCTTTTTTAATTCCTTGGAAATTCTGTAATGCCCCAACATTTTATGGTCGACAGCGCGCGCCCTTGGCCTTGCCAGCGACGGAAACTGACATCAACCGTACTACCTTAGTGGTATAAATCAGCTTATTTTTACAAGGTACAGAGCGGCAGACCCCACGAGCCAGGCAAAGAGCGAGGCGGGGGGCTCGAGTGCCGAACCGGGCCCAACGTCCTCGGAGGTCAGTGACGAGGAACTGGAGACGTACGCCCGCACCGTGGACCTGCCAGGCTTCGAGGACAACGTGTCGCCAAGTAACAACATCAACACGCTACTGAGGTTCATTGTGGGTGAGAAATCTTTCTAGAGATGTGAGAGATTTTAAGAAGTAGGGCATTACGGGTTTCCCATTCGAATTTGGAATTGCCCAGTCCGCTTCATCCAAATTCATTAGTCTCTTCATAAAAACTCGCAGCTTTCAAGTACTGTTGAAGTGAAGTTACGAAATCCCAAAGCGATGTGTGTGTGTGTGTGCATAGGCGAGATAGTAGTCAACCTGTCGCGGTCGACGGAGCAGGCCGAGCAGCCGTACGTGATGGCGAGCGTGAAGCGCGTGTGCGTGGATGTAGCGCTGATGCGCTACGGGCCGGCGCTGCAGCTGTCAGCTGGTGCAGCGCTGCTCAGTGACAAGCTGCACCGCAGCTCCACCGGCCACTACCTCGAACTTCTCACCAGCGAGAACGACCTATTCAATTTGCTCTATAGGAAGGTACTACACCACTTAATGTGCAGTCTCGTTTCCTCTCTATCGACATTGGCAACAATCAAATGACTTTAGGTCATCATTCGCAGAATTCTCCATGTTTAAAATTAGCTGTTTCAGTCTTAATTACAATTGGTTTAGATTTTTTTGTTTTATAGCTTTGACGTCTGAGCAGTCAGTGTCAGTACTTATTTTGGATTTTTATTAAGCTCCAGGCTCCTTTAAGAGTCCTCAAAGGTATAAGTAGAGGTTACTCGAAAAACAATAAATGCCATATGCCTATGAGATTACAGTTTCAATTTACTTGACCAGGTTCGAGCAGATTGTCCGGAATTCCGTTCCCACTTCCACAACGTGGAACAATCACTAGTGGCGGACACCGGACACATCTCGCTGTTGTTGCACGCTGAAGCTATACGGACGTTGGTCAAGTATCTGCAATATATTTATGACAAGTAAGTGAGTTTGTTTCTTTCTTTTTACTTTAAAAGCACTAATTATACTTCCCTCTTCGAAAAATGTGCGGAGTAACGAACTTAGATCGAATTCGCAAAACATGTCAACAAACAAGTCTAGAGAGAATTAGCGCTTTATACTTTATACCCCGTTAGAGACTCGGCGTGAAGATATGTATGGAATTACACTTGGAACTTATCATAATAAATGGGCTGGGCTCTTTCGGAGTCTCTGATTAAATTCTTTTCAATCTCTCTGACCTCCCATCACATCCCTGACATATTTCTTTGACTATTTTTCGCGACTCTCTTTAGCAGTATCTTCTTTTTATTTTAAAAATTTTGCCTTATTAGCCTGGGGTATTTCGAAATAATAATAATAAATACCTGGGACAATTCCACACAAATTGACCTAGTCCCTGAAATGGGTTGAGAGTTGAGTGTCGATACAGGGTTCACAGTCGTCACGCGTTGAATGTAAAGAAACTGGTGGTGCCTAAGCTGCAGCAGCTGTGGAGCTATGTAATGCAGCCCGAGTTGGACCCGCCCGTGCCCCCGGGGGCCACCAAGTTCAGCTACTCCGTCAGGTAGGTATTGGGTATATCTTTGGGGTTATTACTATTTTTTATTGAGGATTTATATCAAGGCTGATTTATTAATTTTAAGATTTTATTTTGAGAATTTCTCAGCCAGCCCCTCTCTCAAATAGTCTATTGTGATGCTATGTTACTGAGTGTGTTCATGTAACTATTAACCTATATTGGTTTAAGATGAGCGCCGGTAAGGTTTGAACATACAATTGGTAATTCCTTAATAAGTTCTTATTGCCTTTTATTAGAAATATTTGATTAGAAATCTTAGTAGAAAATACCAAATATAATAACAGCGCCATCATTTAGCAAAGTATATAAACGAACATGCAAACGGAATTAAAACGAGATTGATTTACAGCAGTCCGTAAAGGTGCTCCTCTGCTTTGGCCTTTCATAATCTGCCTTTCAAAGGGCGTCTTCGATGACGGTCAAGCTATGGCACATGGAGTGGTGGGCGGGCGAGCTGAGGCTGGGCGCGTTGGAGAGCGATTGCGTGTTCCGAGCCAACGACCGATGCGTGTTCCGCCTCTACCTGAGCTCGCTGCACGTGGACGACCTCTCCGACAACACGCTCTACCCGAAGGTACCATGTTATCCTTCGATCCAAGAGACTTGTCACCCGATCGTTTTAAGAGCACCTCACTGACCTCAGGAGCACAACACAAGGAATAGTAATAATCATTATTTATTTATTTCGGATCATATTATCCATAGTATGTTGTTAGTAAATACAGGATTTAACTTATAAAACTATGCAAGTAGGAACTATTTCAACAAAATAAAACTAAACTTAAAAACACACTGAAACCTAACGTAGGTATCTCCCACACGTTCCTTGGGCACCAGGCACATATACATGTGTGTGCACCCAGTGTCCCAGGATAGGGCAGTCAGGTTTCTGCGCTATAATATTCAGGAAGCTATTGGTGCTCCCGCGCACCCTCTTCATCACCGAATAGCTGTGTCTACAGAAAAGCGTTCCGTCCATTATGATGCTAGCACAAGTCACTCCGTATTAAGTCTGTACGCGAGCTAAAACTGACGACAACGGAGTCTTTAAAAAAATACTTATTTATTTTAATTAACATGACGTCTGGTCTAGTAGTTAGAGCTCCTGACTGCAAAACTTGAAGACGCGGGTTCGAATCCCGCTGAGGGCAGATATTTGTGTGATGAACACGAGTATTTATACCTTAGTCTTGGATGCCTTATGTATTTATGTATATATCTATCTATATAAGTAAATATTTCGTTGTCTAGTTACCTTAACACAAGCTTTGCTTAATTTGGGACTAGGGAATTTGTGTGGAATTGTCCTAAGGTATTTATTTATGACTAGCTGAACCCGCGACTTCGCCCACGTGGAATTTAACTAAAAAGTTATTGTTCAATTTCTTACAATGAAAGTATTCTAAGTTACTCCTTATTACAGCAGCTATCTGCCAGTGAAAGTCCCGTCAAAATCGGTCCAGCCGTTTCAGAGATTAGTCGGAACAAACAGACAGACAAAAAAAATAAAAAATGTGATTTTAATATATGTACCGTCTTTACATCCTACGCATTTAGTAATTTGTATAGATTTGGGTCTTTGAGGCTTTTAAGCTAGAGTTTCTATTCCTCAGCTCGTTTGGCCTGATGAGGACAGGGTATTGGAGATAAAGTATGTGCGAGCTGCTCCGAAGATATACCCGAAGCAACAGGATGAGCTAAAAGACGGGGAGCTGAAGGTCTACGTGGGCCGGCTGCACGTTGTCTTCTTCTGCTGCGTCTTGCACCACGTGCAGGTCAGTATCTACATATTTTTTTATACTATATATTAATATATATATAAAAAACGTGTCACGTTGTTTGTCCGCGATGGGCTCCTAAACTACTAACCCATTTTAATCAAATTTGCACACCGTATGTAGTTTGATCGGACTTAAAAGATAGGATAGCTTACAGCACAATTGGACCCGGTAGGTGGCGCTGCGATCGTGTTTCAGGAAATATTTCTTTTCACCCGGGCGAAGCTGGGCGGGACAGCTAGTTATACTATATATTGTCATAAGTATGCGGTCGCCTGATGGTGGCCTATAGACGACGACTTACGACCCCAAGGGTATCGTGGGGTTGCAATTTGCAATTTGCAAATTCTCAAAAGAATAAGAATAATTCACTTAATGAGAATATTGTTTAACTATGCTTAGATTATGGCACTAGGTACTGTCAGGATTCAAACTCGAACAATTCGGCCACCACAGTTCTACATACTCATTATTGAATAAAAATTTTTAACATAATCAATATACCATAATCTCAAACAATGTTTTGTTCAGCAATTCCTGGAGCCGCTGATCCCCAGTTCAGTGGCGGCAGAAGCTGCCCTGGCAGCCGAGCGCGCCGCCGAGAGGCACGCGCAGGGCATTCGCTCTTGGAACACAAAGATCAACTTGGTCATTGAGGTATCCATACAAATATTATAAAGATTACATTATTTAGGACAACAGACAGACTAGCTTTATTAATCTTTCAACCAAGCCACGATGTAATTTATACTAGCAACGTGCATATATGTAAGTTCATTAATGTCTTTTCCATCAGATTCACGCGCCGGTGTTCCTGATACCACAAAAGCCGTGTTCACCAAACCTTCTGGTCTTCAATATGGGTAAGCATATATATAAATGTATATAATTGTATACATACATACATATCATCACGCCAAGTCCCTAGCGGGGTAGGCAGAGAGTATAGAGCGCCAGTTCTCTCTAGACTTACATACCTCTTTCGCTTCGTCCACGTTCATCAGTCTCTTCATACATGCTCGTCGGTTTCGAGTACTCTTAACGTTCCCGTCCTTGAGAGTCCGATCGATTTGATCCAGGTAGTTGGAACGTGGCCTTCCTCTGCCTCTTCTTGCACACACTTTTGCTTTGTATATCTGTTTCGTCAATCTTTCTTCGCTCATCCTTTCTATGTGTCCAAACCAACGTAACATGCCTTTCTTCATCTTTACAATCATTCCTTGCCCTCATTCACGCCAGTTGATTTGCGAATCTCTTCATTGCGGACTCGATCTAAAATCGTTACTCCGCACATTTTTCGAAGCGATCGCATCTCAACTGCATTCAAGCTATTTTCATACTTCCTCTGACATACCCAGGATTCGCTGCCATACAACAAGGTAGGTACCAATATCGCGTTGTGGACAGCAACTCGAGCATTCTTGCTCAGACTTTTACTGCCCATCAACGCCGACATGGCTCCATTCACCTTATTTCCGGCAGTTATCCTTCTTTCAATATCTTTTTCATACTTTCCATCTCGTGTGAACATGCTTCCAAGATATACAAATTCATTCACTTGCTCTAGAATTTGCCCATTTACCGATATAGCACACTCGGTCACTTGTTCATCTCTTTCGAATACCAGAACCTTAGTCTTGCCAGCGTTTAGGCGCAGCCCCTTCTTATAATTGTATATATATATATATATATATATATATATATATATATGTATATGTGTATGTGTATGTAGATTTATTCTATTTATTATATATATTATATTAGATGTATGATATTATGAATGAATTTGTATATCTTGGAAGCATGTTCACACGAGATGGAAAGTATGAAAAAGATATTGAAAGAAGGATAACTGCCGGAAATAAGGTGAATGGAGCCATGTCGGCGTTGATGGGCAGTAAAAGTCTGTGCAAGAATGCTCGAGTTGCTGTCCACAACGCGATATTGGTACCTACCTTATTGTATGGCAGCGAATCCTGGGTATGTCAGAGGAAGTATGAAAATAGCTTGAATGCAGTCGAGATGCGATCTCTTCGAAAAATGTGCGGCGTAACGATATTAGATCGAATCCGCAATGAAGAGATTCGCAAATCAACTGGCGTGAATGAGGGCGTGATTGTAAAGATGAAGAAAGGCATGTTACGTTGGTTTGGACACATAGAAAGGATGAGTGAAGAAAGATTGACGAAACAGATATACAAAGCAAAAGTGTGTGCAAGAAGAGGCAGAGGAAGGCCACGTTCCAACTACCTGGACCAAATAGATCGGACTCTCAAGGACGGGAACGTTAAGAGTACTCGAAACCGACGAGCATGTATGAAGAGACTGATGAATGTGGACGAAGCGAAAGAGGTATGTAAGTCTAGAGAGAACTGGCGCTCTATACTCTCTGCCTACCCCGTTAGGGACTCGGCGTGATGATATGTATGTATGATATTATTGTATGTTATATATGGCATTTTATATATGTAAATTAAATAAAACATATAGGAATTTTATATTTCCCTATTGTAAGTATCTTTTAGCCTGCCATGAATATCTCTGCACCACCCAAAGGTTAACTGGTAGAGAATGCCTTCGGCATTAAGTTCGCCTTTGCAATAATGTTTGCAGGAAGTTTTAATAAAATAAAATAAAATAAAAAATAAATATGAGTCCCTCACAAGGAAGGCAGAGAGGGAAGAGAGCCATTTCGGAGCGAAAACTGTAGATAATGTATAAAGAGACTGATAAATGTAAAGTGCCAGATATCTAGAGAGTAATGGCGCACTACTCACTCTATCCCTTTAAGCACTCAGCGTAAATCAGAATATATTCTGATTAACATCAAACTCTATTCAAGCATAGCTCTTAAATATTGATTTCTACGGTTTAAGTTTTGTGTTTGGGACTGTCTTTTCAGGTGACCTAACCATAGAGAACTTCTTCAAGCGAGTGACCACTAATCATGAAGCTGGCAGCCTGCTGCCGGCACCGGTCATAGACAATATTCTTATGAAACTAGTCAACGTGACCTTTTCACGGGCAGTGATGACTTTGACGGGCACTTTGGAGGTGCAGGTTGGTAATAACCTAACCTAATAAGTATAATAGTTCCAAGGACAACACGTGTTCTTAAATTTAACAGTGGATCTTGTGGGTGTAACTGGTGCAGCTCCCTCTATTTGTCTCTGTCTAGAACCCCGTCCTTGACCTCTTTGTATGACAAGACGGCTACTTTCTTCCTTGGTTTTGCAAGAGTCCATATTTGGTGGTGACCGCTTGCCTTCAGGCGGACCGCATGTCTCTATGCCACCTTTGTGGAAAAGTTTTAAACTTCTCGGTTTGCACTCCCACGTTTCCTTCCAATCCTAAGTGACGTACAATACACCCAATCAATGTCAACCCTGAAACAACATGAAAATTACAAATTTGTTTAAAAATGTGGTAGGGGAAGTGGAACTTTTGGAATAACGCTTCCTACGTAAATCTTTCTTGTCTAAAGGGGGTCTAGTAGTTGTGTCCTGCTGGAATAAGGTCGTGTATCGCAGGAGGCGATCTTGGATGGCGTGTGTGGGCGCGGAGACGTGAAGCGGACTCTGGGCGCGCCCGGACCCTGCGAAGTGGCGCTGGTGCTTGACGCCTTACGTATTGGTATGGCGCGTCGGGACTTAGCCGCGCTGCTGGCCGTCTGGGCTGATAACCTAGCGCACGAGGACTACATCGGTATGGATATATATACTAACAAGCCGTTTGAGGCTACTTCCTGCTTCAAAAATGCAAGTTCAAATCCTAACAGTACCGATGAGTTTTTCTGAACGTAAGTACAGTGATTAGTCACACCACGTGTTTTAAGGAAAACATTGAGAGGAAACCTCCATACGTTTGAAAAGAAATCAAAGACGTACATTTGTGTAAATGTATGCTTGATAAACGAGGGTGGACCCGCCATCTGTCACGTTGGCACCAAAAATTTTTGTTCGACGAAAAGTAGGATCTCGCTTCTGCAAGCTTGGCCATACCTTAAGGAAAGTTACCGGATGAACCCAACACCACATATAGTAAACACTCAATGTCATATATAGGCGGACACCACTTCACTTTAAACTTTTCTTTAGAACTTCTCCAAGGTAGTACGTTCTCACTCAACGCCAGATGTGGTTTGCAGGTAGTGCAGTGCCCAGCTCACCAGTAGAGATCCCGCCAGTCGATACTTCAGTGAAAAAATTGCAAGCCTTCTTTGCTCAGGTGGAACCCATCAGGAAGGAGATAATAGTCAGGTAAATTATTACATACTTATAGGTATTTATCATCAGATCAAAGAGATTGTGCTGGACATACAAACATACATGGAATTTAACCATGAGCTCAAAAAGATCCAACCTTTAAATGTACCATGAGAAGACTACTGTTTATTTTGTCGTTTAATGGTATAGCCATACCCGACTGCTTACCGCGGGATAAAAGATTTCTAATCTTACTGGCTTCGTTAATCCTACATCTACTGATTTAATAGGAACTTCATGTCAATGAAATGTCCTGTTCCACTAGGATTTTACGGTAATTTGATATATCGAATGAATTTTGATAAGTATGTCTTAATGAACAGGGATACCTATTGTAGCTAGCAAACCGTTCTCGTGTATGATTACGTGGTCCTGGTCTGTCATTGGCTGCTGATATCGACATCGTTTAACACTGGTATTGGTGGGACGTACCTACTGCGTCCCACAGACAATCGTCATCGGCTTAGGAAACCGAACTCACCAAACGACCTATATTTGACCTCAAAGTGGATAACATGCATGATGGTTTGCGATTACCACCGCCTATGGACTCTTGCATCACCAGCGGTGTCCCTCGCGCGACATCGAAACTGCAAGAACCTTTTCACACTCTTTTTGAAAAACTCCATGCTCCAATCAGAACTCTAAAACCTATGATATGATATTTTTTTCAATTCCTTTAAAGATTTGTCCTGGACGGCATTGAGCTTAAACTATTCTCCGACATGGATGAAGTACTAAGCTCACCAGTACGTGACCTGAACCACGGACTGGCCAAACTAACTGCAGGTGGGATTCAGACTGATTTTCGTGTACAGTTTTATATATCAGTTAATCTGGTTGCCCGTGGTTATGTCTTTAAGCGAATGACCATTCGCAATGTATATAAACATAGACCTATGTTTCTTATTTTGAATGTATTTTCCAATTTGGATTCAATGTGTCCACAAATGAGCGTGACGACGTTTCAGAATAAAATCCAAACCTACTATTTACTTGTTGAGAGTCGGGAAGTTTAGCGTTATTGCCCGTTCCCGAACAGCGATCCGATGATGTAAGCAATTTTAGATTATCAATCACTACCCTCTTAGTTAAAGAGCCAATTACGAGGAACAAGACATATCGATTGAAAACGCTCATATCTCAACCAAGGCACAAATATGATGCTTAATATATTTTTAATAAGTTAAAACTGCGTCTGATCAGGTGAAGTGAGTCTACAGCTGGAATACAATTCGGATGGCAGTGCAGAGCTAAAGGCCAGCTTGCAGAGTCTACTTCTGGAGGACATCAGGCCAGATCCTGGAGTAGTTATTAAGAGGTAAATGAGGAGTAGTCTTAAAGTACATGCTTACGTATCGTCACGGTCTGTTTCTTATAGGCAGAGAAATAAAAATCAAAAATCAAAATCTTTTTATTTCACATAGGCCCAGGTGGGCACTTATAAAACGTCGAAAAAGAAGCACGGTTCGGGTTGGTCGCTTCCATGGAGAAGAACCGGCAAGAAACTCCATGGTTACTCTTTTCAAATCATTAGGCATATACAATATTTTTTTTCGTTACAGCAATAGTACCCAAGTATGGGGGAACAACGTAGGCCCGATAATAGGTCGTTGCTTACTATACAAAGCATACATAAAACAAGATAATTATAATATGAGAGAAGAGGGCCAGATCCCTTTAGACATGCACATGCACATATATAATATCTTGACGCCGAGTTCCTCAGAGTAGGCAAAGAGAGTATTATATACGAGTCTGTAATTTCTTTAGATTCAGGTTAAGTTTTTTTAATTTTGTCCGTAATAGTGCTTACTTAGTGTTGATCTTTAAGCGATTGCTCGTCTGTATCTTGTCTTCTTCGTGCTTTTATTTATATGCACAATATATGTTGGTAGGATCTTCCAATCTCAGGGAGGTAGTACAAATGCGTCCGAGGGAGGCTGCATCTCGGTGCGCAGGCCTCCGCTGATTGACGCCAGCCTGCGGGTGACCGCGGCGAAGGCTCGCCAGCTCGACGTCAGGGTGGACCGCACCAGGCTCAACCTGGCGCTGCCTTTCCTGCTGCAGCTGGCAAGGACCCTCCTGGAAGCTATGCCCGGTACCCTTATTACTCTTATGATTGGGTGGGCTAGCGATTGGTAAGTGGTCGCTGGTTCGATTCCCGCACAGATTCCGGGATGGATTCCTGGATGTATGTTCTCTGTGTTAATATTATGTGACTAGCTGGGCCTGGCGGTTTCACTCGCGTAAAGTTAGATTATTTTAGAATTTTTATTGAGCAAGTATATTTCGTGGTGGGACATCACTGTTCTTAGTTTCGGAAAAACTTATTGGTCAGGATTCGAATTTGCAATCATTGCAGTCAACTAGTCGAACCACTCGGCCACCACGACTCTCATATATTACTTAATACATAACTAACTGTGTTTATGGGTAGGTTTGCTTTGTCTAATATAGCATATCCTATATGTAAATCTAGCTAATAATCCATCATTGTGACAAAATTCATCCAATTCCTTTCAGCCGGTCTGGCGTGATTGAGTAACAAACGTCATCACGAACTTGCGCACTTATAATAAATATGCTAGCTGTGCCCGCGACTTTGTCGGCGTGGACGGCTTTTTTACCTTTCGTAAAAATGTTTTTTTTTAAATAAAAGTATCCTATGTTACTTCTAATACCTCCAAGAATATGTGTACAAAGTTTTATGATGATCGGTTAAGTATTTTTTACGGTAAGTAAGGAAGTAAGGATGTAGGATTAATTATAGTATATCATTACGATTCGTGGTGCAGGCGAGAAGACTCTAGAGGGCGGGGTGGTGAACCACGGCTACGTGGGTGACGCACGCCCCAGCCGCGCCGCCCGCCCGCCCAGCTCCAGCGACTCCACTAGCGGGTACTACTCCACCGGTGAGTGAACACGATACTACCATTCTTTAGTTTGCTTCCATTGCTCATGAAACTGAAAATCACAACAATACTTACGTTCAGAAAAACTCACAGTCGGGATTCGAACTTGCGATCTTTGTGTCGGCCACCAAAGCTTTAAAACTACTCCTTACTAATATGTAAAAGCTGGGTCGAAGGTCACTCTAGAAGGTGTATGATTGAAAACACACGAGACACGAGTAATAGTTCCACCATCCAAGCAGTAGTTAGATACATATCATCAGATCAGGGTAGGCAGAGGTATAGACCGCCAATTGTCTCTAGACTTACATACCTCTTTCGCTTCGTCCACATTCATCAGTCTCTTCATACATGCTCGTCGGTTTCGAATACTCTGGGTAAAATAGACCGCGATAGATGCGAAATAACAATATATGTACATGAATTCCAGCAGCATCCCTGGCCGAGGAATCCCCAGGGCTGTCGATATCAGTGCAGTTCCGGCAGCCGGAGGTCATGCTGTTCACGGATTTGACCAAGAGCGAGGGGCACGCGCTGCTCATCCGCACCGAGCTCATACTGGACTACTCCAGCCACTCTAACACTGAGAGCCTTGTGGTGTCCTTGGCGGGCCTGCAGGTGATGTGTTTGCTTGCTCTGGTTTATATGAACTTTTGAATTAAACAATAGATTACAATGAAGAATTATATTTACGGAGACAGTGCTTCTTAAGCTAACGCGTCGCGTGGGTAAACAGTTGTTACAATAGACAAAAAGACATTAAATTTGGATATACAATAAATTTGAATAGACAATATTCATAGATTAAATTACAATAGACAATATACATAGACAACATTTCGATTATACATAGATGTGCTTGAACATGATGTGATACCAATTGGAATTTAATTCAACATTACAATGTCAGAAACAAGAGAAACACTTTTTTATACCACTGGGGTGGCAAACAAGCATGCGGCCCACCTGATGGTAAGCGGTTACCGCCGCCTATGGACGCTTGCAATACCAAGGGCATCACTCGCACGCTGCCGACCCTGCAGAAGTCTTTTCACACCCTTCTTGAAGAACTCCATGCTGTACTCTCCAGGGAAAACCTCAACGGAGAGCTCATTCCACTCATTCATCAATCCACTTATTGGACTTCATATTAAGCATTAAGTTACCGCTATGTAAATGCATAAAAACGGAATAATCATTTCGTGTGTATCATCAGGTAATGTCCAAGCTGCAATCCAAGCTGAAGAACTTGCCTCCGCAACTGGTGCTGAAGCCGTGTGACCTGGAGTTCTCCAAGTCCTTCCAGAACCTGGAGGAAGGCATCCAGGTCAAGCTATCGGTGTCTGAGATTGAGTTGCATGTGGCCGCCAGTACCGTGCACACTGTTATGGGTATGTAAACTAATAATATAAAAGCAAAGATTATACTATTTATGTCCAAAACTGCTCGAGAAATTTTAAAAATACTTTCACCATTAGCAAGCCACTTCTTTCTTCTGTTTATTTGTTTGATGAACAAAATGAGTATAGAGCGCCAGTCCTCTCTAGACTTTCATATCTCTTTCGCTTCGTCCACATTCATCAGTCTCTTCATACATGCTCTTCGGGTTTGAGTACACTTGACGTTCCTGTCCTTAAGCGTCCGATCAATTTTATCTAGGTAGTTGGGACGTGGTCCTCTTCTTGCACACATGTGCTTTGTATATCAGTTTCGTCAATCTTTCTTCACTCATCCTTTCTATATGTCCAAACCAACGTAACATGCCTTTCTGCATCTTTTACAATCACGCCCTCATTCACGCCAATTGATTTGCGAATCTCTTCATTGTGGATTCGATCTAAGATCGTTACCCCGTAGATTTTAAGAAGAGATCGCATCTTAAATTTGTTAAATTCGCAGACATAATAGAAGAAGTAACGTCAGAACTGACCATACCTGATGAAAAGGAATTTTTCAATTTCGCGACATACACCCCGAAGCCAGAAAGACACGAGGAGGAACTGTGGTCCCCTAAGAAGCTCGTTCCCTACTTGGCGGCCTCTGAGGACTTTGTGCAGAGTGAGGCGGGCGTGAGGCCTCCAGAGACCCTAGTGGTGATGGTGCCTGTCATAAGAATCGTTTGGGAAATCGAGCAGACTGTGAGGATACCCATCCTCATGGTGAAGGTAAGTGTTAAGCAAACAACGAATGAATTTTATAAACCACTTCTGCCGTGGTGGCCGAGTGGCTCGAGCAGTTGGAAGTTGGAATCCCAACTGTATCAATTCGTTTTTCTGAACATAAGCAAAGTGATTTGTCAAACCACGAGCTTTACGGTGAAGGAAACCATCGAGGGATAACTTGCATACGTTTGAGTAACGTCGACGGACTCGCCATCAGTCACGTTGGCACCTACAATATATCTCTGGCGGAAAGTAGGTATGTGTGTATATAGGTATGTGGAACTACCTATACACCTCTGCCTACCCCATCGGGGACCCTTGTGGGAAGGCGTGAAGATATATAAATAAAATATTTCTCAGCTGAGCGCAGAACTATCTTTGTACGAGTGGTCGACGCGGCTGCACGGCAACGGCACAGCGACGCTACAGGCCTCCTGCTATAACGAGAGGCTCGAGATGTGGGAGCCGCTCATAGAGCCTGTGGTCCAGGAGGAAAATATATACAGGCCGTGGGAAGTCAGCCTCACATTGTTTCAGGTGAGGGTTCTCCGCGTGTTTTGCCTAAGGCTGCTTAATAATTAAATACCTTGAAACAACTGCACACAAACTGATATTGTCCTACGACGATACATAAATGCTTGTATAGATAGATATTTACATAATTACAGAGACGTCTAAGACATTCGAAGAGAAAAAATCGTGTTTGTCAGATTTATTTTACTTTACTGCCCTTAGCTGTGATATTCTTATGTATGTGATGTAATTATGAGATCGCAGCACATTAAAGACCTTGGTGTTACATTCGACCGAAAGCTTAACTTCCACGAGCACATCGATTTGGTAGCAAAAGACTGTTTCAAGCGCCTAGGATTTATTCTCCGAAACACGCGGGACTTTAACAGCATTCAGGCTCTGGGATTGATTTTCAGTGCCTTAGTCCGCAGCAAACTAGAATCGAGTGCTTGCGTGTGGAATCCACACGAAAGCAAGTACTCTATTCTACTGGAAAAGGTACAGAAGGCCTTTCTCAGATACCTGTATAAAAGGTGTTACGGCTACTACCCGTACATGTACCCTACGAAGTTCCTGCTGGGCAGTCTGGGGTACAATTCCTTGGAGGTCAGGAGAAAGCGCGACCAGTTGGTAACCGCGCTGAAAACAATTCATGGTCACATTGATGCTCCCGCCCTCCACGATCAACTGTGTCGGTTCCATGTGCCCGACAACTACTCGCGCTTTAGGAAGCACAAGCTGTTTGCCGTACCCGCGAGCCGAACAGTCGCGCGAGCGCGCTCCCCTGTTCCGCGCACCCTCTCCGCACTCAATGCTCTTCTGGAGGAATATCCTGAATGTGATTTGTTTGCGGATGACTGGAAGGATATCTTGTTAGTATGTCTGGAGTACTGTGAGAAGACAGTATGAAAGCGTGTACATATTAGTGTAAGTGGCATTGGCCGTTCTAATATGAAATATAAATAAATAAATAAATAAATAATAAATTCTGTAAGACGGCACTGCTCCAGTCAGGTTTATTCAGTTGCAAATGGGAGTTTTACTTTAGGGCTTACCGCTTTCCCTCCACCAGTCTAAGGCATACCCGATGGCTTCTCGGCTAGTCCCCGCCAGCCACGAGGAAGTTGAAGCCATATCCTCCGCCGATACCAAGAAGACCAAGAAACGAAACGAGTTCGAATCTGAAACTTCTGCCGACGAGTACGATACTGATACCGAAATGACGTTTATAAGGTAATAAAATTTGTATATGCGTATTTACGTGTAAAAGGGACAGACTCAAATTAAGAGTAAATAGTACATAGATAGTTAACATGAAAAATGCATCAGTCTGTCTGTCTGTTACGATACACTCAAGAGTACTGAACTGATTTTCATGCGGTTTCTACCAATAGACAAAGTGATTCATGACTAAATGACATTCCGTGCTAAAAAATCTTCGTAACCTGGTTCTTACCTACTCGGTACCAATCTAGTCTCGTCAGGTCATCTGTTTGTTCTGCTTCCATGAAATGGGCTAAAACCTAAATGCTGGGCTCGATTCATTCTTCAAAAGAGGGCGGTCCGCGCGATCTATGACATGGGTCCTCGTGAGTCTCTCAGAGAGAAATTTAAAGAGATCGACATACTAACTTTGCCTTCACTCTATATCTTTGAATGTATTTTATATGTCCGCAAAAATAGAGGGATTTACAAAATTAAAAGCGACTGCCGTAATAAAAATACCCGCAGTAAACATGAAATTGTAATCCCGAAATACAGATTAACAAAAACGAGCAAGTCATTTATTATAAATAGTATACGCTTTTACAAGCTGCCAAAGTCTGTTATAGAACTGACCGATGTAAAGTTCAAAAAAATTATCAAACGTGTTCTGATTAAAAAAGCATATTATAAAATCAAGGACTACGTTGAAGATAAAGAAGTTTGGCTCTAGTTCCTTCTGCGCATGCGGCTTCCTTGGTAGCTCATAAACGGCACAAATTTGTGGATGCCTCTAACTATTCTGAATCTTTTTCTTTTCTCAATTCGGGTTTTTTTTATACAATAATAATTTTACTTTTTTTTTATTTTAATTTATTCCATATCTTGACCAGAATTAGTTACAGTACTGATGACAATATTTGTGTCACTTGTTTAATTTGTCTAATTTGTGAATGTGAGAACATTGTAGGCTTTGTAGATTCTTAGATCTTGCTAACAATGTTATAATTATCTTGTTTTATGTATGCTTTGTATAGTAAGCAACGACCTATTGTCGGGCCTACGTTGTTCCCCCATACTTGGGTACTATTGCTGTAACGAAAAAAAATATTGTATATGCCTAATGATTTGAAAAGAGTAACCATGGAGTTTCTTGCCGGTTCTTCTCCATGGAAGCGACCAACCCGAACCGTGCTTCTTTTTCGACGTTTTATAAGTGCCCATCTGGGCTTATGTGAAATAAAAAGATTTTGATTTGATTTGATTTTGATTTGATCGGATTTAATACTTTTCATGTTGAACATATTGTTGAGTTCTGGTAATGCTAAATGGAGCTGTTCTAGAACATGCTATCGCATTACCAGAATATACAATAATAATCAGATTATATAAATACTAGCTGTGAGCCGCGGTTTCTCCCGCGTATTATGTTCATAATGCTTTCTAGCAATAAATATAACCTATGTCACTCAAGGTGAATATAGCTTTCCAATGGTGAAAACATTTTTGAAATCGGCCTTGTATTTTTTGAGTTTATTCATTACAAACATACACACACGCAAAAATACAAATCTTTCCGCTTTATACGCTTTTCGAAGCGATCGCATCTCAACTGCATTCAAGCTATTTTTATACTTCCTCTGACATACCCAGGATTCGCTGCCATACAACAAGGTAGGTACCAATATCGCGTTGTGGACAGCAACTCGAGCATTCTTGCTCAGACTTTTACTGCCCATCAACGCTGACATGGCTCCATTCACCTTATTTCCGGCAGTTATCCTTCTTTCAATATCTTTTTCATACTTTCCATCTCGTGTGAACATGCTTCCAAGATATACAAATTCATTCACTTGCTAGAATTTGCCCATTTACCGATATAGCACACTCGGTCACTTGTTCATCTCTTTCGAATACCAGAACCTTAGTCTTGCCAGCGTTTAGGCGCAGCCCCTTCTTTTCACATTCCTCTTTCATTATGGTAACTAGTGACTGCAGTTCGCCCTCTGATGACGCCAGTAAGACCGCGTCATCCGCGTATAATAGGCAGTTGACCACTAAGTTTCCCATTTTCACTCCACATCCGTGCGTTCTTAGTGCTCTCAGACAGTTATCTAGATATATAATGAACAGCCAGGCAGAACATGATACACCCTTGTTTGACCCCCGACTTCACATCAAACCAGGGTGACATCTCACCGTTAACCCTAACGCACGCCTCGCTATCACTATAGAGTGATTTCACGGCATGCAGTAAGGAACTGCTCACTCCATATCCAGGCAACACGTCCCAGAGTTCCTTTCGTACGACTCTATCAAATGCCTTCTCCAAGTCGACGAAAGCGCAGAAAACCCTTTGGTTAATATCCAAAAACTTTTCCGCGATTCCGCGAAGCGAGAAGGTTTGATCCATACATCCTCTTCCTGGTCTAAATCCACCTTGGGATTCCCAGAGAAACCTTTCGGATCGCTCTTGCATTCTTATCGTCAGGATCTTCGTGTACACTTTACTAGCTAAGCTGACCAAGCTGATGGCTCTGTAGTTTGAGCAGTCCAATCGTGTTCCTCTTTATAATATTACTATAGAAATATAGATATAATCTGAGTACCTTTCGGGATGCTTTAATTATTTAATTCCCTGGTCATATGGATCCTGTTGGATGACCATATCTAAGATGAAATGTGAAAGTGGGAGTGAGCCCTCTATTTGTGACCATACGTTTTTTTGTGTTTAACGCACGTGAATTTTCAAGGAACCCAAGCGGCAGAGAAAAGTGCAACATAGACGCAGGGAACATGTCCTTCCTTGGGGGTCTAGACTTGGAGGAGACGGACTCTGATAACGAGAGCGGCCTGATGGACAAGCTGTCCAACGCTATCGGCCATTTGTTTACTGAGTGAGTGTTTCTACTGAGCTGATCTTAATTTTGTAACCTTTTCAGACTACGTAACACTATTGTGTAATTTGATTTCATTTGATTTTTTCTAAAAAAAAAACGTCTGCGTAACGTAAAAAGAATTCTGCTCTTTTCCTCTCGACGCCAATGTAATCTGCTTTAGAACACGTTCATTATTTTCTTTGTTTCTGAGCACATTTTTCCGGCGACAGCGATTCAAGCGATGACGCCAGCAACGACGAGGACTCCTCAGCTCACGAGCAAAGCGAGGTGGAGCCCGTCAGCGACCACGAGGACAAGGCTGTCACCTTCGACGACAGAGAGGCGCACGTGAAGAAGGATGGCGAACAGAAGACTGTCACTCTGCAGGTTGGCTAGCTACTGTGTATAGGCCAAACGCCAAATAGTTTTATTCAGGAGACTGATGTTTTTGGCATGAACTTCAATACTTGTGCCTAAGACTTGGATGTCCTGTGTATATTAAATTTATGTGTATATTTATACCTAATATATGTAAGCGTATAGTTTCTATTTTCATAGCATTTAAGTATTACATTAATTAAAGTAGGCCAATTTCTGTGGCAGTGGCAAGGCGTGTTTTAGGAAATGCAAGACCCTTTGTCGAGGTAAATTACTCACTAACATAGTGCTTCTGTTTCTCTCTGCATAGGGCTTCTGAGAATGTGATGCAATAGAACAAACTAAACATATTAATATGAAAATCATAAAATTACTTACTTGGATCTATGTATCTTCACTTTTAGGTTACTTTCTTATCTAGACTACACATAATACCTGGCCCAACGCACAATGAGTCAGAGATCAGAAAGAGTCCCACGGTAACAGGAGTGTTTAGTATTATGAATTAAGATAATTTATTTATAACAAAAGGTTAAAAGTAGAGTCATCTTGTATAGGAAAATAAAACTAAACTAAATTGAACACGAGATGGAGATCTCTGGACTTAAAACAGGTGGGGGGACCTAACGTCAAATAGCATCTGTTACACCGACAAGAGTCTTTAATTCAAGGGAAGATGGAGACGCTAACAACGTAACGTGTTGCGTCCTGCAGGAGCCCGAGCGCTCGGAGAGTGCAGAGTCCGGCGCGGAGTGGGCGGAGCGCTGGTGTACCGTCGTGGCGGTGGAGGCTCGCGCGCCGTTGCAGGCCACGCTGGGGGCGGGCGCGGCGCGGGCGCTGCGGGCACTGGGCGCCGCCTGCGCCGACCGCGCCGCCGCCGTGCGCGCACTCGTAGCCGCCGACGCGGATATACATCTTGTCAACGACATCGGTACCTAACCTAGTGCATGCCAGTCTCCATTTTCAAACGACTACCTGCCAAATTTATATATCTTCACTCATTCCCGCAAGGGTCCTCACACACACCCACTTTTTTATACGTCTCTAATTTTCTTCTCGAGCGTTTGCAGCAACTCGAACTGCTCGGTCACCATGGCCAAATTTCTAAATGCATTCTAAATTGTTTATTGTCCTCATTTTAAAATGTCATTAGGTGCGGAAAAAATATGTCAGTCCCATACAATATACAATGTGGAATAGCTTGAGCGATAGCGTGAACAGAAAGAGAATCTAGGGGAGATCCGTAAGCGCCCTCTTTTTGAGAGTGTTTTTACACCTCTGCCTACCCTTTCCAGGACCCTTGTGGGACGGCGTGAGGATATTAAAATGTTTATCGCCTTAATAATGCAGTAAATTGTGTTGTACAGGTCCGGGGTCGACGGTGCACCTTAAGAGCAGGTCGGAAACTGACCTGGCCGGCAATGACAGGGTGATAGCGATAGCGGACTATGATGCGGATACGAGCCGTCCAAGTACACCAGGTAATAAATACATAGTCTTCTCGGAATTTTACTGGTTAGTCACAGTGCAAAAAATTGCTATGAAATCAAAAGTTATGCAAAATTTTGATTCCAGAGCTAATTTGACACCATGCACATCACGCCAAGTACATATAAAATATTTTTCCTTACACAATATTTTATTAAAATTTATTTTATATTTTTATTTCAATTTTCTATTAAAGCGTGCTTTTTAGTATTCTTAAAGTATTATTTATTTAAACACAGGGACTAAAAATCATTATATTCCTATTGCGAGAACCTTTGTGTGTGCACTTAAACAGTAGTTATATAAGAATAATGTTATTGTTAAGTTTAAGTAAAGTCATCTGACCTCTCAGCAAGGTGACCTTGACTTATTACGATCTCTTTGACCCAGGATGCGACTCATCTGTCGGAGATTTGTTGGAGGACACAACGACGCAGGCCAAGCCCGAAATGTCTGATGTCAGCGATGAATGGGACTGGTACACCTCAATAATCTTTTTTATAAATAGAATAGAGCGTCAGTGCCCTCTACAGACCTCTTTCGCTTCATACAATTTACTCAGTCTTTCCATACATCTTCGTTGGGTGATTATTTGTGCCCCACGTGCTCAGAGTTGAAAGTAAGACTAATCATTTGATCTGATGTATTTATTTAATATTTCAGACACAAGTTTTTTTTTATGGCATAAAAATAAGGTTGCAAGATCGAATTTTGATTGTACCAATCAGTTTTTCCTGAACTTAAGAACAGTGATGAATCACACCACGAACTAGTAAATCTGCATAAGTGTAAGAAGAAGTTGAAAGCCAAATGGTTAAAGTGTACTTGACAACTGGTGTTGGAGTCGGCACCTGTCATGTTGTTAGGTAAATTTACTTTTCACCCAGACAATAAAATATATCATCTACAAAAATAGGGTTGTTGTTACGCTTCATGTATCACCTCTCGGGGACCTTAGAGGGAAGGCGTGAATAAAATGTTGACTGCTTTGCTACGAGCGTGTATGTGAGGCTGCGATGTGAGCATAGCTCGGTGCGTGTGCAGCTTCGAGGGCGGCTTCCCTTTGGGCGGCGTGGCGGCGCGGGGCGCGCGCTGGTCGCCCGCCGCGCCGCCCGCCGCCGCCGGCCTGCGCGCCGCCCTCACTGACCTGGTGCTGCAGGTGCGCTTGCACGACCTGGACCCGCTCACGGTAAGCCGCATTTTCTCTTATCACGACTGTGTTACGTTCGAATAGTATTATTTACTCAATAGAAATATATATGACTACTAGTTGTCCCGCCCAGCTTCGTGCGGGTGAAAAAGTAAAATTCCCTGAAACACAATCGCAGCGCCACCTATCAGATCCAATTGTAAATGTAAACCACCTGTAGTCACACATAAAGGGACCGCTTCGCCCGGGTGAAGAACTACAATTTCCTGAAACACGACCGCAGTGCCATCTATCGGGACTAATTGTGAATCTAAGCCATTCTGAATCCACCTGAATCGGTCCAGTCGTTTAGGAATTTAGGTGATGTAGTGTGCAAAGTGTATCGCATCTCTTGCTCCCCCTGTTAAGTCGAACATCTCAGTCGTATTGAGCTAAAGGTCAAGGTGAATGTCCCAGATCCTGTGTCCTCAACGGTCGGTGTCCAAGCTTCACGCGCTGCACCCCAGCAAGAACTCCACACGGTACTACATCGTGGTGGAGAGGACTTCCAAGTACAACAACAAGAAAATCGTCGTCCGGTCGCCTTTGCAGGTTAGCATCGTAGTTACATGACCAGAACATGAGCTTCACATTTTTGCGTTTTGCCATGGACACACCGCGTTAATTTTTAATATAACTGTTTTTATAGAGCCGTGGTAGCATAGTGGTTCAAGTAGTTGCATGCGACACAAATATCGCAAGTTCGAAAACCGAGTATACCAATGAGTTTTTCTGAACATAAGTACAGTGATGAGTCACACCACGAGCTTTACGGTGAATGAAAACATCGAGAGGATACCACTGTACGTCCGAGAAGCAATACAAAGGTGTATGTATAGTCGTACTTCAGTAACGGCGATTGATTCGCCATCTGTCACGTTGGCACCTAAAATATATCTCTGGCGGAAAGTGAGTATCTGGGTACTGCCTATACACCTCTGCCTACCCTTTCTACTATACATACTTTTCATACTAAAATATGATCATGTTCTTACCAAATACCCTATTTATAGGGCACGGGATCTTGAAAGACCACATTAGGGACCACTCTCATGAAAATCTTCATTGGTCCTTAGATTCGCAATGAAACCTCGTACGCTTTGGAGCTGTATTACAAGAAGACGGACCTGCAAGCGGTAGGCCAAGAACTCATCGGCTCCCAGATCAACCCTTTCGACGACAAGATGAGGTTGGCCGTGATCGCCCCGCAGGACACCTACAACGTACCACTGTACATCGCATATCACTGCAAGCTGTTTCTGCTGCCCAGTAATTTTGAGTGAGTCGTCATCAATTTAAGAGTTCTTTTCGGTGTCTATGATAAAATTCCTTCCATTTGCTTTTTGCCAGCGCAACCTGTCTGTATGTCATGGGAGGCTATGTTTCTATGATCTGACTTTGAGCGAGTACCTAATGAGAGTAATGACAATTATTTATTTATGGCGAGAGCCGTGTAGGCCTAGTGGTTCGAATAGTTGCTTGTATCATTAAAATCGCATGTTCCCGGCTGAACAAATGAGCAGTGATCAGAGAGAAACCTGTATACGTTTGAGAAGTTTAAGAAATTCAAAGACGTATGTTGTGTTTGAGGAACGGCGATGGTCTCGCAATCTATCACGTTGGCACTTTAAATATAGCTCCGGTAGAAAGTGTGTGTTTGGGTACTACTACACAACTCTACGCTCTTGGGAATGCATCTGTCTAACCACGACCGATATTATACTATTTTGTGTACTTTCCTTGGGGTTCAGGAGCTATCAGACGGCCTCGCAAGGTATCTGGTGGATGGAGCTGGCCAAAGAGTTGGGAACTGCTCGAGACGTGATCTGCCCGGCCAAGGCGGAGGGTGACACCAGGATATTCGCCATGAGGATACTTACCGTGGAAGGTATGAATTCTACTATTGTATTATTTATTTATTTATATGCTTTATTGTACACCATAATTTAATCAAGACAGAACATCATAGACAGACAAAGTAAAATTGGCGGTCTTATCGCACTCGGGATCGCCGAGTGCGTCTCGCATGCGTCGTGCGTCTGCGATCGCTGAGTCTTCCAGACAACCTTTGGATGGAATTGATGGATATTGATATACTAGTAATTTGGTAGTTGGAAGTGTACGGCATCTTATTAAGTAAAAATTGTAATAAATGAGAAATTTCTTATTTCTTCCTCTTTCACGCGGAAACTCAACGAATTTGATATTTAGCTCAGATATATGTTATAAGCTGCATTAACATACAGGTATATGTGTATACCTGTATATTATATTATATATATATAGGTATATTAAGTTTATTTAAAAGATACCGTCCAGCGTGGGCTTGGTTCGAGCCAGTAAAATTTATTGAACAATATCTCCCATCCGGTTCCCCAGCTCGTTTATCAGCATTGGCTCGTTTGCACCGTTGCTCGTTTTGTTCGTAGCACCTGAGAAGTGTCCATTGTACGGTTCAGTAGCAAAAGTTACCAGAATTCACAATTAGAGAATTCCATTAATACCATATACCATAAATAATACCATTCGCTTCTGTCCAGCGCAACCTCCTTGACCTCACCTTTTCTTTGATCTGACCTATGTATGTTAATCTTGGTTTTCCTCTTCCTCTCTTCCCCTAAGAGAGGTATATATGTGATTAATAGCTCTGTGTCGCGTTGTCAGGTTGTCGCTCGCGGCCGGTGTGCCGCGCCACGCCGAGCTACGTGGTGCGAGTGGCGCCCGCGCTGGCCCTGCACAACCGCCTGCCGCTGGCCGCCGAGCTGTCCGCCCAACTGCCGGGCGGGGCGGGCGGCTGGCGCGCGCGCGTCGAGGCGGGCGAGGCCGTGCACTGCTACACGCTCCCGCTGACGGCGCCGCTGCGGCTCACGCTGCACCTGCTCTACCTGGGCCTGCCTTGGACTGGCAACTTCACTCTCTCGCCAGGTTATTATTGTACTGGCGGTCTACTCCAGAGGAGACTCGGCGTTATGATTTCTTTTATAACAATATATTATTATAAATATTCGCAACAGAAATCGTACTAGTGGTGGTCTTCTGGGAAACCACACTAGTTAGAGGTTTTCCCGAGAAACTGACAGAACGGTATGCAAAGATACCTGCGGGGTCGTCAGAGTGTGAGCGATACCCATATTTTGCGAGTGACCATGGTTGGCGGTGGAATCCTACCCTCAGGCGGACCTCATGTTTATTTGCTAACCGTGAGGTACAACTATTGGATTCTACTCGAATGATTTTGATATTTTATTAATTGTATTAAAGTACGTCATCTTATACGATTAGATTGGTTTAGCTATTTTATTGGTGTAATGTGCGTGTGTGTTATATCTTGGTGTCGCAGACGTGACGTGGAAGTGCGTGACGATGCGCAGCGAGTGCGGCGCCACGATGGGCGTGTGCGTGGCCGTGCGCCGCGGGGCCAGCCAGCGGCTGCTGCTGTACGCGCGCCACTGGCTCATAAACAAGACCGGCCTGCCGCTGCAGATGAAGGTCTGATGATGGACGGAATCCCTGGCCAAGGGTGCCATAAAGACTGCTGGGACATCTGATTCGATGGGCGAATTATTCACCAGCCCTCTTAACACAGGAGGCTTTCAAAAGTACTCGAGGTTTCCTGATAAGAATGAAGAGCATCCGCTGCCCACGTACCCACAGTTTCAACTCCAAACCCTAAAAAATGTGTACTGTTGGCTTAAAATACTACGTTTATTTGCGTTTATTATTATGTGCTACTTCGGAGAAGCTGCCGCCTGCCTGCTCTACAACCACCGAAGTGTTCGGTGGTGTTCCTATAAATTATACATACATTACCTATTTGAATTTGAGGCTCGCTCTGTTTTTCTCAATTTGTCTTCGCACTCAAATTACGTCCACTGTGTTTGATACTCCTAGAAAATCTTAAGTATGTTCTAACGTGACGCACTCAGAGTCGCGACTCGGACACGTGCTACGAGGTGTCGGACGAGCCAGTGCTGTGGAGCCCGGCGGGGGGCTCCGGGGGCGCGGGCGGCGCGGCGGGAGGAGCGCGCGTGCGCTTCCGTGCGCACCAGTCGGGCTGGTCGCGCGCCCTCCGCCTGGCCGCCGCCGCGCCCGGCCTCGTCGTGTGCCCGCACGCCGAGCGCCGCACCAACTACCGCCTACTGCTCAATGTTAGCCACATTTCTCTACTAGAGCACGCATTCAGAATACCCAAAACATTAATAACTTATCAGCAACATTTCACATTCTGAGCCCACAAGGCTCAATATTCTGGCCCATGGTCTATCAGCATTTTTTTTGCTTCTAGCATTGTTTGGAGGGAGCTTCGCAAATTGATGATCCTCACTTGGTTACACATTACGTGTATGTTGGATGCCTATTGCGGTGGCTTCATAAATATGTTACAAACGGTTAAGTAACAAACGTTGAATCATCAATTTCATTGAAATCTCACCCAGGTAACCTTGTCGGAGCTGTGTCCACAACTGACGAAGATAGTGACTCTGGTCCCGTACTGGGTGGTCTACAACGAGACGTCGCGCCACGTGAGATTCATGGAAGAGAATGAGGCGGCAGACCTGTGGGTGGACCTTGCGCCTGCGCAGTGCGTGCCTCACTGGCCCCAGACGGACTCCATGGCGCTGCGGTGCAAGTATAGAGGGTCTACGCTAGCCTCGCAGCGCTTCCCCATTGCGGTCAACCATTTCACCGTACTCCGGATGGATAAAGGGGTTAGTTATGAATGGTCTAAGTTTGACGGCCGTCTGGTCTAGTGCTCGGTGGTCATAAAAGTAAAGCTTCAGGTCGCAGACTGTATTTTCCGAGTGTGTTTTTTCGTATGTCATTACATACTCAGACCTCACACGTTGAATGTATGCATGTGATAACACTGAAGGAACTAACAAAATTATGGATAAATAAAATAATTCGAAAATAAATACTAAATAAATAAGTATAATATACCAAACTTTAAATATGTACAAGGTGTATAATTAAGTTCCTTTATCTTTATCCGTAGTATCTGGTAGGCCTGGTAGGCTTCTCTAGCGACAATGATCCATCATTATGCAACGTGTAAGCTGTACCCTTAGATTTGTGAGACCAGATTTTGGTAGCTTTGAGGTGGGCGTCACTTTGCGCCTTGGCCGCGGAGATTGGGGGGGCTGGCTGTAGGAGGGGGGATGATGGTGAGCGGGTGGGGGGTGAAGCGTACGACGACGTTGCTTGATCCGCTGATTTCACAGTTTGCACTTGCGTTGTCACCTGAAACAATCGAAGAGCGGAAAGATATGTATTTATACTCATCACGTATATTTAAGGAGGTCAATCGGCTCTTGTACACGACTATTTGCAAATGAGTATTTAAATTCAACTTTTTTAAATTTAAAGCGATAAGGCGCAGAAGGACCTAAAAATCATCTTGAATTCACGAGATCTTTTGAGAACTTACTTGAGCCTTAAGTTGCTTTTGATCTTTTAAATTAGCGGTTACCTGCAATATGTGCCGTGATATGCGTGGTAACCGCTTATCACAATGTCGCGGAAGAACGTCAAGTAACACAATTATGTCTCAAAGTTGGACCGTAGGTACTTTGTCGATCAAGAGACTAGTCAAATACTATGCTGAACTAAGCCAAATAATTAATTACACATGCAGGTCGTATCAGAAAATAGTACAGTCACGTATGATGATGTTTGGCTCAAATTATTAACTGAATTATCACATCCAGAGATCCAGAGAGAATTAAGGTACCTGTGTGAAATGTGAAACCGTTGGCAACTAAAATATATCTCTGGGGGAAAGTAGGTGCGTGGGTACTACCTATACACCTTTGTCTACCCTTTCGGGGACCCTTGTGCAAAAGACACCTTATTGATAATGCGTAATTTTTTGTTGAAGTTATAAACAGACCCTCTAATAGACGGAGAATAATGCTGCTTTATACTTTTACGTTCGGAAATTACTCTTAGAAATTTATCAAGATTTCATGTTCCTGTTGAGACTGTAATTAAATAACTGTTTCGAATACTTACAGTGTAGTGAGGTACGTGATACGAGGAGAGCGTGTCCAATTTAGAGTGGTAGTTCATCAGGGGCAAGTTGCCGAAGCTTTCCACTTTGTACGAGCTACCATTGGCTTTGACCACTGCCGGCACGTTGTTTGTGAACGAAACGTCGTAGTCTTCTCTAAGATTTACGGGTTTCGGTAGACTTTCTTCATTCGAGCTATCGCTGTTTGGTCCAAACGCTTGTGGCAACAAGGACACCTGATTGTTCCTCATAGATTCTTCTGTATCCAACGGTATATTCGAAAAAGAGTCGTAACTCCCCGGATTAGTGTATATTTTAGTTGTATCGGTAACATAGTTCACATTGCTGCTATCGTCTGTATCAAATGGTCTGTCCTGGTATCCTGCATTCCTATCTGGATGAATCTCAGGTATGTTAGTTTTGTATCGTTTAGCACTGTCGCTCGGTACTCTACTATATTCATCGGAACTGCTGTCTCTATACTTCTCCGTCTTCTCTTTCTCGCCAGCGAATTCAATAATCTTATCCAAGTCCTGTTTGGATAGATACTTGATAATATTACTGATGTCTTCGTCTCCTAAGCCTTCGTTGGGGCGTCTGCTGACTTTGGCGGGTCGGAGGCCAGGGTACGACGGCTCATCATCCATCATATAACTGGGCGGTGGGGTGTACGAGAAGGCACCTTTAGTCGGGTACCCAGTCGGAGGTCGGCTATAGTATCTTTGAGGTGGACCCGGGTAGTACTTCCCGCGTTTGATCCGGACATATTGAGACCTGCACCCATCGCACTGCACCGCAACAGTTCCAGCTGCACACATCACTACTAGAGCAACAACAGACTTAAGAGCCATTTTCCCGTGTTCTTTCGAGTAAGCTTCGCTGAAAACTGAGAGAAAGTAAAGTTTGCGGGGACTTATAATAGTTGTGTAGACGTGCTAATTGAGTTAGTTCGCACACCAGGAATGGGTTTACATAGTAGTGTGTCTGATGTAATGTCTTGTATAATGTAGCTTTCATATCGTTTGTTTATTTTAATGTTATTATGGGACATTATGGTACGGATATGAAACCAGTAGCACAGATATGGTGTGCTAACTGTACGTGGAATGCTTTTTTTAATTATTACTGTCTAATTATGACAGAGTCGCGATGGCACTGTAGTGTGAATAGAGGCCGATAAAAATAAGATGGCAGATTCGATTATCGGTGATCTGTATCAATGAGTTTTTGTTTTAACTTAAGTACGATCTATACAATATCTATCACACTGCGAATTTTCCTGCATTGCTTTTATACAAGATAATTACTTGAATTAAACAACAAGTTACCAACTCGTTCAAGTGTAAGAAGAATTTCAAATACTTTTGTGTAGTCGTGCTTGATAAATAGCGACGGACTCTGTCCGGTTGTCACCGGTATCCTTCTTATCGAGGACCCTGGTCCCTTGGAAAGGCCGGAAAATGTATGTAGCATGATTATGAATAGGAAATTTCTAATTTTAATAATAATAATAAGTTTCATTTATTTTGCTTTGTTTAGTGCGTTCAATTTATGAGCTCATAAATCAATTCATTGATGAAACCGTAACTGTACATCACCCGTTCTCATTGGGAACTCTAAGGGATAGGCAGAGGTGTCAATATTTTCGTCGCGTATCACGTTGTTACCCCTGCACACACTCTATGGATCCCCAATAATTTTATCAGCGTATGTTTACGTTTGCCAGGAGCCATGTCACCTTACATGACCCCAAATGACGCAATGCGACGTATTTGTAGTGACATGGCTTTCCGTTTGCCCATCCAATTGGCAGTTACGGAAGGAAATCCACTATTTAGGTCATTATGTAAACTGTATGCCCACAATAGCCGTGGAGGCTGTGTGGTTCGAGTTGCCTGCTACACAAAGATCGCAAGTTCGAATCACAATTGTACCAATAAGTTTTTCTGAACATAAGTACAGTGATTAGTCACACCACGAGCTTTACGGTGAAGGAAAACATCGAGAGGAAACCACTGTACGTCTGAGAAGCAATTCAAAGACGTGCTTGAGAAACGGCGATGGACTCGCCATTTGTCAGGTTGACACCAAAAATATGTCTCTCGGCGAGCTAAGGGTGAGCCTATTGGCTGATGATGGTGGTGATTATGATGACGAAGACGAATACGAGTATGTTAATGTTCATGGTATATATCTTCCCACAAGGGCCACCTAAGGGTAACTTTCAAACAAGGATTAACTTAACTAACCACTCTAGTTAAGTTCACAAAAACTCATTGGTACAGTCAGGTTTCGAACATTGTTCTAGCTCGAACAACTCGGCCACCCGGCTTAAAATTATTAATGGTGATGACGATATTTGAGTCCCAATAATCTCTCTTAGCTATAAGTAATAATAAACTATTATCTTTGCATTCTAGTCTGCGATATGTGTTGAAGTAACCGGAGGCACAGACCGACCATTCACTATAACGTTCAAACCATACACAGCGGGCGACGCGCCCGTCCGGATCGATAACCTTTGTGAAGACATATTCTTGAAGCTACATCAGGTAATAAATTTCCCATTATACAACTATAACATTACAAATTACGAGGATAGGGTAGTATTTGCAAGCTTTAAGCACTGAAGTTCGTTCATAAGAAGAGGCAGCCGAAAGACAACGTTATAACTACATATCTAGATCACATCGATCCTACTTTATGAAAAGGGTCTTCAAGAGTACTCGAATCTGACGAGGATGTATGAAGGGAATTTTTATCATACATACATACATATCATCACGCCGAGTCCCTAACGGGGTAGGCAGAGAGTATAGAGCGCCAGTTCTCTCTAGTCAGTCAGTCAGTTCCCATTAATCAGTCTCTTCATACATGCTCGTCGGTTTCGAGTACTCTTGACGTTCCCGTCCGATCCGTCCGATCGATTTGATCTAGGTATTTGGAACGTGGCCTTCCTCTGCCTCTTTTTGCACACACTCTTGCTTTGCATATCTGTTTCGTCAATCTTTCTTCACTCATCCTATCTATGTGTCCAAACCAACGTACCATGCGCTTCTTTTCATTCTTATCATTAGGGTAGAATATCATTAAGGTCTAAATACATTCCAGGTGGACTCTGGCCAAGTGGCTCTACTGAGTCCATACCAGTCGATGCTGTACACGTGGGATGACCCTGCTAAGGAGCGCCAATTGGTGTGGAACATTTACAACAACAAGGGCAAAGGGTTTATAGCAGATTTTTCACAGGATGGGTGAGTTTCTAGTACACCACAACAATTTGTTCATCGTTTATATGACTTTGTTATTCAGAATGCAAGACACTACGTGACTTTCGCTAAACTGACTTGGTTAATCAGGCAGTATGCAATTACCACTGCTCTTCCGAACTTTCGGGCTGCCTGAAACTTAAGCCATTAAAAATTTGTATTGACTGAGGCAAGATCAATTAATCCTTCTACTGCTGGTGCAGCAGCTCCATCCATGTTTTTATATTGATTTCATCAACATCATTATAGCTTTTTCATATTGAAGAATATAGCTATATAATTATAATATACTTACTTATACAACAAATTAAACATCAGGCCAAGTTTCCTGAATACAAGTATTTTAATTAATTACAGTTATGGCGAGGAGAGAGTAAGTTTTCATTCGGTGAAGCACTCTACCTTAGTGGCTACGAACAGTGTGACATCCAAGCTGTCTTCTACCCTCAAAAGGCTCGGTCCGAAATCTCCAGAACCCTGCTCCTCTAGCAGCGATGACTCGGATAGTTCACATCTTCCGACACACAAGCCGAAGAAAATGAGAAAAGACAAAGTCATTGTGTACTGGGTATCATACATGGATGAGTACCAAAGAGTGTTCGCTCTCACTCAAGACGAGAGGATAGCCTGCCAGTACAGAATGAAAGTCAACTACGAAAGAAGTAACTATGAAGTCTACATGTCACTACCAGGGGCTAGTCTGTCTGTCTGTGTGCAGTCAGGAGTAGGGGTCAAGGAACTGGCGTACATAAGCATAACAGACTCTTTACCACGCTGGGAGGTCAACATCAACCGCAAATGGAAGCTGCTGACTCCAGATCTGACGGCTTGGATCGAAGACAAATATCAAACGGAGCAGAAGAAATGTCAGCTGAAAGAATATCTCCATCTAGACCTGGAGAAGATGCAGATGACGAAGCCGTTCTTCTCAGAGCTGAGACGGAGCTACAACCCCGGGATATGGCTTCAGTTGCGCAAATCTGACACTTATACTTACTGCAATTTGAAGTGTCAAAGACTACAGATTGATAATCAGCTGAATGAGGCCGTCTTTCCAAGCATTTTATGTCCGGCTCCGTTACCGAGTGATGCTAAAAGAAACCGACTTTATAAACCTTGCTTGGAGTTAGTTACTTTAAAGCAACACAGACCAGCTCTATGTCAGGAAGTTTACAAATACGTCAAGATCTTAGTACAAGAATACTCCGTGAACCTGGACCGAGGTTTCGTAAACCACGTTTTCGATATACTGAACCATTGGAAGATTGAGGAGAAGCCTGCGGTTCGTTTGCGCGCAGACCTAGCTTTGGTTCATATGCCTTTGCCCGTAATCGCATTGAAGAGCCAAATCTCCTCCCAAAAGAACGTAGTTTTCGAATACGTTCACCTATCTCCGATAAAGTTGGTGCTGAGTCTCTCATCTAGGGGATACCTTGGAGAAGCTAGCAGCAGTTCCAGTAGAAGTATATTCGGCATCAGGAAGGAGAATAGGCCTAAGCTGTTCAATAGTGACCTCCTCGAGTACCTGTTCAACTCTTGGGGGTCCTCGCTCAGTGATGTTAAAGACGTGGTCTTCAGGTATGGATTTAGCTTTGAAGATTTATTATATTTTAAGAGTGTTAGGGCATTACGGGTTACCGTTAAAATTTTGAGCTGCCCGACTAAGGAAAGACCTCCCCCTTATAGAAGTACGAAGCCAAATAAAAATCATTTTTACAATTACAATTTTTTTTTTAGCAGAGGGATTAGTCCTATTTGCTATCAACACAGTATGTTACAATGTTAACTAGCTGTGCTACGCGGTTTCACATGCGTAAAAGATAATTTAATTGAAGATTTTCCAGTCATCTGGAGAAGTCTATTCCATTCAATAATATAATCATTTCGTTTTTACGTGGGAATATTAGGAAGACTAAACTACTAAACTAAAGTGTGATTGATTGTAGGATGTCCTACCTGGAACTTCGCAACGCGCCTGTCACAGTGACTACACTGACGGATATAGCCTCCCGCCACTACTGGACGCAGCTGGTGCAACAGTTCTACGTGCTAGTCCTGGGCCTCAACATCCTGGGCAACCCATATAGCTACATAGGGGACTTCTCCAAAGGACTCAGGAACTTTTATGAACCTTATTTGGTGAGTTGTACAAAGTCTTTTATGTCCATACTGGTGCAAATAGAAAGCTTTTTGTTTGAACTCACTTAGATTAGGAATTTTGAAGTTCTTGCATTAGATAGTTTAAGGGCAATATATTGCCATTCTACTTACTACCCAAAACAACAAACCAGTTGTCGGTCAAGAGTACTCGTTTGTGGCGTTTGAGGTGGAAAGTACTAGGTCCGTCGGAACCAGATGCTCTTAAATTTTATAAGGATGTCTCCAGGAAACTTTTTGAGGCTTCCCGTGGCAAGAGGGCTGGCAAATATTTCGTTCAGTGAATCAGCATTGCCATGCAACGTGGCAATGCCAGTCTTCTTGTTACCGTTCCGCGTGATACAGATTTGGGACATTTATTCTATTTATACGTAGTTTATCTCTATTATTATATTGTTTTAACCAGATGAATATCTATATATATAAAAATGTTATGTTGGATCGAGCTGAAATTTTAGCATGATATATAATCCGCATCAAGGATTTTTTAAATCTATTTTTTGCATCAGTCACATATCCACAGCGAAGCGTGGCAGGGTACAGCTAGTTACGAATATATATCTCCGATGTATCATTTAAATTAATGAATTTAGGGCATCATGACCCGCGCGGGGGACAGTGTGGAGGCGGTGCTCGCGGAGGGCGCAGCAGCGCTGCTGCGTCTGAGCGCGCCCCCGCCGGTCCCTGCCCTACTTTCTGAGCCCCCGCCCAGGACACCGAGGAGGCGACTCGGTAAACCTATAATGAACCTGTACCCCAATGAGCATAGTTTTTTTTTTATAATTTAAAGGTAAATAACACAATATGTTCTGCAACACCTAGGAAACCACTGAGATTTATTTAAGACCATATTCATGAGTCTTCTTGACTTACCTACCCTTGAGTGTGAGAGCGATTTCTTTTAGCTAGTTGAAACGTGGTCTTCCTCCGACTCTTATTCCACACACTTCCGCATTGTATAAGTACCTGTTTCGTCAATCATTTTTCACTCATCCTTTCTATATATTCTTAAATAAACTTAACATGCCTTTCTTTATCTTTACTTTGTAGCAAACATTATAAAGGATATGCAGAGTTTGTTAGTCAAGTTTATTTATAGAAGTTCGAAATTTTCCTTTCAGTCGAAGACCTGAGCATCAGCAATGATCTACCGGCATCAGTGATAGAGGCAGACACTAGCAACCCCGCGAGTGTTGCCCTTGCACTCACGGCGCTCGTGGCCAGAACATCATTTGGTAAAGCACGCTTTTCTACGTATTTCTTGAATGACAATCTAAGGTCAACTAATGATTATTTGTTCAGTTATGCATTCAGTATTTCATTCAGAATATGCATGCTCTATTAAAAGTTATTTTCAGTGATGAATGGTTTGATTTGTCTCTGTAGTATTATGAATGTATATATGCATATGACTATTTTTTATTCTTTAAAAATATATGATCAGAGTTTAGTTAGATCTTACTTGAAGACGAAAATGCAGGTGCTTCACAAAAGTCCCCGAAGGTGTAGACAGAGGTGTGCAGGTTTTAAGCACACACTCACTATCCGCCGGTCATCTAACTACTGCCACACTACGGCCACTAATCACTGTACTTAAGATTCGTACTTGCGTTCTTATTGTCGGCGGCAACTACTCGAACCACTCGGCCACCACGGCTCTAATCATTATTGATATCACTACTTTAATTGTTATGTTGCATGTATTTATGTATTCCTTGTTGCAAATCCTAGTTTTTTTTTACCGAAGTATCACTTGCGCGTTGCCACTCTGTGTTCGGAGAGTTATACTGTGTTGGCAGCATAATGGGACTAATCCTCTGCTGCCAACACAATATAACAATCCTCCCCCCTTCCCAAGGAGCTCATAACTGGAAACCTTATTCACCTCGTAGGAACACAACACAAATAATTGTGTTATTTGGCTACGGACTTCTATAAGGTGGAGGTCCTGCCCCAGTCGGGCAGCTTCAAATTCGAACGTTAAACCCGTTGTGCCCTACCTCTCTTAACCATCTTAAATAAGTGAATAAATATGAATGGTATTTAGTAAGAATAGATTGTGTGTTCATTCATATGTTTTCTGATCTGTTTTTACGTCTGTTCGTTGGCGGTAGATGACGACTATGTTATCGTGAGGAGTGAGTATTTAGTTAAGCATGTACTTGGGTTATTGTATGATGGGTGAGCAGAGCGAATGGCGTTCCTCGCAAGTACTTGTGTCACCGTTTATTTACACACATTCCCCGCAATGATACTGTCGAGTTAGCTATAAGATCTATAAGAGCTATAAGATTCCGCAGGAGCACTGTTTTGTGGTCGGCATAGATGGTAACAACTTTTCACATGATTGAATAACTAACATATTGGTATACTGTAAGGATGTTAATGTGTGTGTAAATAAATAAATATACACTCAAAAAGCTCACGCCAATTATGTCGTCCAAAAAAATCGTATTCTGTGTTTTGGAAAGAATTCACAAGTTGTACGATGTCATGCTCGGAACATTGACATATTCTTTTTGTGCATCTAAATTGCTGAGTGGATGTCGAAGGAGTGCTGATCTATCTACTCCACCCTGTATGTATATAGGCTTCATTAGAAAATGGAATTGTTGCTCAGACATATGATAGGGAAAAATATTAAGAAGCATTTGAAAGATACGTTTCGTCTTTGGAGCTATTTGTTTTATTGCATCATGATGATTACCCTATGTATTTTTAGAAGACACCTGTTTCATTGTCTAAGGCAGCCTGTATAACATTATTTTATAAAGATAGAGTTGCCATCGTATTGATGCTCTGAAACACGCTACCAGTTCTAAATCATAAAATTAAGAGATCGGTAGACATTGTATTGATGTTGTATTAAACAATGCATGATAATGTATTTTTGGATTGCATGCACTTATCAGTAACTTCGCTATGCCAATAGGAAGTATAGAGTCTGTGGCATGACTATATATTTTTAAAGTATCATCAAATCACCTATTATGTTTGTGAAAAACGTCGAAATGGGACTAATCTATATAAATGTCTATTTGGATATCTTAATCTATATATATACCTACTTGGCAAGGTTCTTGCAAAGTATTTATCAAAATAAGATTTGAAATCTCCTAATCGTATCCTGAACGTGCTCGGGATCTGCGCAGGCGCCTTGCTGGTATAACACCTCGTTCATATTCCTAGGAATATGAACACAACATGACAGTGTATTTATTGTATGGGAGCAGACATGTGCCGGGAAGCTGCGCGTGCGTCGCTGAGCCAGCGGCAGCTGGGACCGCAATTGGGGCCGCAGAGCGCGCTCAGGGCGTGCGTGGAGCGCGCGGGCGGCGGAACCCTGCACAGGCAGCGGCTGCCCAGGCACTGCTCCGCCGTCGAGGTGGGTGGGGGAGGGGGGGTTTGCAAGGTATTGCACTGCCTTCACGGCGCTTAAATGTAGGGCCGCTCAGAGCCTGGAGCGCAAGGAGGTTGGAGCCCACACTGCTCCGTTATTGAGGTGCGGCTGGGGAATTTGAGGTGGGCGGATTTGATTAGAATTGAAGTTGAATGCAGCAGTACCGCCAACTTATATTGAGATGTAGCACACGGCGTCGGGTGTCTGTCTAGTATTGTGTCCCTGCGATTAGTAAAGGTCGTGGCCGCGCTTTCAGACGAGGGATCGTTGTCCCTTAATCTGGTAGCACAAAAATGTTCTGAAGTAATATATGGTCGAAAAACTGCGAGTACCTAATGCCTTGGGTATGGTTACGCCTGTAGGCCACGGTGGCCGCTTACTGCCGGCAGGCTGTTAAAATTGTTTGTAGCATAAGAGATAATCTTAATGTACCTACTGAGGTCTGAGGTGTAGATATTCGATAGGTAATATATATGTATTTTGATTCAGAGTGCATGAGATTGGGGCGTCATGGTGTCATTTTAAAATATTGGATAATTATTATTACCAGGATGCTATTTTGAGCCCCCCGTAACCAAAGCTAAGTAGAATGTCGAAGAATTAAATGCTCAGGATTATCTTACTTTATATACCAGGGAGTGCGTCCATTCTCGATGCACGCAGCCCTAGGGCTCCAGCTGCTGCGCCTGGTGGCCCCGGGACACTCGGCGCCCTTCGAGGAATACGTCGCCCACGCACACCTCTCCCCCACTTCTGCTACTACTCTACTCGTCTCAACACAGTGAGTTAAATTATTTTGATAAATGTCCATACATATGTATATACACAAATATCTTCACGTTGTCCCTAACGGGGTAGGCAGAGAGAGTAGAGCACCAGTTCTCTCTAGACTTAATCGGATATATAAGAGGGCGTATTTCCTCACACCTTTGCCTACTCCTGCAAATAATAATACACTATCTATTTATACTAATGTTACATATTAAATTAATGTGCTACTTGCTGGTCTTTGTATATTTTTTTTATTACAACATTGCGTATAACTGCATCACAATTGCCATTATAAAAATAATCAGGAGCGATTATTATTTTTAAATGACATATAGGTATACCTAGTAATACTATAGAGGAATAATTTCATGTCTTATAAAAATGGCGGTGATAAGCGCTATTATCATTGCTTCCTACTAAAGGCTAAAGAAATTCAAAGGCGTATGTATAGTCGTGCTTGAGTAACGGCGATGGACTCGCCATCTGTCACGTTGGCACCTAATATACCTCTGGCGGAAAGTGGGTGTGTGGGTATTACCTATACACCTCTGCCTGCCCCTTCGGGGACCCTTGTGGGAAGGCGTGAGGATATATTATATTATTATTATATATCCTACTAAAGGCAACTATACTCTGACAAACAGATCCAACACAAGCACAGGTTGCAGTAAATGTGTAGGTATTGTTACGAGCGACTGTTACAGGCAAGTGTACCTGGTGAGGGCGGGCGGCGGCTCGTGGTTGGTGGAGTGGGCGGCGCGCCTCGACGACCTCATCGGACTGCCCACAGTACTCGGCGACAAGCTCGTGCTCAACATTAAACAGGTAACACCTGCGCACGCGCACACAAACCTATCACACTTATATTATACATGCGAAAATCACGCCTAACGGCAGATCGGGGTTGGATGTAATTTGGAACAGAGATAGATTTTAAGCAATGAAATCTAATTGTATACGGGTGAAACCGAGAGGTTCGGCTATTAAGAATACCAATGAGGGACTCCGCTTTTCTCACATTTATTTTTGCTAATAATAGAAATGTATGACCATACTATAGATAGTGTGCCATCCACGAAGATGCACCCCACTTTTCTTCCTTAGAATTTATGTGCAACGTTCCACTAATGTTTGAGTATTATCGGTACACACTGATTACCTATGAGTGCACAAGCAGACTACCATTAATATACACTGGTAATCCTCCCCGAATCCCGCGACCTCATCGACTAGAAATTGGTGGGGGGCGCCTTCGGGGATGGCGCTATCCATAGTAGGTAGGGCCAGTTTTAAAACGTCACTGGTCATGAGTCTCTAACATATATGTATTTCCTTAAGATATTTTTCTTCACCATTTTACTCGTGATATACCAATTTCCTGTACGTTGCTATCTTCGATAAAATCTTTTTTATACCGCTAAGTAATCATACCGCTTGTAATTAGCTGTTTACGCCGCATTAGGAAGTTGATTCCTAAAGGGTCACCCGTGCGCCGACCTTTCGTACAATTCGAACCTGCACTTCCAAACTTCAAAGCCGCAACTAGCCCTTAAAACAACCACAGCTGCACCAAAGCCTACATTAATCTAGCTCGTTATTCACAGGACGAGACGGTGAATTACTTCTCGACGGATGAAAAGGTGATAGAAATCGCTGACCCGGAGGTGCTCCAATGGCTACGTTCGAAGATCGAGTGCGCCCTCATCCTAGCCCTCGAGGACAAGAGGTGTCCTGACGAACAGTAGTTTAACAACACGGCTTCTTACGTAACCTTTGTGGCAATCCGATTTGTCAATTGTCGCCCAACCTTCTATTTCTTTCGAATTTCAGAATAAACTTCTTCTGGAACTATGAATGCACCATTTGCAGGCAATTACTTTTGGGGTTATCAAAGATCTTCCCTGAAGTTTGATTCAATAATAAGGTACAATACATAACACATATTAGGTACCTATAACATTGTTATAGCAGAAATATAATATTACATGTTGGCACCTAAAATATATCTCTGCCGTATCTAAGCCGTGGTGGCCGAGTGGTTCGAGCAGTTGCCTGCGACGCAAAGGTCGCAAGTTCGAATCCCGACTGTACCAATGAGTTTTTCTGAACTTAAGTACAGTGATTAGTCACACCACGAGCTTTACGGTGAAGGAAAACATCGAGAGGAAACCTGCATACGACTGAGAAGAAATTCAAAGGCGTATGTATAGTCGTGCTTGAGTAACGGCGATGGACTCGCCATCTGTCACGTTGGCACCTAATATACCTCTGGCGGAAAGTGGGTGTGTGGGTATTACCTATACACCTCTGCCTACCCCTTCGGGGACCCTTGTGGGAAGGCGTGAGGATATATATATATATATATATATATATATATATATATATATATACCTTATCACGCCGAGTCACTCACGGGGTAGTCAGAGAGAGTAGAACGCCAATTCTCTCGGTCTCTGCCTACCTCGTGAGGGGTTCGGCATGATGATATGTATGCATGTATATATGTATGTATATATTATTATTTATAAGGAGCCTCAGAAGTTGTTCAAATATGTGATCGGGTACAATGAATGAAAGCAAATAAAAGTAAAAAATTATTTAAAAAAATTGTAACTTATTTTCGTCTAAGAATCTGCTGTAACGATAGTTAGGTATACATGTAGAATCTAACTACGTTGTTTTTAGTTAATAATATAGGTTCTGAAAAAAAAAAACATGTTTCAGGGTGAGTATTTGATATATTAACAACACCCTATGACTTCTAGATGATTACCTACTGTTCTATTTTCTGAGACAACCTTTATTGATCTTAAAATTTCGACATTATATCGGCTGATTAAAATTGGATTGCCACAAATTGCGTAATAGTGTAGGTAGTGTATATCAAGAAAATATCGACTCTTTCCAGTGGATTTAAGATTTAATTCTGCTTATCGAAAAATCGAGCTGAAACGACAGGATTCCGAAACGAAACTTTAGCAATGGCAAGACGGCATAATCGACATAATAACCAAGTTTATACCGGGACACGATTTTTGGAGTTTCTATTGTCTATGAAATTTTGTATAGAAAGAAATTTAATTTTTCCATATCATTAGTTCTGGTACTGGCAATTAGTACCAGGACCTGCGAATGGTACGCAGAGGAGGATTAAAATCTACTTCTCTCCTTATCTTTAATATACATACAAATGGAACTACTTTTATATATATTATATTCTGTATTTAATAAATCGAAACTGCAATGAATTGATTCAAAAAGCTTTGCAACGAGCATGTGATTGCTAAGAAGCAGAAAGGCACGTTACATTGGTTTGGACATATAGGAAAGTGAGTAAAGAAAAATTTACGTAACTAAACAGATATACAATGCAACTACCTTGATCAAATTGAACGAAACTTGAGTGTTGGTACTTACGTTGAGAGTAGGGACTCGAAACAAGGATGTTTCAAAGACTCGTGGAGTGTGGACGAAGTGGGAGATCTGTAAGTCCAGAGAGAACTGGCACTAAACTAGTCCTGACCTGCAAAGGACTGCGTGATATATGTATCTTTATCGATATTGTGCGACGAATTTCGTGTTGTTGTTACACTGCTATGTTAATGTGTACTTTCGCTATGTTCCTCTATATCTATAGCTACGCTTTGTGTGTTCCTTTCAATTATGTAATTGTTGTACTGTTGACTATTATAAACACTTCGTATGGCTTAGACCTTAGCTAGCGTCAATGCTATTTAGTTATATTTTACTTAGCACCAACAATATATCTCTGGTGGAAAGTGGATGGGCACTACCTACACACCTTTGCCTACCCCTCCGGGTCCCTCGTGGGTAGGCGTGAAGAAGATATTTATTTTTTAATGTGTCTATAAGTCTATTTTAGGAATACATTCTATTTTTGAAGAGTGAATGGACAATTATGGTTGACTTGCTAAATACGCCCACCATAGATCCTGTGGAAAATTATCTATGGTCATGCGATTGTGATTAGCCGCTGTCATCTCAACAATTGTGTGTTACGTTATTTGTTGTATGAGTCTAAGAGGTACATTTTACATCAGCTTACACAGACAGAGTCACATTTTTTTCACTATTATGATGAAAATATCATTCAAATAAACTGAATAATTGTAGTAAGTTATTTCTGACAACCCTGCGTCCGGTTGCGGGGTCGCGGTTGCTTGCAATTCAATACAACACGCTTTCTTACAACAACGGTAAAAACTTGGTGGTTTATGAGAAACGGACTGAATGTTTTTTGGGAAATGTCTCATAGATATATTTTCGTATTAGAAAACTCACAAACGAATATGTTATTAGCTTATTTGAAATATATTGGAAAGTGAAGCTTTATGTTTAGTATAAATGTATGTAGTATTATGACCTTACGTTGTAATCTAGTCAAATGTATACTAATGATCTATCGAATATAGTCCTTATTTTGTGTGTATTTATAGTATAATTTGAATTGTGCTAAAATCACGCCTAAGCATTGATAACAAGACAAATTAAATTACTGCTGTTAAACCACTTGATACCAAAGACAACCCATATATTATACCCAAGTCATGTGATCTGTCTATTGTGTATTGTCATTATAATTAGGAATCAATTCAAATATGATTTAAGCGCACCCCTTAACGAAAACAAATTTATCGAACCGGCGGTAGCCCTAAGGTTAACCGACAGGTCTCTTTATGCAGGTATCAAGGGGCGCCAAAATTATAAATGCGAAAAATATTGCTTCATCAAGCTTTCGTTTAATTCAAGAAAACAAATTAACGAATGTAGCGGCCCCCGTGCTTCTCATTCGATTTCGATTAGAAAAAAGTTTATGGGTGAAAAATTATACATTCACTAATTTATGCACAAATTTTGTTTTGATCAAAGGGCGCCCAAAAACAACCCCAGTGTACCTTCTTTCAGGGCTACCTTCAACTTCTTTACAACTGACCCAAATTAGTGTGGATTTGACGTATACATATATTTGAAGAACGAAAACATATAATTTCTGAACGAACGTATTTGTTCTTAAGGTATTAATGTCTATATTTATGTGTATAAATGTTATATATAATCTTGCTAATGGATGTTTTATAATATTTATATAAATGTGAATGTTAATGTATACAGCAGCAGAAATTAAAATTGTGTATTCAACTCAAAAGTCGATCAAAAACGGAAATTAATTTCCGTGTATACAGAATGCAATATAAAGGAAAGAAAACAAAATGCTATTGATGTACCACAGTGAATCGTGACGTCACGACCTGAGAATACTAACTGTACAGTATAGTATACTGTCACGCCGAGCTTCAAGTTTGGTAACGAGTAATGCGCTCCTCTCATTGACTTTGTCTAATACAATATAAATGTTTTTTAAATGGAACAAATAAAATGATTATTGAATAATAAATAACTTTGTATATTATTATATTTATTTACATACTTTGATAGCAAAAAAAGCCGTGATGGCCGAGTAGTTAAACACAACACAAAGATTGCAAGTTCCCGACTCCCGTATCCCGACTGTACCAATAAGTTGTCCTGAACTTAAGTATGTACAGTAATTAGTCACCACGAGCTCTACGGTGAAGGGCAAAATAGAGAGGAAACCTGATTACGTTTGTATAGTCCTACTTGACTAACAGCGATGGACTGGCCATATAACAAAAACAACCAAAATCATCGTTCATACATACATACATACATATCATCACGTCAGGTCCCTAACGGGGTAGGCAGAGAGTATAGAGCGCCAGTTCTCTCCAGACTTATGTACCTCTTTCGCTTCGTCTACATTCATCAGTCTTCTCATACGTGCTCGTCGGTTTCGAGTACTCTTAACGTTCCCGTCCTTGAGTGTCCGATCGATCGTCATCATCGTTCATACTTTTCAAATATCATCATTTCCAACCAAATAGATTATGGGAAGTTCTGAAGATACCTTTATAACAACTAATCCGACCCATCTTCACTAGAACTATAATCCCCAACTAATGTCATATGTTTCACGGGTTTATCATCTTTCATGATTTTACTAATGCAAGTATCATTTTGGTTATCATTGGTTTCCTTATTCAACTGTCCTTTTTCCTCTGACATGTCAGAAAGGTTTTTTAGTACATTATTTTCTGCAACAGGTATGTTTCCATCATTCATTGATGTTTCAATTTTGTCATTGTTCTCGCTGTTAGTCAGCATTTCATGCCTAGGTTTCTTCAGACTAATTCCTAAAGAATTTCTAGTTAAAAGCATACTTTTGCTCAACGATTCCTCCTTTTTCATACCCCCAAAGCTTGTGAGAAGACCACTACTGCTCGGGAGAGCAGGACTGTTGAGTATCTTGCACCTAGTTTGGTTCTGTTTCTCTTCTATACTTCTAGAAGGACGGAGATAGAGTAGTGTAGCCATATGACGGTCTTCTTCTGTTTCTGGCAGCAAGTTGATGTCAAGGGAAGATTTTGCCAACAGAAGACCATCATTGACTGAAGCTTCCTCCAGTTCTTTTCTTCTTTTCTGTGAATGTCAAAACCGTTTCATTAAAATACGAAAAAGCATTGAACATATAACTTTATCCAATTGGTCATAATTAAAAACTTGTCTTATTTCACTACTCACCCTAAAATTTCTCCTTAATGAACAGTTGGCATCATAATCATCCCTCCAAACGGTCTCATTCCTGCCAACCAGTTTCCGCAGCCTTGGTTTATCCTGTTTAGCTGAATCTTCGTCCCCAGTCTTATGTTCCAACTTAAACATTGCATCATCAAATAGACGCTTTTGAGCCTCCTTTGTCTCTGGCACTATCTGACCATTCTCTGTTGGGTCCCATCGGTTCTCTTGTCGTCTTGCACCTGATACTATAACATAGTCTAGGTTCTGAAAGTAATGTTTCATTGATAAAAAACATTTGATAGTGTTTTTAAAAACAAGTGCTAAGCGTCTTGTTCTGCCTCTTCTTGCACACACTCGCATTGTATATCTGTTTCGTCAATCTTTCTTCGCTCATCCTTTCTAATGTACAAACCAATGTAAAATGTCTTTCTTCATCTTTACAATCAAAAGTTTTCTTTAATTGTTAACTTACAGGAACTCTTTTCCCACTAAATACTTTGTTTTATTTTCCTTAGAAACACATTGAAGCCATTTTCAGTCTCCATCAACCCTAAGTACACAAAAACTTTGGTACCTACAGATACTTACTCCGGGATCAGTTCTGATCTCAAAATGGTTGTCACATAAGTGGCACTTCATTCGAAACTGGTAAACTGGAGTGCTGTAATACATGCCAACTTTGGTCTTCTCCGCATTGTACCTGACTCCCATACCGATGTGATTGTTACAGCCGTCGCACCAGATGTTGTATGGCATCTCAAATCTAATGATGAGTATCCCCATATGGAGTTTTCGAGCCCTTTCACGTAATGCATGTGTTCCCATGAATTTATTGAGTCCACCGACTTTAGGGTCATAGTCTGGGGGATAATAAAGATTCTGGCCTTTGCGCTCACCCATCTTGAAGCCCTGAAAGATTAAATTATAAAGATAAGCTTGGAAATTCTATACGGACGTAATATATATCATTGTAGGTTATTTTAAAATATGAGCAACCTTACCTTATTATCCTTTTAAGCAATGACGAATACTTTTGTTACAATTAGTACCTATTTACCTGCAGTATACTCTTGGCTTACGTATACCAATACTCTTAATTGTTAAAAAAAATGTTAGGAAAAACAATGTTTTATTGATCACAAATTCACAAAGTCAAAACAGCACGTCTGTCATGTCAATTGTCTGTCAGTGTATATGAACTTTTTTATTCATATGAGAAGCCTATTTAATTTGTTAAAAAACACTTGTACCGCCTATTCTGATAATTAATAATACAGTACCAAAAATTTACGACTAAAATTTCTATTAATTATAGCTATAGTACTATATATTTCCAAAGTAAGAAGATAGATGGTAATAAAAATAAAAACAAATCGTTGGCATTGGCAACACAATGACAGCTGTTTGACAGTCCTGCTTTTATTTTCGTAAGAACATGTAAATCTTGTCCGATTCCAGAAAAAGCCTTATTTGATTGTATTTGTTTGCCTTATCGTGTATTTAGTTTTAAATACTGATTCTTTTGTTGTTAATTCTGCATACATTACGAGATAATGTGCGGTAAAATGTCGAACACTATTAATAGAACGTGTCGTAGTTGAGAAGATAGTCTGATTTAGATAGTTGATCAGGCACATTGGGTATTTAAGCAGTTAATATGGGTCGGAGAGAGGAGCCTCTGTGGGCGAAGGGTACGGTGGGGTTGACAGCGGCCCGGGAACGTGGGGATATCGACCGGAAGTTCCAGAATAAATTAATGGTAACGAGCAGTATGATCGACCGACTGGGCCTGGAGAAAGAGCTCCACGGGCACTTGGGCTGCGTCAACTGCCTGGAGTGGAACTACGACGGGTCGTACGTACTTATTTGTGATTCATTTTGTAGAGATAATTATGTATGCAAGACCTACAACAAAGTGGTACTTAACTTAATCTTTTAGAATATTGGCGTCGGCTTCAGACGACCTGCACGTAATCCTGTGGGACCCGTTCCGCTACAAACAGCTGCACAACATAGCCACTGGACACACTGGAAACATATTCTCTGTTAAGGTGAGAAATATTTTCATATAGACAGATAATTTGGCAGTTTTATAGGTTTTTATTTTGAGTTGCTAAGATGGCAATAATATCCTTTCATAAATACAATTTGCAATCAATCTATGTTTTCAACTTTCTCGCTTGCAAAATCATGCTAAACTGCTATACATTTTGTATAGGGAATGTGATTTTAATTCTGTATTTTCTGAGACTTAGTCTATGAGTGATAAAATCAATAGTTACATTATGCAAGTTTAAGCTTCATAAATAGACCCATATGGCATCATGCCATTTACAGTAGTCATAGACTGCCAGTTCTCTCAAAAGTGTACAATGGCTGCTAGGAATGCAAGAGGTGAGGAGACATGGCTAAGAAGATGATCAAATTGATTTGTAAATAGTATGCTATTTTTACTCTTATAAATAGGATATCAGGATTATCCATAATGTCTTGAATAAATGTATTTCTTTTTGCTGAATGAACTGTACATGCAGAGTTAGTCACTCTCACATTTGGCAGAGAGAGAGTAGAACACCTGTTCTCTCTAGAATTATATACCTCTTTCGCTGCATCAACATTCATCTTCTTTCTCTGGTTGCCGTTATCTTTTTATGATTGCCATTGTCAAGAATTGTTGAAGTTCTTATCCTTGAGTGATTGATAAATCTTTTAATATTAGGTAAATTATAACCCCTAGGTAAATTATATAAAGTTGTGTCAGCCAAAATGTGGATTAGATTTTACTACTATACCATATACATAAACATGTATGTCAACTTGTTGTTTTGCATTTTCAATGAAAATGGCTCCCAGACGTCTTGACTTTTTCCACCAATTTAAACAAAACTTGAACAAATTATACACCTAACCCTTTCTTATGCCTGTCTTGAGGAGAATCACATGAAAGTCTGTTCAGCAGTTTTTAGTTTATTGCTAGGGGACAAACATGCAGTAAGATGCGACAGGGAGGGGGCTTTCTTAAATAATAATGAAATCTTTCAATCTCTTAATGATCTGTGATTTTGAATACTTTCGACATTACCATCCTTGAGTGTTAGATGTTAGATCAATGCTATGCCCTATAATGTATATGTGGCAGTTCCTGTCGGAAGACACGCTGGTGACGTGCGCCGCGGACGGCACGGTGCGAGCGCGCTCGGTGGTGGGCGGCGCGCCGCTGCTGGAGTGCGCCTGCCACTGCGGCCGCGTCAAGAGACTCGCCACGGCGCCCGACAACCCGCACCTGGTCTGGTCCGCCGGCGAGGACGGACTCATACTGTTCGTTGTTTTATTTATGTATCACTTGGTGCCTGAGTTCCTCAACAATGGCGAGACCGAAAGGTAACCTTTTGGTTAGGTCTTTCGGTGTTGAGGGCACCCCCTGAGCATGAGTTTGGAGATATTATATTATTGAGATTTGAGAGGGTTGGTGAAATGCTACTGCTCGGAGTGGGAACCGGGTGTTTGCAAGGCACAATACATTGCTATTTGACTGTGATTCCTGTAAGGAATAGGTTCCTCAAATTTTGAAAGGGTCTTTAGCAGTCATGTTGGTAAATGGTTGGCAAAAACGATTGCAATACCAAGTCGTACCTCCATGCTTTACTCTAGGTACAATCTCACTGGATTATCCCATTGTGCTATTTCTTAATCTACAATACTACATTACTGTTATAAAGCGGAAAGATTTGATGTATTACTAATGGTTAAACACAAAAACTACTTTACGTACTGTCAATATAAAATAAGCTATATTTTTGTTATGTCTTCTCCCTTCCATAAGTGTCCCCGAAGGGGTAGTGTATAGTGGTAGGCCTGACGTGTGTGGCCCACACACACTTTTCGCCGGAGATATATTTTATGTGCCGACGTGATGGATGGCGTGTCTACTACCGTTACTCAAGCACAACTATACATACTTCTTTGAATTTCTTCTCAAACGTATGCAGGTTTCCTCTCGATATTTTCCTTCACCATAAAGCTCCTTGTGTGACTAATCACTGAACTTTTGTTCAGAAAAACTCTTACAGTCGAGATTCCAACTTCGATCTTTGTGTTGCAGGCAACTACTATAACCACTCGGCCACTACGGCTGCGCTATATTTTAAGAGAGGTAGGGCATAACGGGTTTCCCGTTCGAATTTGGAGCTGCCCGACTGGGGCAGGACCTCCACCTTATAGAAGTCCGTAGCCAAATAACACAATTTATTGTGTTGTGTTCCTACGCGGTGAATAAGGTTTCCAGTAATGAGCTCCTTGGGGAGGGGGGAGGATTGTTACATTGTGTTGGAAGCAGAGGGATTAAACCCATTATGCTGCCAACACACTAGAACTCTCCGAACATAGAGTGGCAACGCGCAAGTGATACTTCGGTATCGTGAGCGTAAATAGGCTACGGTAACCGTTTCCCATCAGATGGGCCGTATGCTTGTTTGCCACAGTTGTTGTATAAAAAAAATACATTAATAAGATCACATTTATGTCCTGGTGAAGGGTGGCACAGGTAAACTTTAACAATATGACAGACTGCTCGCTTCCCATAGGCAGCACGACCTGCGCACAGCCCACCGCTGCAACTCAGACTCGGCCAACGTCCTGGTGAACCTGCTGAACCACCTGGGCCGGTACGCCGAGGCCAAGTGCGTGGCCGTCAACCCTCGCCGGCCCCACCAGCTGGCCGTCGGCGCCAACGACTTCTACGTGCGGCTGTATGACACTAGGATGATTAAGTTAGCTAAGCTTCAGGTGAGTCGAGTGTCCTACTAATCTATACATCTATAAATATAAATAAAATTGGAGTGTCTGTTTGTAATAGTGAAATAACCGCTTTTTACTACTTGCATTTGAATATATGCATACGACGACCGTCTGGTCTAGTGGTTAGAGCTCCTGACTGCAAAACTTGAGGTCGCGGGTTCGAATCCCGCTGAGGGCAGATATTTTTGTGATGAACATGAGTATTTGTACCTTAGTCTTGGGTGTCCTATTTATTTATGTATATATCTATCTGTATAAGTAAATATATCGTTGTCTAGTTACCATAACACAAGCTTTGCTTACTTTGGGACTAGGTCAATTTGTGTCAATTTGGGTCAATTGACTTAGTCCCAAAGTATCAAAGCTTGTGTTATGGTAACTAGACAACGATATATTTACTTATACAGATAGATATATACATAAATACATAGGACATCCAAGACAGGTACGAATAGTCGTGTGCTTCACACAAATATCTGCCCTCAGCGGGAATCGAACCCGCGACCCCACGGAAGACCACATAAAATGCAGTTCAGAGACAGAATGCTTAATTAGGCGGGCGCGGGCGCGTCGCGGCTGATGTGGGAGCGCCAGAACGTGCGGTGCGCGCGCGCCGGCCACGGGGACCCCGACAACAACATCCCGCGCAACGCCGTCACCTACTTCGCGCCGGGTACGCCATACACATACACACATCGGCATCATATCATCACGCCGAGTCCTTAACGTTCTCTCTAGACTTACATACCTCTTTCGCGTCGTCCACATTCATCAGTCTCTTCATGCATGCTCGTCGGTTTCGAGTCCTATACATACATACATCTGTGTGTCGTGTTGTGAGTAATCACTGTACCGTATCACTGTACTTAAGTGCAGAAAATCATAATCACAATACAGTCGGGTTTAGAACGTGCGATCTTTGTGTCGCAGGCAGCCTCTCGAACCACTCGGCCACCACGGCTTCTTACATACAATATTTATGTGTTATTATTTATTATATGTATATAATTCAAATGTTATATTTGCGATGCAATGTTGCAGGGCACTTGTCGATGGAGCCCAACGAGCACACATTCCCCAAGAAAGCCACCACGTACGTTGCCTTCAGCCACGATGGTAATGAACTCCTCGTCAACCTGGGCTCGGAACAGGTCAGTACCACGACATAATCGAAACGTTACTGAGGTTTTAATGGCGAGCTTAAGAGCCTTCGAAAATCAGGTTTACAGTTGCTTAAACATGTGATAGGTCCCGTAAAAATAATAATTAGAAAATACATTACATTCAAGAGCCATGGTGGCCGAGTGTTCGAGGAGTTGCCTGCGGCACAAAGATCGCAAGTTCGAATACCGACTGTACCAATAACTTTTTCTGAACTTAAGTACAGTGATAAGTCATATCGAGAGTAAACCTGCATACGTTAGAGAAGAAATTCAAAGGCGTATGTATTGTATGTGTTTGAGTAACGGCGATACACTCGCCATCTGTCACGTTGGCACTTACACAATATATCTCTGGCGGAAAGTGGGTGTGTGCGTACTACCTATCACCTCTGCCTGCCCCTTCGGGGACCCTTGTGGGAAGGCGTGAGGATAAATATAAATATATACATTACATTCGAAGTTGACTTTTGAAGTTATTTTCTCATGTCCTATGTCTTTAATTTTCTTCTCAAACGTATGCAAGTTTCCTCTCGATGTTGTGTGGAAGCTTGCGTCTCGGTGTGTTTATATTGTGCATTTCCCTCGCTACCCGGCCGCCGGCGCAGGTATACCTGTTCGACATCGACTCGGGGCGGCGGCCCGTGCTCGTGGAGAGCTTCATCATCCAGCACAACCACGGCTGCCGCGACGGCGACCGGCGCGCCAACGGCACGCTGCCCGCCGCGCCGCTGCTGCCCGACAGGGTGCGACACCTCAAGGAAATGGTAACATGCCTCCCACATACACACCGACACACACTGCTACACACTGTTACACACTGCTACACACTGTTACACACTGCTACACACTGTTACACACTGCTTCACACTACCACACACTGCCACACACTGCCACACACTGCCACACACTGCCACACGCTGCCACACGCTGCCACACACTGCCACACACTGCCACACACTGCCACACACTGCCACACGCTGCCACACACTGCTACACACTACCACACACTGCCACACACTGCCACACGCTGCCACACGCTGCCACACGCTGCCACACACTGCCACACACTGCCACACACTGCCACACACTGCCACACACTGCCACACACTGCCACACACTGCCACACACTACCACACACTGCTACGCACTACCACACACTGCCACACACTGCCACACACTGCCACACACTGCCACACACTGCCACACACTGCCACACACTGCCACACACTACCACACACTGCTACGCACTACCACACACTGCCACACACTGCCACACACTGCCACACACTGCCACACACTGCCACACACTGCCACACACTGCCACACACTGCCACACACTGCCACACACTACCACACACTACCACACACTGCTACACACTGTTACACACAAGGGGTAGATAAAGAGTAACCATGGAGGTTCTTGCCGGTTCTTCTCCATGGGAACGACCATAACTACACTTTTTTGACGTTTTATAAGTGCCCATCTAGGTCTGTGTGAAATAAATAAAAATGGATCACTAAATGAGTTGCTTAACGCAAAAGTGGAGAACGGCTTATGGAGATGGCTTAAGGTTCTTATGGAGAGAAAAAATACGAGGACAAAGATAGAAACAAAATTTTTATTCCATACAAACCACTCTGTCCCCAGCTGTTAAACATTGACTGAGAAATAAGGCAGGCAGGACAAGGTCTGTCGGGACATCTAGTGTCAAATAAAATATTGAGAGTTGTCGTCAGGCCAACGAGCTGGTGAATAGAGGGAACTACTCCACGGCGGTGGAGTTTTACAACAATGCCATCAGCGAGTGCCCGGAGTGCGCTATCCTCTACTCGAACCGCGCCGCCGCCCTCATGAGGAGAGGATGGTGAGACATGCCTCTAGCCTAACTCTAGTACACCAGCCTTCTGCGCCACATTACTGAAGTCGTCTATGGCTTTCGTTTATTATTATTATTAGTCAGTAGATTAGTCACACCACGAGATTTACGTCGCAGGAAAACATCGAGAGGAAATCTGCATACTTCAAAGGCGTATGTATAGTTGTGCTTGAGTAACGGCGATGGACTCGCTATCTGTTACGTTGGCGCATAAAATATATCTCTGGCGGAAAGTGGGTGTGTGGGTATACACCTCCGCCTACCACTTCGGCGACCCTTGTGTGAAGGCGTGAGGATATATTATATTATTATAGGTATCTCAGAAAATAGTACAGTTGTCTTATGTTGTCTTTGTCGTATAGACTATGAAAGAAAAATGCTCACAAAGTTAACAAAATTACATCATTATTAACGGGTGTATTATATAGAAACTATTAATAACATAAAAAAATAAAAAATATTTTATAACGCATTTGTTAAAGATTGTCTAGACTCTGATGAATGTGGACGAAGCGAAAGAGGTATTTAAGTCTAGAGAGAACTGGCGCTCTATACTCTCTGCCTGCCCCGTTAGGGACACGGCGTGATGATATGATGATGATGATAATTGTGTAGGTCCGGCGACACGTACGCCGCCATCAAGGACTGCTACAAGGCGATAAAGCTGGACTCGTCGCACGTGAAGTCCCACTTCCGGCTGGCCAAGGGTCTGATGGACCTCAAGCGGGCGCGCGAGGCGCACGAGTGTCTGCTGTACTTCAAGGACAAGTTCCCCTCGCACGCCTCCAGCCACGCCGTGTTCCTGCTGCAGAAGGACATCAACCTCGCCCTCGAGAACATGGAGACGCAGCCTGATGAAGGTTCTACTGCTACTAGACTAGTTATATTGTTTTGGCAACCGAGGGATCAGACCTATTATGCTGCCAACACAGTATAACTCTCCGAACACAGAGTGGCACCGCGCAAGTGATACTTCGGTGTCGTGAGCGTAAATAGGCTGCGGTAACCGTTTCCCATCAGGTGGGCCGTATGCTTGTTGGCCACTCTTGATGTATAAAAAAAAACTATCACTTACATCGCTAACAGGCCAGCTTGTGTGACTAAGTCTAGACAATATTGGAGCTAGCTCTCAAGTGTTGTTGTCATCAAACCGGTCAGCTTGTATGAAGTGATTGATGAATGTGGATGAAGCAAAAGAGTACTCCAAGTATTGATGGAAACTAGCCCTGGATCCCAGGTGTGTTTATCAAACCGGTCAGAATGTGGATGAAGTGAAATAGTTCTGTAAGTCTAGATGGTACTGGTGCTGGCTGTCAAATATTGTTGTCATCTAACCGGTGAGCACGTATGAAGTGATTGATAAATATGGATGAAACGAAAGAGTACTGTAAGTCTAGATGGAACTGGCGATGACTCTCTAGGGAAAACCTCATCGGGGAGTTCATTCCACAGCCTGAGCGTTCGCGGAAGGAACCTCCTGTGGAACCGCGCAGTGCGAGACCTTTGCGGTTCCAAGGTATGGGGATGAATTCCCCGTCGATGGCGAGAGATGCGGTGGTAGAAGGCGTAGGCACCATGTCGAATAGTTCGTCATAACACTCCGTTATACAAGCGGTAGAACACACACAGGAAAGCAAATTCTATTTTGTAATAGTGAATGTGTGTGCGTGTGTGTGTGTGTGTGCGTGCGTGTGTGTATGTCCGTGTGTGTAAGGTGCAAGTGGGCGCAGCGGGCGAGGCGGAGGAGCGGCAGGCCACCAGCGTGCTGGAGCGGCAGCTGCGCGCCTCAGCGCTGGACTACTCGCAGCGGTTCCTGGGCCACTGCAACACCACCACCGACATCAAGGAGGCCAACTTCCTCGGGCCTCGCGCCAACTACGTCGCTGCCGGGTGAGCACTATTCTTGACATGCTCTGCTGTCTGCCTGTCTGTATGTATGTATGTAAATCTTGGTCGTCAACTCCTGTTTCATTCTTGTTATTCTCATAAGATACTAGTTGTCCCGCCCAGCTTCGCTTGGGGGAAAAAATAAAAGCCTAGGACCCAGTGGCGCCACCTATCCGGTCCAATTGTGAATCTTAACCATTCTCGAATCCACCTGAAGAAATACAGAAAATTTCAAAATTCGGTCTAGCCGTTTACTGTTCTATAATGGACATACAGACAAACGTTCATTTTTATATAGAATTTTAAATAAGTTATCATGAAAGTCGATATATATATATATACTAGCTCTTCCACCCAGCTTCGCCCGGGTTAAAAAAAAGTGTGTGTCAGCTCCGACGCACGACTGGAGTTTACTCCTTACGAACGATTATAAAATAAATAGATTAGTTAATAAGGGTAAATGAATGTATTTCTTATATTACTTAGAGTATGCATGACACATCTATAGATTGATTTTTATTCATTGAGTAATTTTCTCAATTTTGAAAAAAATATCAATTGATATAAATTTACATTTATATCAATTATAAATAAAATATAAAATTTACGATAATTTAATATCAGGTTAATACAATATGCAATTGAAAGTAAATATTAACATTAATTACATCGCCATTCTGTTATTCTCGTTGCCATGGAGAGTACGAGAGCACCAAAAACGTAACGCTGTCATTCATCAGTAGATTTTACCTCTCATATTTTTCTCATACCGGGCGCCTTATATATGAAAATCGATTCTTAAGGAGTAAACTCCAAAAGTAAAACTTCATTAAACACGATCGCAGCGCCACCTATCGGGTCCAATTGTGATGTTAGCTAATCTATCTTTTAAGTTGGATCAAACTGCACACGGTGTGCAGATTTGATTGCAATCGGTTAAGTAGTTTAGGCGTCCATCGCGGACAAACAACGTGACACGTAATTTATATATATTAAGATTATGTATATCCTACATCGATGTCTTCGATGATATCCTAGGTTTTTAGGTTAAAGTCCAAATACCTGCATTTATTGGTATCCTCCCCGTTCCGAATCGGCGACCTTAAGCTTCGCAATATAAGTTCTGATCCTAGACTAGAAAGTACACATTTCGACACATATCGCGGACATAAAAAGATCTATTATATTTCATTGTCTGATCACTCAGGTCTGATGACGGCAGCATGTTCATTTGGAGCCGCAAGTCAGGCAACATAGTGCGCTGCCTGCGCGGAGACGAGTCCATCGTGAACTGCGTGCAAGTGCATCCCTCCATGTTCCTGCTGGCCACCAGCGGCATCGAGGCCGTGGTGCGCCTCTGGGCACCCAGGCCTGAGGTCGGTGCACACCTTACTTGCGCGACATGACTATGGCTTTCTCTTGTCTTTGGGTTGCCAGCGTGTTATTTGTCGAACCGATTTTGGAGGTATATATTGCTGGTTCTAACGCAATTATTGATTTTCATCGGAAATTTGTGAATTCAGCAATATGGTTATTTATAATGGTTAATTTTAGCCATTTACAACACCATAAATGGCTAAACTGAAAACAGATGCAAAGTAATTTGTGTAACATACGATCAACTTATATTTGATGGAACGTCCATACTAGCAGCTCAAGTGGCTAGCGGGTTTCTATTCTGCCAGAGTTCTTGCCACGTGAGGAACACAACACTCTCCAGTGGTAGTTGGCTTTTGTCAGAGCTTCCCATGTGGAGGTGCTGCCTCGGTTACCGGCGATGGAGCAGCTAAGTCAGTGCCATCATCAGGTTCGCCTTCTACCACAGTTCTTGTCATCTTAAAACCACCATCATTTAGCCCACTATCCAGGGGCAGTAGAATTTAGCTGTGACTATCCATTTTGGATGCGCTGCCCCAGTTCGCGACGATGGGACAGCATTATAAGGGATCAATGGATCTCCCTTCTGCCGGTGGCTGTGATCTTCCAAAGTGCGGGCGCTGTCCCACTTAGTATTCGAGCTCTCGAGGAGTGCGCTGAGCCGGTGGAGTGGTGAAGTGTGCGCGTGCGCAGGACGGGCGCGGCGAGGCGCGCGCGGTCGGCGACTGCGGCGCGGCGGCGCTGGCCAACCAGCAGCGCATGCGCAGCGACCCCTTCGAGGCCATGCTGCTCAACATCAGCTTCGCGGGCGGCGCCGAGCGCGACCTGCACTCGCCCGCCTGCCGCCCCACATAGGTAACGGCCCCCACCATACCATACAGGCCATGCTGCTCAACATCAGCTTGGCGACCTGCACTCGCCCGCCTGCCGCCCCACATAGGTAACGGCCCCCACCATACCATACAGGCCATGCTGCTCAACATCAGCTTGGCGACCTGCACTCGCCCGCCTGCCGCCCCACATAGGTAACGGCCCCCACCATACCATACAGGCCATGCTGCTCAACATCAGCTTGGCGACCTGCACTCGCCCGCCTGCCGCCCCACATAGGTAACGGCCCCCACCATACCATACAGGCCATGCTGCTCAACATCAGCTTGGCGACCTGCACTCGCCCGCCTGCCGCCCCACATAGGTAACGGCCCCCACCATACCATACAGGCCATGCTGCTCAACATCAGCTTGGCGACCTGCACTCGCCCGCCTGCCGCCCCACATAGGTAACGGCCCCCACCATACCATACAGGCCATGCTGCTCAACATCAGCTTGGCGACCTGCACTCGCCCGCCTGCCGCCCCACATAGGTAACGGCCCCCACCGACCCACACCATACAACAGAAGCCCGTGATCTTCGAGGTAGAACCTTAACTTAGTTAGCGTTAAGTTAGTGCAGGCGATTCTGTGTACCTTACCCTCAAGCCACTGCTTGCTACTACCATCCAAGAAGCTTGCCATGGGATTACTTTCTGTGTCTTACTGTCTGTCTTCTAAGTATTAGCGAGTGTATTCAACGTGTTCTTGGGTAGGTACACGGAATAGATCCCATACGCCAATCTAATTCAACGGTCCTCATAATAGACTTATGATTTTAATCTTCCAAATGACATGTAGTGCAAAGTTCATAGTATGAACTAATGACAAAAAGCATGCGGTTCTCTCAATGGTAAGCGGCTACCGCCGCCTATGGACGCTTGCAACACCAGGGGTTTCACTCGCGCGCTGCCGACCCTGCAGGAGAAGAGTCCTGCCGGGCCGGGTCACACCCCTTTTGAAGAACTTCAATTCAATAGGGAAAACATCGGAATGAATTTGGTTCCACTCGCTCTGAATCTCAATATTTTATGTTTTTTTAATAAGCTGCCTCGGAAAATAATTGAATTACGTTCTATAGAGTTTAAAGCTGTCATTAAACGTAAATTAATTCAACAAGCTTATTATACAACATCAGATTGTTTGAATAATGGCCGTACATTGAGAGTATATGTAAGTTCTTTTTTTCTTGAAACCGGTGGTAGCTAGTTTTCTAATTAGTATGTGAATTTCAATAAGTGTTCCCTATGCCCCTTACGTTGAATAATCTATATCTATACTAATATTATAAAGAGGAAAGATTTGTTTGTTTGTTTGTTTGTAATGAATAGGCTCCGAAACTACAGGACCGATTTCAAAAATTCTTTCACCTTTGGAAAGCTACATTATCCCCGAGTAACATAGGCTATATTAAATTGGACCCGATAGGTGGCGCTGCGATCGAGTTTCAAGAATTTTACCTTTTTACCCGGGCGAAGCTTTCTGTGTGTTTCTGTGTGTCTTAAGCTAGATTCGAGAATGGTTTAGATTTACAATTGGACCCAATAGGTGGCGCTGCGATCGTGTTACGGGCAATTTAACTTTTTCACCCGAGCGAAGCTGGGCGGGACAGCTAGTTTTTTATATACCTTCTCTTATTCTAGGTACCGGCCATTAGTATCGACAAGGAGCCGTCGAGATGACAGGATCGTCACATCGAGTCATTTGTAAATAAATATATGTATACCGACATATACTATCGCCAGGCAGTTGTTAATACACCTTTCATTAAGTTTCATCAGTTCGTATGCACACTGACCACTGTGATGCGAAGAGGTTTTTTTTACATACATGGTGCCTCAGAAAGCGCGTCAGTTGCTCATGTATTACACTACAGTACTACTGCTACTGCTACAGTTGCTATGTGATAGACCTCAAAAGGGAAGCAAATAAAAATAATTAAATTACATTTGAATATGGTGTTGCAAGCGTCCATAGGCGGCGGTAACCGCTTACCATCAGGCGAGCCGCATGCTTGTTTGCCACCCAAGTGGTATAAGAAAAATTAAAAATAATTATATTATTAGTTTAACTAGCCTAATCTCAAGCTAAAGGAAGCAGGTTCGATTCCTAGATAATTTGTGATGAACGCGAGTATTAGTACCTTCGACTTGGCATACCCGGAGTTTCACTAACGTTAATTTACATTATTATTATACACACACACATATATATATATATATTAAACATATATCACGCCTTCCCACGAGGGTCCCCGAAGGGGTAGGCAAAGGTGTATATTTAAGGTGCCAATTTGACAAATTTTAATCCATCGCCGTTACTCAAGCACGCCTATGCATTATTTGAATTGCTTCTCAGACGTATGCAGTTTTCCTCTCGATGTTTTCCTTCACCATAAAGATCGTGGTGTGACTAATCACTGTACTTACGTTCAGAAAAACAGGTCGGGATTCTGGCTTGCATTCTTTGTAGGGACTGGGGACTAGTCCCATTATGCTGCCAACACAGTATAACTCTCCGAAAACTTTGCCACTTTTTTTGTACAAAAAAAAAGAAACCCCACGAAGTCTCTTCCCAGTCAGTCCTCCGCAGATATACTGTAGTGCCAACGTGAATATCTTCCCAAGCCTAGCTTTAAACGACTGCATAACAAGGGATACGCCCTGCCTTGGCACACATACATCGTTTTGTAACATCTCATAGGGATTAGGCAGCGTGTTCAATTAAAATTCCGAGGTTTCAATAAAGTCGAGCCGACGTTATGACATTTTTAACAATTATCGTCATGTTCAACTAACAGAAAACCTTAATTATGCACCTAAATCTTCCTCATGAATCATTCTGTCTATTGGTGAAAACCTCATGAAAATCAGTTGAGAACTTTTTGAGTTTATCGTGAACAGACAGACGTGGCGATTTTATAATATGTACGTGATACAATTACCTTGTAGCCTTTCTCAACAGCAAACTTACTGCAGCTGTAGGGTCTTCAGACACAAATGGCTCATTGATGATCGCATCAGATCGGAAGCTCCTGTAATAACGGCTTGGTGATATAGACTCTAAGTGCTCTGTACACGATTGAATATCGTTTAAACATTGTAAAATCCGATCCGATGCGATGCGAGCATAGAATAATTTATCCTCTGTAAATGTCGAAGTCTCCATCACATTGTTCTTGCGACATTTCTTTATTCGCATCAACGTTGCAGTGTGGACATTATATATTAATTGTGCTCGCGGCGTGTAGCGTTCTGTGATGTACATAATATTTTTGTATTGAATTGTATAAATATACTTACTTATAGTATAGACGTAATTCGGGTAGGCGTTTGTTTAATTTTAATAAATAACCGTTTTTCTAGCATACATTGAAAGATATTTATTCGATAGATACTTTTGTTTCCTGGATTTTCGTAATATTATAATACATTGTTATAAAATTGGACGACAAAGTTTAACTCTCCGTTTTATTTGACATACCTGCATTGTGTCTCGACACATCCCATGCTCTGTAAATACATTTGTTAGCATTATTAATTTTCATGAGTCGCTATTGCAGACTGGTTCGGGTAGTCGCCCCAACGCAGATATTGCAAGTTCGAACTCCGGTACCTATACGTTTTTTTCGGATCTTGTGTTCAGTGATTTATCATACCACGAGCTTTACGGTGAAAGAAAGCATCGAGGAATTGCATGAGTTTGAGAAAAAATCAATGACGTGACAACGTGACAGATACATTGTCACATAAACCCGGCGAAAATAAAGTGTTGATACACTTCTGCCTACTCTCTCTGGGGATGGCGTGAAAATACAGTTTTTCTGGTTTTGTTTTGGGTATGGCCAGATTTTTAGATACATACATATCACGCCGAGTCCCTAATGGTGGCAGAGAGAATAGAGCGCCAGTTCTCTCTAGACTTGCATACCTCTTTCGCTTCGTCCACATTCATCAATCTCTTCATACATGCGCACTGTTTTCGAGTAGGTACTCTTGACGTTGCCGTCCTTGAGTGTTCGTTCGATTTGATCCAGGTAGTTGGAACGTGGTGTCTCTGCCTCTTATTACGCACACTCGCTTTGTACATCTGTTTGGTAAATTTATTTGCCTTTTAATATGTCCAAACCAATATAAATTAAAGACAGAGCATACATATCAAACCAGGAGAGTACTTTATGAGTTGTATCTCCTATCATGGAGTATAGTATTATACCTTACACTCTTTCTATTTATTTCTTTACTTGTGAAAGAAATCTCAAACTATAAAAAAGATCTAAAGATAAGAAAAGCTCTAGAAGAACCAGATACATATCTTTCTTGAAGTTTCTATACCAGCACTTTACTTTGCGCGCGTCTGTGCGTCTGCCTTTGTGTTCAAGTGTTAGGCGACGCTTATTGCGCGTTCAAACAATTGATACCTTTACGCCTATGTAGCAGACATCACTTAGTACATCTTAAGATATCGGAATGTAGACGGAAATATGAAAATATTACTCGCTTAAAGTTAATTAGACACCAAGGGCTTTCATTAAAAAAAGTTTTGTTAATTATAATTAGTTCGGAGCTGGTCTTTCGACCTCTAGATTGGAATTCAATGACGTTCTTTATATGCATTTAAAATCGCCGCCCAGTTGGGGGTGGGTCATCTATGTGATGAGCGTAATAAAATTGTCTCTTGTGCGTAAGATATAAATAAAACCTTAGAAATTAAAAAAACCAAGTATTCATCGAAGGCTAGAACTATAAGGTTGAATTTGTATTGTAGCTCTCCACAGATGAAATAATTTTTAATTGCTTTGAGAGGTTTCGAATTTATCTATTACAAACTTACAATGAAATCTTTGTAGGTATGTTTATATGTCTCAAAATCAAAATCAAAAGATGGTTTGCCAACGTGTGACCAACGGTATGCGAGCGTGCATAGGAGGCGGTATAAATAGTGCCATCCACGAAGACGCGCCCCACCAATTCTTAGTCGAGGGGGTCGCGGGATGCGGGAAGGGACTCGGGTCATAGTCTATTAATTGTAGTGTGCGTGTGCGCTCATAGGTAATCAGTGTGTACCGATAATGCTCAAACATTAGTGGAAGGTTGCACACTTAAACTAAACTATAGGAAAGTTAGTGGGGCGCATCTTCGTGGATGGCAGTACATATAATTGTTCTGCAGTCGCTGACGGCTTTCTTACCACCTTAGCGATTTAATTGCCTTGGTGAGATTATGAATTTTACCTTCGTACTTCAACAGTTTCAAAGATATAGCCAACTGTAGGTATTGCGTACTTTAGCCAATTAACTGTGTATTTTTTTCAGTTATCTGAACAAAATTCTTAAAAGTTGAGATAAATAAAAACCATAGACAGAAGAATAATTTTATTATAATACATACTTTATACTTTTATTGCTTATTATACAGATAGCTAACGATGTCTTTAAGTCTGGCGGCTTTAAGGCAGAATTAGGCGATCTATACCTGGAACTACGTACAACTTATGTCGTGGTGGCCGACTGGTTCGACTGGCCCGCACCACAAAGATTACAAATTCAAATCCAGACTGTACCAATGAGTTTTTCTGAACTTAATTACAGTGAATAGTCACACGAGCTTAACGGTGAAGGAAAACATCGAGAGGAAACCTGAATACGTCTGAGAAGACTTATTTAATGTATAAGTATTTCTGCGCTTGCATATCTACGGCGAAAGGGTGGTGTGTGGGTACTACCTACACACCTCTGCCTACCCACTCGGGGACCGTAATGGGAAGGCGCAAAGATAAAGATAAAATAAAACATGTTTCGTATCTTTCTGTAGGTACATGGATGAAGCAATGCATCAGGCAGCTAAGATAAAAATCGGTTCATCTTTAAAGGTGTATGTAATTACTCCGTGTATGAAGGTTCTTACTACGTCCACTTTATTATTGACATGAAATGAAATAATTGACTCGCCAAAACACTGTTGGCTACATAATGTTATGTTATGTTCACAATTCACGTTATTTTCATTCTTATAAATCTATATTTTCATAGCAGATAAGTGGAGATTGCAATCCGGTCTCTTATTCCGGACGGCCGGAACCGACCTCTGGTATCGGATCCGGTGACGATAGTAATAGTACATTGATTCCGGATCCGGTTTTCCGGATTGCAATCTAGGTCTACTGCCTGTGTGACTTTTGTGTGTTTAATAAATTTTAAGATTTGCTGAAGATGAATCCCGTGGTTCCACAGACTTCTTCTTCATTAGCATCTGGCTCCATATTATTGATGGTAGAACCTCGCAACTAGGATAAGGAACTCTGCCCCCGTTGGCGAATGGTCACTGCCAACGGTGGTGGAGTTACCAGGCCCAGGTACGTCCTTGACCGTCCATTTATTGACAGTAAGAGATTAAGGCGGCGACGGTGTATCTTAGAAATGTTCTTTGAAGTCCCAAAGGCATCTGAAAAATAAAATAATTTTGAATTATTCAAGATGATCTCTGGAGTCTCAATGGTCCTGAAAAAAAACATAATTTTGAATTATTTTTAAACATTATTTTTTAATTTTTTTTACACAGCGACTTTCCGCTGGCTAAGTGCCAATTCCGATTGACACTTGACCACCTTTGCGTACACGGCAAGATATTGAAAGATATTGGTGCTCACTTTAGTATACGGCAGCGAATACTGGTTATGTCAGGCGAAGGATTAAAATATATACTATGCTATTGAGAATGTATTTTGCTCTTGCTCGCGATCCAGCAAAGCTCTAATAAGCCGAGGTCCGTACCCCACAGGGGGTGTTTTTCCTAGTACATTAATGTGCCTGGAGACCTAGATCTCGCTATTGACCGGTTAATTAGCAAAAGTTCCCAGAACTCACGCTACGGGAGAACTATCAAAAGAGATGCATTGCCTTCGCAATTAAGAGTTATTTTTTAATAACCTATTCGAAGTTCGCATTTTAGCATATATATATTAACAGAAAACAAAAAAAATATATCATAATCATTCAGTTTATAAAAATCCGTAAACTACTATCAGGGTTCAAGCTTTCATTGCGAATGGAGTTAAGGCCGGCTTATGCTTATAAGATTGAAATAAGAAACTGAAAGCTCCATCCGTTTTCAATTCTTCATTACATCGTTTTATCGTACTCTTTTAACTTTTAAACTCTTTTATTCTATACATTCAAGGTCGATCTTTCTAAGCGGCCAGTGTGTATTCACTTTTATCTGATATTTCCGTTTTGAGCCATCGTTATTAATACAGAACATCTAGAAATTCTTTCCAATAATAATTCTTAGCGAGATGCACTATCGTAGTTAAATAAATATTTTTCTTTTTATTTTAACGGTTGTAAAATGCAAGCGCACTTGCCACTTTTGTACGTTCAAAGAAACGTTAAGAAAAACCAAATAAATATTATCTAAAAAAAACAAATAAATTAAAATTCCATTATTCCATATTTAAATACGGACTTTTGCATTGCTTACCATTCTTGTAACAACTAAAACTTGTTCGGATACCATGGAACAAGGCAGGACGCGCTTTCTGTTCGGATACACGGTTGAACACTTCAAAGGCACGGCTCACTGCTTTAAACAACTATCACTTCTATATGTCAGTTATCGTTTTTGAACAGCAAAGAGCCCCTAGCCCGCACTTCCAACGACACTACAATTCGTTATAAAAGCCGGCCGTCATATTAGAACAAGAAAGTTTCTAACTGGAATGCGCCGTCCCGCTCGCGCGCGTCCCGCTCAACCCCTTGGAACGAACTGCCGCCGCCTATTTGAATTCGAAAAACGAACGAAAAAGCTGCCCGTGAGTGAGTCGGCCATTTTGTAATTCATATCTGGAATGGAAATACCGACTTTCTGATATTCAATAATAGGGAATATAATCGCGTGTTACCGCGATATAGGTGGTCTGACTTGTGTGAATAACTTTTTATTTTTGCTTATTTAATTCGCTAGCGCTTTGTTAATTAGGGCGGTGTTTTATAATGTTCTTTATTTAAAGCTTATTACCTTTTAATTTGATCTCGGTTATTGGCGGTGTTAACAGAGTTTATAAAAACTAGGGTTTATGGTTAATTAATAAATGAATTTAATTTAAATATGTACTGAGAGAGAACTGGCGCTCTATACTCTCTGCCTCCTCCCTTAGGGACTTGGCTTGATGATATATATGTATGTATGTAAATATGTACTTTCAACCAGTCATTCCTCACGCCGGGTAAAAGTTGCCATCTATTATTTGTATTTTTAAGCGATATTCATTTATTTACATGCTTGCGAACGTAGCCTCGTCGCGTACATTGATCAATTTTAATACGCAACGATATAGTTACCTAAATACCTAGGTGACCAGACTATGCTTCTGCAATGGATACGTGTGGCTTCAGACCGGTTTTTCCCATCGCTATGATGAAATTCGACAGTTGCATCCCACAAGGATCCCGAAGGCGTAGGCAGAAGTATGTAGGTAGAGGTACCCACTTTCGCCGGAGATATATTTTAGGTGTTAACGTGACAGGTGGCGGGTCCATCGTCGGTTACTCAAGTTTCTTCTACATATGCATGTTTCCTCTCGATAGTTTCCTTCGCCGAAAAACTCATTGGTACAATCGGGATACGAACTCGTATTCTTTATATTGCAGGCGACTGCTCGGACCACTCGGCCACCATGGCTTTCTAATAGATATGATAGCATTTATTATGAACGCACACGCAGCTCAATCATATTCTCACAATGAATCATCATGTTTTATACGTGGGCGATCCCGGATTAAATGTATTTCTACACACAATCCTTTTGAGCTCTTATTACTGATCGCATAAGGACTAAAATGTATTTTAGATATGATTTGGATATCTTGAACCTATTGTATTTGTAAACTGATCGTGTTTTGTTATTCTAGGTACTCTTTGGCTGTATGTACATTTGGATCCAACAATATTGTAAATGTGAAAACTACTATACGGAGTTTATACAGATATTATATATATATATATATATATATATATATGCTCACGCCTCCCTATAAGGGCCGCCGAATGGGTAGGCAGAGATGTATATGTAGTACCCACACACCCACTTTCCGCCAGAGATATATTTTAAGTGCCAACGTGACAGATGACGAGTCCATCGCCGTTACTCAAGCACGACTATACATACGCCTTTGAAGTGCTTCTCAGACGTATGCAGGTTTCCTCTCAATGTTTCCTTCACCGTAAATTATTCCTTGTTAATCTCGCATCCCCGTAAATTATCTTACAAATATTAACTTTCTCTGATAAACAAGCTTCAGACTTTTAGAGGTCCCTTGATAAGCGCTCAATGATAAGGTCCTTTATCAAACAGCAGTCCAAAGCTAATTTAAGCTTTGGTACACTGATAATAATACTCATTATAGAACGAAGGAGACGGCGGGCGTAATGTTTACTTATCTTATCTATTTTTATTCGTCAAATTGGGGTAGGTTAGGGCCACGGTATTAATATACGAAGGCCAAGTCCGAAGTACAGTATCGGGGTTACGTTGTTACAAAAGGCTCATAGGAAACTAGCTTCTGTATCACAATTGGCGTCCACAACATCCCGCAATCTCTTCCAGGGTAGGCAGAGGGTAGAGCGCCAGTCCTAAAAACCTTATTTTTTTATTTAAAATTTCACATTTTCTGATAGAGGAATACATACATATCATCACGCCGAGTCCCAAAAGTGAGTAAGGTAGCCGTTCAGTCTTACATACCTCTGTCGCTTCGTCCACATTCATCAGTCTCTTCATACATGCTCGTCGGTTTCGAGTACTCTTGACGTTCCCGTCCTTGAGTGTCCGATCGATTTGATCCAGGTAGTTGGAACGTGGCCTTCCTCTGCCTCTTCTTGCACACACTTTCGCTTTGTATATCTGTTTCGTCAGTCTTTCTTCACTCATCCGTTTTATATGTCCAAACCAACGTAACATGCCTTTCTTCAACTTTAGGGGAGGAGGGAGGAGGAGGAGGAGGAGGAGGGAGGGGAGGGAGGGAGGGCACAACGGTTAATTGCCGTTCGAATTCGGAGCAGCCCGACTGGTACCATTACCTCCACCTTACAGAAGATCGCAGCTAAATGGCATTACCCTCGGGTGTGTCGTGTTCCTGTGGTGAGTAAGGTCGCCAGGCTCCAAGAGGAAGCGGTGTGTCGGCAGCACAGGACCAGTGGTGCAATTCCGCCGTGGTGGTGACCAGGCGCGGCATGTCGGTGCGGTTGTTAGGGAGACCCGGTGAAACGGCTGTCCGCTGGCCGCCCGCATATAGTAGGGGTCCCGAACCCAGGGATCACCTAATCTCCGCCCTGGGAGGCTGACCCGCACATGTGTGTAAAGTCCTTGGTGTAGTGGTCGTGCCGGAGGAGGAGACCGGAGTGGACCCGGCCGCTGCATCAGGGGGGGATCGGGGGCCCTTCCGACTTCCGCTCCGGCAATCCGCACTACCTGTACATCACTGCGGCGGATTGAGACTGCGCTTTGTCCTCTTTGATGCCGACACAACGATTCCTCTTCTTCCTTTTCAGCACCCTTAGAAATCTAAAATGGCCAAATTTAAAAATAGTAGAAGTTTCCCAGCGGCCTCCCCTTCCATATTAAAAATGGACTTTTGCAACATCAGGGGACTTCATTCTAATCTAAATGCAGTCCACCAACACCTTGAGACGACACAGCCGACTCTGCTATTTCTGACGGAGACGCAGATATCCTGCCCTGATGATACATCGTACCTGAACTACCCCGGGTACAAGATGGAACACAATTTTGTGCGCCGCGCCGGGGTATGTATGTACTTCCGGGAGGATATTTGCTGTCGACGTCTCCACGGCCTTGAAGACAGAGACCTGTCAATTTTGTGGGTGCGCGTAGACTATGGTGGCAACACCCGAATCTACGCGTGCCTTTACAGGTCCCATAGCGGTGACACAGACACAGTTCGCCTATTTGAGCACCTGCAATCGACAACGGACAAAGTACTTGAGCAGTACCCCTCCGCGGAGTTGGTGGTTTTAGGAGATTTTAACGCTCACCATGTTGAGTGGCTTGGCTCTCGGTCCACTGACTGCGCGGGGAGGGCTGCTTACGAGCTTGCCCTGGCTTATGGCTTCTCGCAGCTGGTACACGAACCAACCAGAATACCTGATATCGAGGGCCATACAAGCTCTTTACTGGACCTTCTGCTGACCACGCGACCGGACAGCTATTCCATCTCGGTGGGTGCGCCGCTTGGCACATCCGACCACTGTCTGGTCCGGACGCAAGTGCCGTGCGCAAAGGCCGAAGTGCCCCGACCCCCGGGGCGGCGGCGCATGTGGCACTACAAGGCAGCAGACTGGGATGGATTGCGTGAGTTTTACGCATCGTACCCGTGGAGGCAGATCTGCTTTGCATCAGAAGATCCAGACCCCTGTGCAGCAGCCGTCGCTGAGACGATACTGGCGGGAATGGAATGCTACATCCCAAACTCGCTAGTAGCTACAGGGGTAAAGAAACAGCCGTGGTTTAATAAGCCCTGCAAGGAAGCTAAATTATCCAAGCAAGCCTTGTATGAGGCGTGGACCACGGCTCGATCCAATCTGGACCCCAACATATCTGATGCAAAGCGGAAACTTAATGCTGCCTCGAGGCACTGTAAGCGAGCGATTGCCAGGGCGAAATTCGATTTCGTCGGCAGAATTGGTAAGAGACTCGCTAGCTACCCTTCTGGCAGCCGTGCTTTTTGGTCCCTTGCCAAGGCTGCTGAGGGAAACTTTTGCCAGTCGTCCCTACCACCACTCCGTAAGCCGGATGGTAACTTGGCCCACAGTGCCAAAGAGAAAGCGGATCTATTGGGCTCTCTCTTTGCCTCGAACTCGACTATGGATGACGGAGGCGCCACACCGCCCACTATCCTGCGGTGTGAGAACTCTATGCCGGAGATAAGCATAACCCAACGGGAGGTCCGGCGGGAGATGCTGTCTCTGGACGTCCATAAGTCGAGCGGGCCAGACGGTATTCCGGCAGTGGTGCTTAAGCAGTGTGCTCCTGAACTGTGTCCTGTTTTGACGCGCCTATTCGCGCTTTCCTACTCCACCCAAAAAGTCCCAACTTCGTGGAAGACCGCCCACGTGCACCCAGTGCCCAAAAAGGGCGATAGATCAGACCCATCGAATTACAGGCCGATCGCCATCACCTCCCTCCTCTCCAAAATTATGGAGCGAGTGATTAACACGCAACTCCTGCGATATCTAGAGGGTTACGGTTTGTTGAGTGACCAACAGTATGGCTTCCGCCACAGTCGCTCAACGGGTGACCTTCTAGTATATCTCACGCACCGTTGGTCACTCGCCATTGAGAGTCAAGGTGAGGCATTAGCTGTTAGCTTGGATGTGGCGAAAGCGTTCGATCGGGTCTGGCATCGCGGTCTTCTATCGAAGCTTCCATCCTACGGACTGCCAGAGGGATTATGCAAATGGGTCGCCAGCTTTCTGTCCAGCAGATGCATAAGAGCCGTCGTTGACGGTAGCTGCTCCGAAAGCATGGAAATTAATGCTGGCGTCCCGCAAGGCTCTGTGTTGTCCCCGACTCTGTTTCTTCTGCATATTAATGACATGCTTTCTATTGAAGGCATTCATTGCTATGCAGACGACAGCACTGGGGACACTTACTACACGGGCCGTGCTAATCTCCCTCGTTCCACTGTGGAGGAAAGTCGCGAACGACTTGTGTCTGAAATCGAGAGTACACTTCGCAGTGTCTCCGATTGGGGTCGACTAAACCTAGTTCACTTCAACCCCACTAAGACACAAGTTTGCGCGTTCACCGCAAAAAAAACTCCATTCGCTGTGGCTCCACAATTCCAGAACACTCCCCTGAACATCTCGGAGAGCATTAGGATCCTTGGGGTCGATATTTCTAGCGACGTTCAGTTCCGTGGTCATTTAGAGGACAAGGCTAAGCTGGCGTCGAGGAAGCTCGGTGTGCTCAACAGAGCTAAGCAGTACTTCACACCGCAACAAAGGCTGCAACTTTATAAGTCGCAAGTTCGGCCACATATGGAGTACTGCTGCCACCTGTGGGCTGGAGCCCCTGGATACCAGCTTGGGCCTTTTGACGCGGTTCAGAAACGCGCCGCTAGAATTGTCGACGATCCCATGCTCACAAGCGGCTTGGAATCACTAAGTCTGAGGAGAGACTTTGCCTCCCTGTGTGTGTTCTACCGCTTGTATAACGGGGAGTGTTCTGCAGAATTGTTCGATATGATGCCCACTTCCACCTTCTACCACCGCACCTCTCGCCATCGACGGGGAATTCATCCCCATACCTTGGAACCACAAAGGTCTCGCACTGTGCGCTTCCAAAGAAGTTTTCTTCCGCGAACGCTCAGGCTGTGGAATGAGCTCCCCGTTGAGGTTTTCCCTGGAGAGTACAGCATGGAGTTCTTCAAGAAGGGTGTGAAAAGATCCCTGCAGGGTCGGCAACGCGCGAGTGATACCCCTGGTGTTGCAAGCGTCCATAGGCGGCGGTAACCGCTTACCATCAGGCGGACCGCATGCTTGTTTGCCACCCAAGTGGTATAAAAAAAAAAAAAAAAAAAAAAAAAAAAAACTTTACAATCTCACCTTCGTTCACGCCAGCTGTTTTGCGAATCTCTTCATAGAGATATAAGAGAGATCAAGCTCAATTATTCCTCGTGAAGGAGTGTATAGGAGGGGATTATATTTTATATTGCGTATCCTGAAAGGGAAACAAAATGAATATTATATTGGCGTAACTATTTCAGAAGGGGTAATAAAGGGAAGCTTCTTTGCAGAAAATTGCAACTAGATATAGAAAGAAGTGCTCCTAATAGTGGTATACCACTATTAGGAGCTTTTATTCACCTTTCAGGTGAGTTAAGTTCTCAGGGCTCGAAAAAAATTGCTGAGTTTACCGAACGGAATTCATCTCTGCTACTAGCACTGCATTGTGCGCATTTTACCCTTTATTAATCCTAGTTATAAATGCTTTATGTTAATTGCTTACGTACTTAGCTGTCGGCTGAGCTGGCTGAGGGGATTTCTTCTGTAATTCTAAGTACAACTATACCTCTTGATACCTACATACATATAATCACGCCTCTTTCCCTTAGGGGTAGGCAGAGACCACTTCTTTCCACTTGCTACGTTCCTTACATACTTGTTTCGCTTCGTCCACTTTCATTATTCTCGTGATACTTCGACATTACGCGGGTGCTACTCCTCCCAAGTAATAACAAATGCCGCGGTGGCCGAGTGGTTCGAGTAGTTGCTTGCGACACAAAGATCGCAAGTTCGAATCCCTATTGTACCAATGAATTTTTCTGAACTTCAGTACAGTGATTAGTCACACCACGAGCTTTACGGTGAAGGAAAACATCGAGAGGAAACCTGCATACGTCTAAGAAGCAATTCAAAGCCGTATGTATTGTCGTGCTTGAATAACGGCGACGGACTCGCCATCTGTCACGCACCTAAAATATATCTCTGGCGGAAAGAGGCTTGTAGGAAGGCTTGAGGATATATAATTTTATTTATAATTGAAAATACTAACTACTTACGAACTGGGGCTATTGGAAACAAGCTGAAAGGAATTCGTTTGTAACGTTAAGTACAGCTGTACTTAATAGGTCGACATTGCGCGGGTGTTAACCCTTATTACACCTAATTATTACAAATGCCAGTTGACTACTTATGGAATACCTTACAAAGCCATTATTATTCAAGAGTGAAGTGACTAGTGTAAGACATCACATACATCTATGTCATAAACATTATTGATTTATGATTACAATAGCACGCCAAGGTACGTAGAAATTGTGAAAAATATTTTAATCGCCTTTGTTATACACAGCTAAAGGAATCTAATTGAATGGAGTTTTGAATGATCTCATGATTGAAGGTAAGTAAGGAATCCACTGTTTTATCAACATGGGTAATGATTCATTAGTAATTTAATATCTTATGGAATGTCTATTATTAATTGTGTCGGCCATCACTGTGCAATACAAAGGCGATTAATTCATACATATAATTTGTCTATGAAAAAACGCACGTTATTTGAATAAATGGAAAGGATGTCCCGCCCAGCTTCGCTCGGGTCAAAAAGTAAAAATACCTGAAACACGATTGTAGCGCCACCTATCGGGTCAAATTGTGAATCTTAACTATTCTCGAATCTGTAGACACACATTTTCATTAAAATCGGACCAGCCGTTTACGATTCTATAAAGGGCATACAGACAAACATTATAAGTACATATATATTCATATATATATATATAGATAGTGAGTGAAGAATTGACGAAACAGAAAAACAATGCAAAGGTGTGTGCAAGAAGAGGCAGAGGAAGACCATCCATCGACTTAGATCAAATCGGACACTCAGGGATGAGAACGCTTAGAGTCCTCGAAACCAGTGAGCTTGTATGAAGAGTGATGAATGTGGATCAAACGAAAGAGGGATGTAAGTCTAGAAAACTGGCGCTTTATATTCTCTGCTTACTAGGTTAGGGACTAGACGTGACGATATTAATGTGTTATGTGTATTTAATATGTACTTAAGTTCAGAAGATCTCATTGGTACAGTCGGGATTCGAACTTGCGATCTTTGTGTCGTAGGCACCTCGAACCACTCGGCCTCGGCTTCGGGACGAAAAGAATAGGGGTGCGATTGGTCAAACCATGGTTGTTACTAATGTGATCCTAGTTTTTTTTTTTTTATTTAAAAAAAATCGCATGTGTACATACGTACATATGATACTGTCACGTCCAGTAGCGGTGTCCTTATAAAGCGATCTCCGAAGAAAGTTGTGAAGGTCAGTGCAGTTCAGTGTTACAGCGCGCGATGACACGCCACAAAAACCTCGCTGCGGCCTTGAAAGGAGTCAACGATCGGGAACCCTCGCATCCGCCGACTGCACTCCTCCATCTCGCTCACACCGGTTAGAATCGCTATACCTGTCTCGCTCGCCGCCGGAGCGCGCTGCACTGGGCACTAGTGGCGCGGGCGCAGCGACGCGCGTCGTTCGCTAGGGCTGTCAACTTTTTCTGTACCTCTCACACGAGTCTTTTTTTTTATTGATTCATTTAATTGAGTACCGATGCTAAGTGCTAACTCTTCACCACGATATAGCTCGCGCTCCAGACTACAGACTCCGGAGGTTATGTAACTGCAGCCCTGAAAGTCCCGGCTATTATTGGGTCCAGGCGTGTTTCGAATGCATAATGCTTTACTTTATGCAGTCGGTACAACGTCTCATTTTTATTCGTCTCTCGCGCAGGCCTCTTTTGTTTTTCTTCCTGTATTTTTTACTCTACCAGCTCTTTGTATAGACTATTTGCTTTTTGACAAGTGCGTAGGAATTCTTTGGAACAAATATTGTTGGTATGCATTCGGTTTTTGTCGGCGCGGTTCGGCGGCGGTTGGATTTGAAGGAAAGTGTGTGTTCCTACAGGGCCCGTGTTGCTACCCGTCTTGAAATAACTCGTTTGGTATAATGGCTATCGTGCTGGCCACGAGTTCAACAAATTAGCTTTGGCGAGACGGATGATATATGGGCATGTTTTAGGTATGGTATGACTACCACAAGTTTTGCATCGAGATTCACATTACACGTAACCTGTCAAAAATGTACATACAATTTAGTTCCATTAATGTACCGCTGGGAGCGCTGTATGTATAACGTCATTTCACAAACTCATTGCGGACAGACGGTTTGTAATACGAGTTGAGTGCTTTACTTCGGTAACGCGGTATGGAATATTTAGTTCTCTTTACGGGGGCTGTAACGCAAGTTTTACTATGCCTATTAATGCTTAATTTAGATAGTGCCATCCACGAAGACGCGCCCCCACCAATTTCTAGTCGACGGGTCGCGGATGCGGGCAGTATGACCCGAGTCTATTAATTGTAGTGTGCGTGTGCACTCATAGTTAATCAGTGTCTACCGACGATACTCAAACATTAGTGGAAGGTTGCACACAGGCCTAGATGAGCACTTATAAAACGTCGAAAAAGGTGCACGGTTCGGGTTGGTCGTTTCCATGGAGAAGAACCGGTAAGAAACTCCATGGTTACTCTTTTCAAATTATTAGGTGACTCGGGTCATACACACCGAATTCCGCGACTTCCTCGACTAGAAATTGGTGGGGTGCGTCTTCGTGGATGACACTAAGTATATATGTGTTTCATTTAAGTATTTCTCTTTGGTCGGTATTCTTTACAACACTATTTTCAATCCTAACGAGACATTAATGCTACAGGAATGTTTTCCAGATATCCCCCTTGCATACAGCAAAGACTATGTAAGTTGAAATGATTACAATTATGTATTATGAATGGCCCATTCAGTTGACTTATGTTCGAGACGTCGCATTCCCTTCACTACATATTATCATTCCATCAATCAAATAGCAGCCTAACTGCCCTCAGTTAAAGTTGAATTTACTATAATTACAAGTAGCTATACAACCCTCACAAAGTAATACCAACTCAAATTAATGAAAGCTAAAGTTCATTTTCAAACGAAACGCTCGAACGCTAAAGCTTCGTTTACACTGGGGTAATTGAAGCGAATTAGCATGGAGAACGTACTCCCACCATTGTGACAGGTTCCCACTGGCGTGGTAATGAAGTACCGATACGATCTATTTTTTTTTTATTATTAACTTGACTGTCATGTTGGTATTACTTATATATTTACGAAAGAGGTTTAATACTCTTTTCGCGCGATGTATATTGATATGGTGAGTCCATCGCCGTTTCTCAAGCAAGACCTAAATAAACGATTTTCTTCGCAAACATATGCAAGTTTATATCGAAGTTTTCATTCACAGTAAAGCTCATGGTATGATTAAATACTGCATTGAACTTCAGAATTAAATTACAGACCGGGTTTTAAACCTGCAGCCTTTGTGTGGAAGGCGGCTACGCAAGCAACTCAACCTTAGCTAAAGCTCTATACATAAATGTACACATATTTTTTTTTATACAGCACCACTAATTTTTTTAAGCAGTTACCGCCGCCTATGGACGTTGCAACACCAGGGGCATGACTCGCGCGTTGCCGACCCTGCAGGAATCTTTTCACACCTTCTGATATATCTGTGTGGCAAATTTCATCCAAAATCCGTTCAGTATTTTTTGCGTGAAATATGAACAAACATGCCCACAAACATTTATAATATTACTTTCACATGGCCCTCCCTACCTTCTCCACGGCATATTTCCCCAAACTCACCACTCACAAGGGTCGATGCGTGGTAAAACGTTAAATGGTATGGCATACAAAATATTATTTAACACGGTAACTCTAATTAGGCCGAGTGTGGGCCGAACCGTGCCGAATCTCATACGAATGTTCCACTAAGGGTGTGTTGCTATGCAGGCACTACGGTGTGTAGCCACCTTTTTAATAAGAGTGCAAGCTTGATTATCCGCTTGGATATTATAGATTGCCATCCACGAAGACGCGCCCCACTATTCTTCCCTATAGTAATAAACTTTATAAAAATACATATATGTATACATATCATCACGCCAAGTCCCTAGTGGGGTAGGCAGAGAGTATAGAGCGCCAGTTCTCTCTAGACTTACATACCTCTTTCGCTTCGTCCACATTCATCAGTCACTTCATACATGCTCGTCGGTTTCGAGTTCTCTTAACGTTCCCGTCCTTGAGAGTCCGATCGATTTCATCCAGGTAGTTGGAACGTGGCCTTCCTCTGCCTCTTCTTGCACACACTTTTGCTTTGTATATCTGTTTCTACAATCTTTCTTCACTCATCCTTTCTATGTGTCCAAACCAACGTAACATGCCTTTCTTCATCTTTACAATCACGCCCTCATTCACGCCAGTTGATTGATAAAAATAATAATAATATATTCTTTATTGCACAAACACACTCATCTACAAAACAAAAGATAAGACAAAAAAATAAAGAAAAACATGTAGTAGGCACAATATTATAGGCGGCCTTATCGCAAAAGCGATCTCTACCAGGCAACCAGTGTAGAGAGAGATAAGAAACAGAGAAAGAAAAGGTAGGTTTGACAGTTGAGAGGATGAAAAATACACAATTAATATAATACACAAATAAATAGGCAATCTAAATAAATAAATACGAAGCAAATATACATACAATAACATATACATAAATATAATAAATATGAACGATTAAAAAGAGAAATAGTGTATAGTGAAAAATGTTTGAGTATTATCTGTACACACTGATTACCTATGAGTGCACACGCACACTACTATTGATAGACTCGGGTCATACTCTCTGCTTCCCGCGACCCGTCGACTCGACAAATTGGTGGGGCGCGTCTTCGTGGATGGCACTATCTATAGTACCTACATATAACATAAAAGCTTTTTCAATAAAGGCTATTTATAAAAGGTGTGTGAGGGGTTCGAATAGTTGCCTGTAACACAAAGGTTGCAAGCTCTAATCCCGACAGTATCAATCAGTGAAGCCGACAAGGTTTCGAAAAAAAAAATTATAAATATCGAATTATAACGGATATTCAAATTTGGATTCCCCTTCTATTAGACGCGTTCACGCGAAGAGTGTTGCACACAAACCCTAATCCTTGAAGGATTACAACACTGACCGTTTATCGTCACAAAAGGATTGAAGCTGGATCAAAATATCACTCCAACTCCAAGGTTGCGAGGGGATCTGCCCCAATGCTTAGATTAATCAGCACTATTAAAACATACTTCTTATTAATTTGATCTGCACTGTATGTATTGGCTTAGTGGTTATGCCTTCATCACCAATGATCTTGGGTTCAAACTGCAGATAACTTTTATTTGAATATATAATGTCTGACTGTAATATTTATGACTCGCCCAGTAGTTAGTGTTCCGAAGCCAGTAAGTTGCAGGTTCGATCCCCGCTGGTGGCATATATGTATTGATGTGATTAGTACGAGTGTGTACATATATATTTTCAGGCTGGCTGGGCTTAATATACAGGCAGGAATTAATATATATTATGGGACAATTCCACATTAGATGAATTACCTAATTGAAGCCGTGGTGGCCGAGTTCGAGCAGTTGCCTGCGACGCAAAGGTCGCAAGTTCGAATCCCGGCTGTACCAATGAGTTTTTTCTGAACTTAAGTACAGTGATTAGTCACACCACGAGCTTTACGGTGAAGGAAAACATCGAGAGGAAACCTGCATACGTCTGAGAAGAAGTTCAAAGGCGTATGTATAGTCGTGCTTGAGTAACGGCGATGGATTCGCCATCTGTCACGTTGGCACCTGATATACCTCTGGCGGAGAGTGGGTGTGTGGGTATTGCCTACACACCTCTGCCTACCCCTTCGGGGATACTTGTGGGAAGGCGTGAGGATATATTATACCTAATTCCAAACTAAGTAATAGATCCAGTCTAGGGAATCCAGATACTCGTTAACAAACAAATATCTGCCCTCAGCGGGAATCAAACCTGCGAGGAAACCCATCTGACGTACGTGCCCTCACAGACCAATTTGGCTACATCACTGGTGTGTTTAATTACTCCTAGCGGCTCGACATCTGTATCCGCCACGTGTTTTCATAAATATACCGTTAACAATGCCCTGTTTATAAAGTTTTTTCTAAGGGTGCCGCCCCTTATAGAAAAAACCGTATTTTTTCTACTTCAAATGTGTTTCTTTACGTATTTCATTAAACCTGGTGGATATTCTGCAAGGTAGAGTTACTGCAAGGAGTTGATAGTCGCGATTGATATAATAATAATAATAATTCCTCCAAGATGACATCCAGCCACTTCCTACAGATAATGATGACCACTTCGCATAGGCCCGTGGTCATCACCAATCATTTTCCGGTATTAACCGGAAAATTATGCCGAGCGAATAAAAATTATAAACAAAGATATTAATTATATGTCCTCACGCCTTCCCATAAGGGTCCCCGAAGGGGTAGGCAGAGGTGTACCCAAACACGCATATATTATAGATATCTTACTAGATATCTACAATATATGCGTGTTTACCGCCTGGATTCGTGCTTGCAATCTTGGTGTTGCAGGTCGAAACACTCAACCACCACGGCTCTAAATAAAAAAAACTATTTCCAAAATTCTTACCAGTGCCCGTTGCCGTGGTGAGTAATAAATAATATTCAATGAGTAAGTTGTGAGGTATTTCTTCCCATTTCTCGCAAATATCACTGAACTAAACTGGATGATATTTGGTACGGAGATAGTTAATTAACTGACTTAACACATGGCATATGTTATATTCCAAAGAAGAAAACTATTTATGAAATAAATAATAGTAAAAAAAAAACAAATAACACGCTTTTCATAGAAAATCCAACTAAAAACTATTACTACTAATTATTTTAGACCCCATCGCTTATCCTGATTATCCTAGTATGGATTGTCATCGGTCATAATTTCGATATAATCCGACGTTTTTAAGGAGGTCAAAATCATGTTCAAAGTTTCCGTTACATACTAACATACGAAAGAGATACTTAATAGAGGTAGGGCATTACGGGTTTCCCGTTCGAATTTGGAGCTGCCCTGGACTGGGGCAGGACCTTCACCTTCCGTAGCCAGCCAGCAAGTCCGTAGCCAAATAACAAAATGTTTTGTGTTGTGTTCCTACGCGGTGAATAAGGTTTCCAGAAATGAGCTCCTTGGGGAGGGGGGAGGATTGTTACATTGTGTTGGAAGCAGAGGGATTAAACCCATTATGCTGCCAACACTGTAACTCTCCGAACACAGAGTGGCAACGCGCAAGTGATACTTCGGTATCGTGAGCGTAAATAGGCTACGGTAACCGTTTCCCATCAGGTGGGCCGTATGCTTGTTTGCCACTCTTGTTGTATAAAAAAAAAATACGTATGAAGCTAATAAAAGCGTGTTAAAAAGAAGAACTTTACCAACGAGCCACCTCTTTATTTGTGCTTTGAAGGCACTTGAAGAGCCATTGTGAAGAAAAGTCAGGGAGATTATTGTCCACAGCGGACTATGTGTGGTAACCTTCCTGATTTGGTAAGTGTGCTGTTATCAGCCGTGACCTTATCATCACTATTGTATTATCGGTATTGCCTCTCCTACCTACAAAAAGCTTATCTAGGTATATATATAAAAATGAATGTTTGTATGTATGTCCCGTATAGAATCGTAAACGGCTGCACAGATTTTAATGAAATTTTCTGTGTTTCTTCAGGTGGATTTAAGAATGGTTTAGATTCAGAAATGGACGCGATAGGTGGCGCTGCGATCATGCTTCAGGCAATTTAGTTTTTCCACCCGAGCGAAGCTGGGCGGGACAGCTAGTTTCAATATAAATATCTCAAAAATCTAAATAGGCTTCAATTCGCGGTCAAGATAAGGTAATGTATAATAAATAACTGACATGGCAGCACTGAGAGCGGGAAAATATCACCGTCTCTGCCACAGCCTTGCCGGCTGTTGTGATATTGTTGTTTTGTCCATATCCTGATATACAAGTGTCCTGTACAGTACTTATAAATACCTAGTTAGATCGTACTGTAAGTTGGGGTGGCAACGGCTTGGCAGTGAAATGACCAACCGGCTCCCGTCACAACATGCCATAGGGATGGGCAACGTCCATCGATATGTTTGAATTGTAATATATTATGTAAGTAAAACTATTTGACGTTTAGCCGAAGTGAGAGTCAAAACAGAATAGTGTGTAAGGAGGCTAATCCTTGACGGCCGTCTGGTTTAGTGATTAGAGCTCCTGACTGCAAAACCTGAGGTCGCGGGTTCGAATCCCGCTGAGGGTAGATATTTGTGTGATGAATACGAGTATTTGTACCTTAGTCTTGGATGTCCTATGTATTTATGTATATATATCTATCTGTATAAGTAAACATATCGTTGTCTAGTTACCATGACACAAGCTTTCCTTAATTTGGGACTAGGTCAATTTGTGTGGAATTGTCCCAAGGTATTTAGTATTTATTTATTATTTATTAATCCCACTGATACATATTATTGATGCGAAAAGTTGAGGACATATGTATGTATATACGTTTGTTACTCAATCAAGGCAGAACGGCTGAACGGAATTGAATGAAATTTCACACAGAGATAGATTACTAGCTGGATTAGATATTGTATTTACTATGATTCAGTGAAATCTCATTTAAAAAGTCTTATTAAGTGTTCTAGCAAAGCAAAGAAGAGAATTAGAACTTATGAATTTAAGTTTGGAAACAAAACCGAAGGGCATGTATGATCTGGCTCTCTATTCTCTCTGCCTACCCGGTTTGGGACTCGGCGTGATGATATGTATATAAGTATGGAAAGAAAGTTGAGGAGCACATTCTCCGTCCATCTTGTAATACTCAAAACTAAGATGTATCGATGGTAAGACCAGCTGACGGTTGGCTACATCACTAAGCTCGGCAACAAAAACCTGTCTGGTGCCACGGTCTCAGGTAGACCCCTCCCCGCCCGCCCTCCGCCCCCGAAAGGACAAATTGATATTCTTTATGGCCTTGTGCCCTACAGCTCGTATGCCCTTCGCTATAGGGCGCAAGGCCAATGGTATTTTTAATATTTAAATTAATTCGATAGATTACAATGTCACGCTCAAGGACGGGAACGTTAAGAGTACTCGAAACCGACGAGCATGTATGAAGAGACTGATGAACGTGGACGGAGCGAAAGAGGTTTGCAAGTCTAGAGAGAACTGGCGCTCTATACTCCTTGCCTGCCCCGTTAGGGACTTGGCGTGATGATATGTATGTATGTGTGTACAATGTCACTATAGATAGTGCCATCCACTAAGACGCGCCCCACTATTCTTCCTCATAGTTTATAGTGTAAGTGTGCAACCTTCCACTAATGTTTGAGTATTATCGGTACACACTGATTACCTATGTGTGCACACGCACGCTACAATTAGTTGAATCCCCGCATCCCGCGAACCCTCGACTAGAAATTCGTGGGGCGCGTCTTCGTGGATGGCACTATATACCTCAGGTATTATAAATGCGCAAGTTTGTGAGTGGGTGTTTTATTATGGGTGTTTGTTACTCAATCACGCCAGAACAGCTGAACGAAATTGAATGAAATCTGGCACAGAGATCATTATTAGCTGTATTAACAAGTTTTAGTATAGCAAAGGATATAGGATATGTTTTGTTCCAAAAATAAATCTAGATAAAATTCTTGTAATGAAATAAATTTTTACGCGGGTGGAACTGCGGGGCAGAACAGAGGCAGGGCTGGTTTAGATATGTAGCAGTGGTGGACGAATGCTTCGATTAGGCGCCCGCAACGCAATGATTGCCAGTACGAATACTCACTGGTATAACAATGATTTTTTCATGAACTTAAGTACAGTGATTAGCCACGCCACGAGCTTTACGGTGAAGGAAATCAACGAGAGCAAACCTGCATACGCTTAAGAAGAACTTCAAAGGCATATGTATAGTCGTGCTTGCAACGTCGATGGACTCGCCATCTGTCACGTTCTAGAAAAAATGGGGGTGGAACTGGCAACTAGCAGATTCATTAATACCATTGCTATAATAGCAAAATTTTGTCGTCGTCAGTCGACTATTCAAACCATAGATATAGGATGTTTAGCGTAGCGAAAAAAATCCTAAATCTATTATTCAAACTTTTAGATGTATTTATTCAGCTCTCCCTTGTAGACATTTGTAAATGTAACAATGAAGTTGCCAATAAAGTAATGTATTTTAATTATCTTACCATTAACACAATAATTTATTCCAGCACATAAATTTATAGTTGTTATCCACGTCGCAGGTTTCGTCGATTGAACATAAAACGTATTCACCACAGGCTTCGTCATACAAAAAGTTATCCGCACATGCTTTGTCATAAAAACTACTATCTACTAACTAAATATTAGATCGGACACGTACCCGGCTCAAACGTACCCATGTTCATATTCAAACCCATATTCAAACTGTTGAGTCGGGAGACACATCTCGAGTAACCAATACTGCTTACACGAGCCATTTAAAATAAAACAATAAAATTACTAGCTGGCTATATTTTAGGTGCCAACGTGACAGTGTCTTAACCCCAACTTTACACAGGTCTTTGAATCGCTTCTCAGACGTATGCAGGTTTCCTCTCGAAGCTCGTGTACTGTACTTAAGTTCAGAAAAACTCATTGGTACAGTCAGGGTTTCGAACTTGCAATTTCAGTGTTGCAGGCACTCAAACTACTCGGACTCCACGGGATGTAATATTAGTATTGAAGTAAAGATATTCAAATGCCTTAAAAGAAGTTCAAAGACGAATTGGGCAACCTGCCATGTTGGTTGCAATTTTATTAGACTTCTGTCTACCCCTGTTGGCCCTTCATGCTTGGCAGGCAGGCATAGGAATGACATGAACCGCTACATATCGTTTAAAACTGCCGATATCAGCTCTCAACAATATGGTCTAGTATCAAACAGCAAGCCGCTTGTAAGATGACCAGTGCCACCAATAAACACCTACCCATAAAAAAATCCGAACATAATTTTCAAATTCAGAATGAGTCACGTGAACTGATGAATGAACTCGTAATCGTAAGTACGTTTACTACAAATTGTAGGTAGGTCTGACATTGACTCGGAAACGTTCGGCTAACCTCGGCGGCGGTCGGCTTGCTAGTGCAGTGACCTAGGGCAACTATGATGCATGCGCATGCATCTTAGTAGAATACCGTTTCTTGTGCATTTTAGAATAGTTACGTACGTACCTGATGGAATTGTTAGCAAGAAATTATTCTTTCTTTGAAATTTTGCCCCGTTTATATTTGAAATTGGAATCTATCTTTCTAATTCGATTTTTACTTCTGACGTCAGGTGGACATCTTGTGTTTCCGAAACACGGAAAAGTACAGGTACCTACGTTATTTTATTTGTACATACATGGGGGTAGGCAAAGAGAATAGAACGCCAGCTTTGTCTAGACTTACATACCTCTTTCGCTTCGTCCACATTCAACAGTCTCTTCATACATGCTCGTCGGTTTCGAGTACTCTTGACGTTCCCATCCTTGAGCGTCCGATCGATTTGATCCAGGTAGTTTGAATGTAGTCTACCGCTGCCTATTTTTGCACACTCTCGCATTGTAGAAAAGGTATGTCTAAACATTTTTTAAACGTCATCTTTATATGAAAAAATGGGGCAGTTAAAAACTATTTCTACACATACCTATTTAAATATTAACTTTGAACATAAGTTATATAAAACTTATTGAAGTAAGTTACCAAATAAAGAAAGAAAATAGTAATGTAACCACGATATCGCAAGAACTCGGAATCCTTTATCGATTCAAAAACACTCCACTTACAAATCACCATTCATAGCCATTGGAGTCCCACCCTACTATAACCCTCTTAAAATATCTATAAAATATGCATACAGAAATATTATTAATAAAATTCAGTTCCATACAAAATTTTACGCATCAAGCACTCCCCTCGCGAATAAAAATCGTATTGCAGTAGCGCGTTCCCAAGTCAGCTTTTAATTAGAATTCTCGCACCGAGACTAAACAAGAACCATTCCTGTGAAAGTGCACGGCCGTGACCGAGTGTATTGACCTGAGCTTCCGATGGTGCTCTATGTTACCCTAGGTTAGGTTCTAAGCGTCACTGACGTGGAACGCTTTGCCGCCATTTTATTCAAAGAAAAATACCTGGAACGTTTTAAAAAGAAATGCGCTAAGTTAAAATTTATGCACAGTTTGAAAACAGAATCATGAATGTGATTGGTTATTTAAATTCCTGTTCCGTTTTCGGTCTTCGATATTTAAAAACGAATGACAGGCAACGTTTGAAAGCTACATATTTTTTTCTATTTTCAAAAAAATATAGAAAATAAATTATCCTTATTAATAAAATTGCCATTCAGAATTATTATCGCGTTTTTTTGTTCGAAATATAACGTTAGTAAAGTGAAAAAAAAATAACTTACGATATTCGTCCGGGATGATTGCTGACGTCACCACACGTGCACCCGCGCCGCGCGGCAATTGTGTGTCTGTGTTGTGAGCACTGTGTGTGAGTGAGAGCGGACTTCAATCACACTCATAGATATAGTGCAATTGTTTTGTATGTTAGTATTTTCGTAGTGCTGTTTTGTCTGTTAGGTGGGATATGTTGTGGCTAGTTATGTGGGATGTGGAGGGTGGCAGCGCATGCGGCGTGCGGGGCGTTCGAGGCCCGGGAGAGCACTGCGCAGGCGCGGGCGCGCCGTCAGCTCACACATTACGTCAGCGCACACACTGGCCGAATGCACCCCTTTCTTTTTTTTCCTAATTAATTTCTTGCAAAGATTTTGGCGGACTTTTGTTTTTTGCTTTTAAACTCGTCCATAATTGGGCTTGGGTACTTGTATGTACATTTCCTATGGATCGTAGGTGTTTGTAGAATATATTGGATAGTGTTAGTGTTATTAGTATAAGTACTTTTTAGTTTAATAGAAAACTGCAAGGATAATGCCACACTACTACAACTAAAGTACTACTGATCAATATGTACAGTAATTTTATATACAGCATTTTTCATTATTTATAGATTTTACTTGAATTTTACTTTTTAGTTGGCCGAGTGGATCGATTCTTTGAAAGAATCGTTCGAATCGACCACGCGTACCAATGAGTTTTTCTGAACTTAATTAGGTACAGTGATTAATCACACCACAAGCATTACGGTGAAGGAAAACATCGAGAGGAAACCGGCATACGTTTGAGAAGAAATTCAAAGGCGTATGTATAATCTAGGTTGAGTTATGGCGATGGACTCGCCACTTTCACGTTGACACCTAAAAATATCTCTGGCGGAAAGTGGGTACTACCTATACGCCTCTGCTTGCCTCTTCGGGGACTCTAATGGGAAGGCGTGAGGATAATATCATTATTTACCTTGCATTTGACGTCCTGACGGGCAATTTTAGGCAAACTTTAATGTCAATGTCTCAGATACCAGTTACGACTTATATCCCATTAAGATTCTTCTTAGACCAAAATAACAATTCTGATATAAATTAGAGTCTCTGGTTAGTATGAACACAGCCTAAGCGGGCGTACCGCAGACGATCCCAGTTACCTGCGCTTGCGTCTCGCTCACACCAACAAATAAACAGACACACACAGGCACTCGGAGACGTGACACAGATGCGGCCCTCTAATGTCGAAGTGAATTATTAAGAAAAAAGTAGCAAACCTCTTTTAATGTTATCCTTTTTTTACCAAAAACTGACAGCGAAAGCTTTTCGTGGTGGGCTATTTAATCTGTTATGTCACAGATATTCGTCGTTTTACACACGTCATTTTATATGTCATTTTTCGTTGGCAAAGTTATCAATCAACATTTTTCTCTTACTAGAAAGTAAGCTACAGTTTATTCTAAGATGCTAAAATTCATTAATTGGGAATGTATATCGTGTTCCTGTGAAGTTTAAAGCCTGTTCTAAGATCGCTGGAATGCATTTATTTTTTTTAAACGTTTCTAACGCAGTATAGCGAGTTGTCACTAACCGCGCTATGCCAGCCAGTACCTCGTGGCTAAGGAAAGTATAAATAAAACATAACCATAGTGGATTCATAGCTAGGGACGTTGCCCCAAGTGTCGTAGTGTGCGTCAGTCGGGTAATGTGTCGATGTGTGCGTGCGGCCTAAGTACACATGCGGGAGGGCTGCATTTACACTGTCAAACATACAAAATATTCTACTGTTTCCCTTTGCCTCATTTACACATCAAATCTAACAATGCAGCAGGTATAAAACATATATTAAAACCGAAACGCGTTTCATTCCTGACATATTACGTAGAGTAGGAACACCATCGTTCAATTACAAAGCAAAGTATGTGAAGAATATATTCGAAGGGCGGTGTGCCAGTTAATATTTATAATGCCAACTTTGATTGTATATCATTTTGGATCAGTGTTTGCGCAATGTGTCAAAAAAAATTTTGTACAAATACAAATGTCCTCGATGACTTATTTCCTCACGCCTTCCGACAAGGGTCCTGGAAAGGGTTGGCTGTGGTGTATAGGTACTAGGTATACACATACCCACTTTCTCATTATTGAATGAGATGTTAAGGTAAGGCATTACTACTCAATACCTTACTTTAATATCGTTTCGGAGGGTAGACATTTTTGCTTTAAAAACCAAAAATCGCGCGGCGCATCCACTTACGCAGTTACATAAACAATATCATATTTACATTACTTTTACTTAAAGCGGTCTGAAGTCTTTAAAGGGAAATGGTCAAGCCTTGCATACCCCTGGTGCTGCAAGCGTCCATGGGCGGCGGTAATCGCTTACCATCAAGCTTTTTTTGCCAACCGAGCGGTATAAAAAAATTACTATGGTTGAGCCGTGGTGGCCGAGTGGTTCGAGCCTGCGACTCAAAGGTCGCAAGTTCGAATCCCGACTGTACCAATGAGTTTTTCTGAACTTAAGTACAGTGATTAGTCACACCACGAGCTTTACGGTGAAGGAAAACATCGAGAGGAAACCTGCATACGTCTGAGAAGAAATTCAAAGGCGTATGTATAGTCGTGCTTGAGTAACGGCGATGGACTCGCCATCTGTCACGTTGGCACCTAATATACCTCTGGCGGAAAGTGGGTGTGTGGGTAGTACCTATACACCTCTGCCTACCCCTTCGCGGACCCTTGTGGGAAGGCGCGAGGATATATTATATTATTATTATACTATCATTTTTCGTCAACCACGTTTATTTGCCACTTGTATAGAAATTAAACAGTCACATTTTTTTTTTTTTATACTACAAGAGTGGCAAACAAGCATACGGCCCACCTGATAGGAAACGGTTACCGTAGCCTATTTACGCTCAAGATACCGAAGTATCACTTGCGCGTTGCCACTCTGTGTTTGGAGAGTTATAGTGTGTTGGCAGCATAAGGTTTAATCCCGCTGCTTCCAACACAATGTAACAATCCTCCCCCCTCCCCAAGGAGCTCATTACTGGAAACCTTATTCACCACGTAGAAACACAACACAATAAATTGTGTCATTTGGCTACGGACTTCTATAAGGTGGAGGTCCTGCCCCAGTCGGGCAGCTCCAAATCGAACGGGAAACCCGTTATGCCCTACCTCTCTCAAACAATCAAACATCAGAAATCGTTCGTCATTACAGTCTATCACTGATCCATTTTTGTTAGATTTTTTTCTAAAGAGCGAATTATACCCATATCTTATATTATCTACATGATTTGGGACACGGACTTCATTACATACTACCTATACATGAGTGCCTAGATGTATATACATAGGAAGTACCAACACACCCACTTTTCGTCGACGCCAACGTGACAGACGTCTCTCAAGCACACTAAACAAACGACTTTGAACGTTTTCCTTCACCGTAAAGCTCGTGGTGTGACAATCACTGTACTTAAGTTGAGAACTCATTGGTATAGTCGGGATACAAACTTGCAATCTTTGTGTTGCGACTCACACCACTCGGCCAAATTTTTTTTGAAGTGAAATTTCTTTATCGGGGTTGGAAAAAAATTTAGTGTAACATTTTTTCGTTACGCGTCACATTCTTCCGTTACGCGCCATCTTTTTCTACCACTATACTTGACCGTTTTTCTATTGCACGCTTATTTATTCCCAACGCTCTATAGTGACGTGATAAATATATATATTTATGTTATATTGAAGTGATCAGCGAAATCGAAGGGTTTATTTTAATTCTAATTCCAGTGAATTTCTAAAAAAAGTAAGTAATTACATCTCTTTTTCTACTACTTAGGTGTAATTATGGCATTTATTTTTCCACGTTATTTAAAATTAACCTCAGTTTTTGATTGTATTTTTCAATACACTAACACGTGGGTGTAATTATGGTATCAATTTTTTCTAATACTTGAATGTTGATTGTGGTATTTATTTTTCTAAAATATTCAAAGTCAACCTCAGTTTTTGATTGCATTTTTCAAAACACCAACACGTGGGCGTGATCATGTTATTTATTTTTCAAGTTTTCAAGTTATTTAAGCTTAACCTTTGTCATTATATATATATTTATATATATATAATATAAATATATATAAATATTTATAATAATATTAATAATATTTATAAATATAAATATATATAATAATGAATGTGAAACTTCTTTATTGGGGTTGGAAAAAAAATTGTGTAACATTTTTTCGTTACGCGTCACATTCTTCCGTTACGCGCCATCTTTTTCTTATCCCTACCACGCGTGATTCGAAGTATACTTTCTCCAGCGGAGTAGGTTTTAGATGGAGTTTTCGCTCGGTTACTAAATTTTGTGGAATGTAAACAATATATTTCGTATTTCAGTTACCATAAGCCATTAATAACACAAATATATAATAACGACATCAATGATAGTAATAATTCTATTACAATTAATGAAATTCAATAATAATCTTTGTAGTAATAAGCTAAAATGAAATAATTGTAGAATTTGTATTTATGTCTATGATAATAAAAGCCTTTTATTAAACTTTATCTAATTTAACTTTATTTAAAAGTAAAAAGTAAAAAGTACTGTAAAGTTGCATATAGTAAATTATTTTTTGAAAAATAACGTCATAAAGAAGTTTCACTTCTTACGAGTGTACGCTAGTACACGCACACATTTTTTAAATGCTTTACGCTACGGTGTAAGTGGCAGTCTTAGTGCAGCTCGGATGCAAGTCCACAGCCACCCGGCAGGTCTTCTATGTAAATGGCTGACCATAATTACTCTCGCTTACGAGTTAGAAGAAAACTTGATAACTTGCGGCAAGGATTAGCCGATTCGTCAAATGTCTGTGATAATTATCTTTTTAACGTTTAGCTCGAAGGCTTAAGATTGCTCGATAGATTCTGTTAATATGATGTTCCAAAGCTTAAGTATAGTATGTGTTCAAATACACTGTTACAAGTCGAGCTTTGTTCCATTCCCGTTCAAATCTAATGTAGCTTCTCATATGATGTATTAATAGCCGTGGTGGCCGAGTGGTTCGAGCAGTTGCCTGCGACGCAAAGGTCGCAAGTTCGAATGCCGACTGTACCATTGAGTTTTTCTGAACTTAAGTACAGTGATTAGTCACACCACGAGCTTTACGGTGAAGGAAAACATCGAGAGGAAACCTGCATACGTCTGAGAAGAAATTCAAAGGCGTATGTATAGTTATTATGTACAAATGAGTTTTTCTGAACTTAAGTACAGTGATTAGTCACACCACGAGCTTTACGGTGAAGGAAAACATCGAGAGGAAACCTGCATACGTCTGAGAAGAAATTCAAAGGCGTATGTATAGTTATTATGTACAAATGAGTTTTTCTGAACTTAAGTACAGTGATTAGTCACACCACGAGCTTTACGGTGAAGGAAAACATCGAGAGGAAACCTGCATACGTCTGAGAAGAAATTCAAAGGCGTATGTATAGTTATTATGTACAAATGAGTTTTTCTGAACTTAAGTACAGTGATTAGTCACACCACGAGCTTTACGGTGAAGGAAAACATCGAGAGGAAACCTGCATACGTCTGAGAAGAAATTCAAAGGCGTATGTATAGTTATTATGTACAAATGAGTTTTTCTGAACTTAAGTACAGTGATTAGTCACACCACGAGCTTTACGGTGAAGGAAAACATCGAGAGGAAACCTGCATACGTCTGAGAAGAAATTCAAAGGCGTATGTATAGTTATTATGTACAAATTAGTTTTTCTGAACTTAAGTACAGTGATTAGTCACACCACGAGCTTTACGGTGAAGGAAAACATCGAGAGGAAACCTGCATACGTCTGAGAAGAAATTCAAAGGCGTATGTATAGTTATTATGTACAAATGAGTTTTTCTGAACTTAAGTACAGTGATTAGTCACACCACGAGCTTTACGGTGAAGGAAAACATCGAGAGGAAACCTGCATACGTCTGAGAAGAAATTCAAAGGCGTATGTATAGTTATTATGTACAAATGAGTTTTTCTGAACTTAAGTACAGGGATTAGTCACACCACGAGCTTTACGGTGAAGGAAAACATCGGGAGGAAACCTGCATACGTCTGAGAAGAAATTCAAAGGCGTATGTATAGTTATTATGTACAAATGAGTTTTTCTGAACTTAAGTACAGGGATTAGTCACACCACGAGCTTTACGGTGAAGGAAAACATCGGGAGGAAACCTGCATACGTCTGAGAAGAAATTCAAAGGCGTATGTATAGTTATTATGTACAAATGAGTTTTTCTGAACTTAAGTACAGTGATTAGTCACACCACGAGATTTACGGTGAAGGAAAACATCGGGAGGAAACCTGCATACGTCTGAGAAGAAATTCAAAGGCGTATGTATAGTTATTATGTACAAATGAGTTTTTCTGAACTTAAGTACAGTGATTAGTCACACCACGAGCTTTACGGTGAAGGAAAACATCGGGAGGAAACCTGCATACGTCTGAGAAGAAATTCAAAGGCGTATGTATAGTTATTATGTACAAATGAGTTTTTCTGAACTTAAGTACAGTGATTAGTCACACCACGAGCTTTACGGTGAAGGAAAACATCGGGAGGAAACCTGCATACGTCTGAGATTGTCTGATTTTAAAAATTCTCTTTCTGTTGGAAAGCTATATCTTTCTCGAGTAATAATAATAATAGTTTTATTTCAGTCACATTGGCATTGGTAATGTGGTCTACATAATAGGAAAGGTTTTATTTATTGAAAACGAACACAATACAAATAATCTAGCATAATAAATCTCTTTTCTCAATTCGGGTTTTTTTATACAATAATAATTTTACTTTTTTTTTATTTTAATTTATTCCATATCTTGACCAGAATTAGTTACAGTACTGATGACAATATTTGTGTCACTTGTTTAATTTGTCTAATTTGTGAATGTGAGAACATTGTAGGCTTTGTAGATTCTTAGATCTTGCTAACATTGTTATAATTATCTTGTTTTATGTATGCTTTGTATAGTAGGAGCAACGACCTATTGTCGGGCCTACGTTGTTCCCCCATACTTGGGTACTATTGCTGTAACGAAAAAAAATATTGTATATGCCTAATGTTTTGAAAAGAGTAACCATGGAGTTTCTTGACGGTTCTTCTCCATGGAAGCGACCAACCCGAACCGTGCTTCTTTTTCGACGTTTTATAAGTGCCCACCTGGGCCTATGTGAAATAAAAAGATTTTGATTTTGATTTTATGCCAAATTTCATGCGTTCTACCGTTCCGTGATTGAGTTACAAACATCCTCACAAACTCTTTTGTAATATTAGTAGGGTTTAATAGAGTTTGAGTATCGCCGGCAACGATACGAAGCGATATAGAATACTGTATCTGTATCTTGGACCATCTGAATCTGCAATGAAGATATTCGCAAAACAACTGGCGTGAACGAGGGTGTAATTGTAAAGATGGAGAAACGTTAATACGTTGGTTTGGACATATAGAAAGGATGAGTGAAGAAAGATTGACGAAACAGATACACAAAGCAAAAGTGTGTGCCAGAAGAGGCAGAGGAAGACTACGTTCCAACTACCTAAATCAAACCGATCGGACGCTCAAGGACGGGAACGTCAAGAGTACTCGAAACCGACGAGCATGTATGAAGAGACTGATGAATGTGGACGAAACGGAATATGTATGTAAGTCTAGAGAGAACTGGCGCTCCATACTCTCTGCCTACCCCGTTGGGGACTCGGCGTGATGATATGTATGTATCTTTACGCCTTCCCACGGTCACCGAAGGGGAAGGCAGAAGTGTGTAGGTAGTAACCACACACCTACATTTCGGTGGAGATATATTTGGTACCACCGTGACAGATGGCGAGTCTATTGCCATTTCTCTGGCTATACATATTATACATACATACATATCATCACGCCAAGTCCCCAACGGGGTAGGCAGAGAGTATAGAGCGCCAGTTCTCTCTAGACTTACGTACCTCTTTCGCTTCGTCCACATTCATCAGTCTCTTCATACATGCTCGTCGGTTTCGAGTACTCTTAACATTCCCGTCCTTGAGAGTCCGATCGATTTGATCCAGGTAGTTGAAACGTGGCCTTCCTCTGCCTCTTCTTGCACACACTTTTGCTTTATTATACATACATAATTGAATTCCGTCTCATACGTATGCAGGTTCCCCTCGATGTTTACCTTCAATTGAAAGCTCGTGGTGTGATTAATGACTCGTTAACGATCCTGTCATTAATTGGCTACTGATCTCATGTGCACATTATATAAGGTGGACTGACTTTGATAGTAAAATAGGCCTGATAGCGATCCCAAGTAAGCAAACAGGTAGATCTAAGTACATGGCTGTGTTATCTTGCTAATGATGGGAACGGCTCTTGATAACGTGTAAGACTTGTTTGACGAGTCCCGGGTTCCGATACGATGCTAATTATAATAAGCTTATTATTTTGTAGCAGAACATAATCGTGAATGGAATAGATAAAATAATTAGCTTATACAATACATACCATCACACTTTTTATTCGACGTAAAGGACAAAGAGAAAACTTATTGAACGTCACATCAATAAATATATAAAATACTAGTTGTCCCGCCCAGCTTCGCTTGGGAGAAAAAATTAAAGCCACGGACCCAGTGGCGCCACCTATCGGCTCCAATTGTGAATCTAAACCATTTCCAGATCCCCTTGAACACACACAGAAAATTTCATTAAAATCGGTCCAGCCGTTTAGGAGGAGTTCAGTCACATACACACGCACACAAGAAATATATATATTAAGATATATCCTCAGGACTTCCCACAAGGGTCCCCGAAGGGGTAGGCAAAGGTGTATAGGTAATACCCACACACCCACTTTCCGCCAAAGATATATTTTATGTGAGTATGCAGTACGGTGTAGTTTTAAGGCTCCGTTCTCACGGACAGCGATTAGAGGAACAATCTGGATGTGGCAACAAAAACTGCCCCTTAATAACTTCTAATAAGCGCTAACTGGTTCCACGAGACACATCCATGGAACGCATTTCAGGTTTGCCGACTTAGATAAAGGGATGTGCGACTTTTGTCCGTTCGTTTGAATGGAATAGTAGCAATATGTTCGGCGTCTTATCTAATTCCTTAAAAGTTAGATTCAACAAGCGGTGTATAGCTTTCTAATTGCTTAAAATTAAATGATCTTGTCTCACTCAATGTGACCATGTATGGACGTTCACTTAATCACGCCAGTACGGCTGAACGGAATTGGATGTTTTTTGCACAGTGATAGATAGACAGGATTAACAAATAGGATATGTTTTATTCAAGGAAAAGATACCGTTGAAATCCGCGGGTGAAAATTGGCAGTTAAAACGTAAATAGAGTGAAGTTGATCGCTGTGTTAGTCTCGTAAAAGCTTATGGTATATGCGAGAATGGCACAAAGATCATGATAATGTCTTGCGTGTTTATATAGATCCCGGAATTGTGTAGATTTACAATTGGACCCGATAGGTAGCGCTGCGATTGTGTCCAACTTCTTTATGTTTTCACCCAAACAAAGCGATGCGGGACATGTAGCAAGTAAGTACGAAATGGAACATTTGAACGATTCCACACAATTTGTAGTCCCAGACTAAACAAGGCTTGGATTATGGGAACTAAACATCGTATACATACTTACAAAGATAGATGCGTCACTCAGGAATTTACTCCTTAGTCTTGGATGTCCTGTGTATTCATCTTAATATATATAAAATACGCGTCACGTTGTTCGTCCGCGATGGACTCCTAAACTACTTCACTGATTTTGAACAAATTCGCACACCGTGTGCATTTCTGATCCAACTTGAAAGATAGCTTACATCTCCATTTTACATGTCAATTTAAAGTCGCTATATTATTTTATTTCGACTATAAATTATACTATACGTTAATACAGTGAAATTATTCCATCTATGTAAAAAAGCATGGTAGTCCCCATGACTGATGTTCTCCTACAGTTCCCCTAGAATAGTTTACTATAATGTAATAACCTTAGCCAGCCACAGCAACGCGTGGTCGGCTAGTATATTATCATATAGAACATCCAAGTTCTATATAGATATATATATAGATATATATATATATAAGGGATATAAGAACTTGGGTGTTCTGTATATATCTTTAAGGACTAAATTATGAGTTCATTGCACAAGTATTCCTTCACAGAATCGAGCCCTTTGCAGCCGAGCGCTCTGACTAACACACTATTCTTTCACAATGAATATTATGTAACTCATAAGAAAGGATACATTCGATCAACAAACGTGAACAATAGTTCTCGGTTGGCAATATCATTTTACAGAACCATGCTACATTTTGCATTCGGCATTAAATGCCGCCCCGTCGCGTTACAATTCTCAATAACTCCCGCGTCTGAACGGAAAAAAAGATAAAATTATCTAACTTTACTACTTAGAGCTAGCTCTAATAATAAACAGAAATACAGGGTGTCTAAAAATCTAAATATTTTTATATCACACAGGCCTAGATGGGCACTTATAAAACGTCGAAAAAGGTGCACGATTCGGGTTGGTCGTTTCCATGGAGAAGAACCGGCAAGAAACTCCATGGTTACTCTTTTCAAATCATTAGGTATACAATAACAATATTATTATGTTACAGCTTTAGTACATACCTAAGTATGGGGGATAATAATCTCAGAATAGAACATATCTTCTAGAAGTTATAGGGTGTTGCGGATATATCCTACTACATTTTTACTACTACGACTAGGTATATCTTCGACATCGTGACAATGTTTCAACTTCTCTAAATATCAATGGTACATGCCTGAGCAACTTATGTTATTATTAAATGGCGACTACACGCCTCCTCCGTTGTGGCCCAGGCGATAGCTGAAAATCTGCGTTTTGCTATTGCAGCAATGTCACACACTGAGCTATGGCCCTTTGCCAACTGCTGCAACGCACACATACTATAGAACATTACTAACATAGTTTTAAGTCGATCATAACCGTTTTAATATAGTTTGTTTAGTGCTTGTTTTGTTTTCTTTTTTTCTTTATTATTGTATGTGTGCATGCAGCGATTGAGAATATTTTTTTATCTATCTATCTATCCTCATGACGATGCAATTTTTTTTTTTATTACGGAACAAAAAGTATATCGTACAAAATTGTATGCGATAATGCCTGCAGTAGTTGTAAACTGTGTCGCAGATATTAACACTCATCCCCGGATAGAGATGGTCACAGTTCCTATAGATACAGGATATACAGAAAATAACAGAGTGTGTGCGTGTGTGTGTGTGTGTATGTGAATGTGTGAGTGTGGGGTGGGGTGATAATCCCTTTAGGACTTGGCTTTAAGGGTTTTTTCAGACATTATAAAAACAGCCGTGGGGGCCGAGTGGTTCGAGTAGTTGCCTGCAAGACCTAAAGACTTGCAAAACTTACAATGCAGACTTTTTAGGTTTATTAGGGCTAAATACACCTGACAAGTACGTATGGCGCAGGCGTCTCCCACCGCTACTAGCAATACCGAAGGCAAGGACCAACCTGGTCAAGGAAGCCCCGGTGACTAGAGCGCTACACACCCATGGAGAGGTAGACCTATTCACGAGTACTCTGAGTGAATTCAACAGGGTAGCACTGTGTATTATATGCATCGATCACTAATATTATATGCTATAAATTAAATTAATCTTATCTTAATATGTTATTTAGATATAATATGTACACGGCTGCACTAACGCATTAGGATACATTTCCTGTTATGTTAGTTTTAAGTTGATAAATAATTAATAAATAAAATAAAAATAAGATTGCAAACTCGAATCCCGCCTGTACCAATGAGTTATTCGGAATGCCACTCTGCCTACCCTTCGGGGGCCCTTGTGACAAAGCTTGAGGAAAATAAAAACGATTCTGCATCTATAGCGCTACAGCTCATTTTTATGCGTAAATAAGAAATAATTATCTTATTTATTTTCAATAACAACAATTAATAATATTTACAAAGAACAGTTGAAACTAACTACTTACAGATAAAATATTTGTCCCAAATAATTATCTTAAATGGTCCACAATTTTTTTTTTGCTCCTATTAATCGTGCCCTGTCACATAATTGACTGCCCCACTTTGTAAAGCACCCTGTATTAAACAAAACATGATAAAGGATATAAAAAGTAGTGTCGCCGCCATTGCGCGGGCGCAGCGGACGGGCGGCTCAATAAATTGACATACGCCTTATATGGTGCGGTTCCATAGGCGTAGTTACTATTGGCAGCGAAGGCTATTCGTCTCGAGTTAGGGTCTAGGACCCCTGAGCTGCGTTAGACGCGTTAAATTGGACCTGTGAGGGATTGGATCGGGTCTGAATGCGATCCGTGACTAGACGTCAGGGTTGGTTTGTAGATTCGATTTATATATTACATGTTTCCATTTCTTGTTTATTTTCAGTATTCAAGCGAAAGAAAACTATTAAAGCTTTTTGCTTCTGCTTTCTAATAAGTCGGAAATAATTTATTTTGTTATATTTGAGAGGCTTATCAGTTTAGCATTAAAATGTTCGTTTTATATTTATTTAAATCCAATCTTTATGCATTTCACAGACAAGTGTATTAGAATAGTAATAGAATATTACATATTTATTTACATAAAACATATAATATTTATTTTGTGATGCGAAGAGCCAGGTGGCCGATTGGTTCGATTTGTTGCCTGCGACACAAATCTCGCAAGTTCTAATCCCGACTGTACCAATGAGTTTTTCTGAATTTAAGTACAGTGATTTGTCACATCACGAATTTCACAGTGAAGGAAAACATCGAGAGGATACCTGCATACGTCTGAGAAGCAATTCAAACGCGTATGCATAGTCGTGCTTGAGTAACGGCGATGGACTCGCCATCTGTCACGTAGGCATCTAGAATATATCTCGGGCGGATAGTAGTTGTGTTGGTATATGTTACCTATATAACTCTGCCTACCCCTTGTGGGAAGGCGTGAGGATATTTAAAAAAAATATTATATTTTATTATGTATTGAGAAGCTTTTATAAATAATGTCCCAAATCGAATATATGTATATTTGAAACGTCTTTGAATCGCTGTCGTCCATTTGGTCTTTAGAATGTTCATAAAAACACATAGGTAATGTGTAATGGTCTTTAAAACCATAGGACACCATTGTCCATACAGGGATTCTAACAATCCATTATGGACCTAATGCTTGGCAGGGCTTAAGAATGTCGACGCAGTCTGGAAAACTTTTTGCTTGACCAATCGCCACCAGCATACGAAACATCACAAGTATACACATATTGGCACAAAACTTTAAGCTCTAGTCTATAAGTAATAAGGTAGGCTTTAGAATGGGGCTAACAAGGCTCTTATAGAATGATATGCCAGCGTTTCCAAGGCGTATGGCAAGGGCAGTTCTTACAGGTTAGCCGCAGGTAGTTAGCTTCAGAAAGGGAATTGCTGTTTGTATGAAATTTTTGATTTGTTCCCGGTGTTTAAACGCTAAGTACTCTCGCCATACTTACACCAAACAAGCTACAGGCATTCTCTCGTAGCGTGGTTCGGAAAGGATTGCTACTAACCCAACAATAAAGGCGTACAGCCAGGTTCTTCGTAGGAGCTAAGCACACAGCCAAGGGCATTAAGGGGCATTTGGGGGCTGGTTTTATGCTACTGGGTCAGCCTGAAAGAGTGGGGGAGGGGGGGGGGGGACAGTAAGAACCTCTTTTATCCAAGATTACTTCAAATGACAACGAGTCTGTCTGTCACCAAGCACGAATGTTCATACGTTTTTGAATTGCTTCTCAAACGTAACCCTAAAGCTTGACTAATCACTGTACTTGTGTAAGTTTAGAAAATTCTCTTGGTATAGTCGACATTCGAACTTGCAATCTTTGTGTTGCAGGCAACTACTTGAACCACCCAGCCAGGCGTTTATGTTCTATTTAATTAGTTTTAAGTGTCAGTGTCATGTATTCTGTATGGCTTTCTTGCGATCAACTCCGTCTATATCTTGGATCCTACATGGATGAAGCAAAAGATGTGTACGAGGAAGCTTTGATTGAAGTTTTTAAAGAAATTACTTAATTTGCAATCATTTACATGATTTACAAGACCATCCTCACCAATTGCTCACAATCTTTCACAATTATAATATAACTAGCTGTGAGCCGCCGTTCCTCCCGCGTATAATTTCATAATATTTTCTAGCAATTAATATAGCCTATGTCACTCAAGGTGATGTAGCTTTCCCAGTAGTTTTTTTTTAACATAACAATACCATCTTGAACCCTTGGTTCTTCGCAATATTCTCTAAACTTACGCTCCCACGCTGACGTGACGTGAGGTTATTCCCTACTGGATTGTGAGGAATTTTGAACAGGCGAGCTTAGAGGGCAAATAAGGTCGCGATTTTAAGTGTCAAGAATCAATTGAAAACATTCGTTTAAATATTAAGTATATATATAAGGATCTCGGTTTTATTTTTGTATACAACTTGTATGAATATATATTAATTAATAAATTATATTATATATAACTTGTACGAACATAGTGATCTAAGATTGGTTGGTGAAAGTTGTAAATTCGAAACGGAAAACGAAAACCATTCTAATTAATCAATATTTACCTTCACGTGTTCGCACAAGGGTTCCCGACGGTCAGTGGTGTATCCCGACTGTACCAATGAGTTTTTCGGAATGCCACTCTGCCTACCCCTTCGGGGACCCTTGTGGCGTGAGGCGTGAGGCGTGAGGATATATTATTATTTTATTATTACATAATACTCTTTTCGCGTTAAATTAGATGGCAACATGACAGATTGCGATCACATTGCCGTTTCTCAATCACGTCTATACATACCTACGTATTTTAAATTCTTCTCAAACGTAATTAATTCATCGCTGTACACATGTCCAGGAAAAATCAATGACACAGTCGGGATTCGAACTTGCATTCTGTGGCAAGCGACTACTAGAACCACTCGGCCATCACGACAATATTACTATATCTATATACACATAAATATAGTTTTAATTTAAAAACGATTTCTTTGCGAGTCAATAACATTTGGTAACAATTAATATTTCAGATATTCTCAAAACTAGTTATCCAACCATAAATAAGTCTGACGAAACGTCGAGACTTTCTATCATTCCCAGAAGATTGATTAGTGATCATAGCTAAAATTTTTATAGTGTTGTCGGGACGGGTTTGAAACGCTGCCCTTGAGAAGAAGATGAAAAACAATGTACCATTCTTCAATTTTGTAGTTAGGAACTTGAAATTCGCTCACTTTCTGTTACAAATTATCTGTGACGATAGCTGGACAACTTCAGGTATTTATGTCATTGTTGCAATAAAAACATTCCATCTTTGAACGCATTCATCCAGGTTTCTCTTAAACCACTCCTAGAACTAGGCAGATCTTTAGTCTATCCGTAATTGTCTGGGTAAGAATTGTACAAGCTTTTTATTTACAACAATTAACAATATTTACAAAGAACAGTTGAAACTAACTACTTACAGATAAAATATTTGTCCCAAATGGGTATCCCGAGGCAACGTGCCAAGAAGACTAGCAGCATTGCCACGCTGGATAGCTATGCTGATTCTCTGAGCGAGATATGGTCCAGCCCGCCTGTCACGAGAGGTCTCGACTAGACGGCGCGAGACCTCTTTTGGTAAGAATTATGTTAATTAATGAAATTAATCTAATTTATATTTGGCAAAATGTGTCGCCTTTGGCAAATTGATTCTCATGAAATTGAAATGCGTATCATCATAAAATTATTTTATTATACATATCATGCTGATTCCCCTACGGGGTAGGCGAGGAGAGTAGACAATTTCTCTCTTGACTTACGCACCTCTTTCGCTACATTCACATTCTCCATACATGCTCGCCGGCTTCGACTACCCAGGTTATAATCAATTTTATAATGAGATTTATTGATAAAATAAGGTGTATATTAACCGTTAATTTGTTAGTACGCCCATCTCCTCATACTAAACCTTGTAATAAGGCTCAGGAAATTAACTTAAGTTTTAACGAAAGCAAAAGGCGGTTTGTTTAGTTCCGTTCCTGGGTTCGCAAGCACATATAACAATCAAAACTTTTCACCGCACTTATTCTAACTTTTCTCCCAGACGCACAAGCGATCGGGCGGCGAAATGCGCCGATTAGGAACCGGTTCCTCTGAGGCATGAGCGGCTCGCCCGACCCTCCATCTCACCAGGACCATTCCCGATAAGTTAACCACCTTATTCCCCCTGAAATAACATTGGAAGCAAACGCAAACGCGCGCGTACTATAAACCATGACGACGCGACTTGCGATCCACCGCGGAGTCTTTAACTTCGCAAACGTAACATTTCTGCGTTTCGCAATGAACTTGCACTAAGTTTAACGTGGGGTTTGGATGGAATGTGAGTTACAGACTTGAGGTACGGCGATAAAATAAGTAGGATGCATTGACATCGGTCATGGACTACGATACGAAGCTTAGACTGGATTAGGAGAATACAACTTTTTCAGTTTATCTAGAAATATGAAGCGTGTGATTTTAAATCCTAAGTGTAATATGTAGGTTCGTTTTTGTATGTTTCAAATCATTACGTAACCAGTCACAATAACGATTTTTTTAGATCCCGTATCAAATACTATAAATTAATATTCTTGTGCTGAGAATAATCGTGTGTTTAAAACAATTCAATTTGGTCGCTTTGGTGCTTTGATCTAACTTGCCGTAGGTGTTTTTTTATTGATTCTGCATTCATTGATAGAAGGGCCAGAGTCGAACCACGTTTCAAATCGATATCATACTCACTCAAGGGAACAAGTCAAGAGTACTCGAAACCAGCGGGCGTGTTTTTTTTTTTCTTTATACGACAAGAGTGGCAAACAAGCATACGGCCCACCCGATGGAAAACGGTTACCGCAGCCTATTTACGCTTACAATACCGAAGTATCACTTGCGCGTTGCCACTCTGTGTTCGGAGAGTTGTACTGTGTTGGCAGCATAATGGGACTAATCCCTCTGCTGCCAACACAATACAACAATCTTCCCCCACCCCAAGGAGCTCATTACTGGAAACCTTATTTACCGCGTAGGAACACAACACAATAAATTGTGTTATTTGGCTACGGACTTCTATAAGGTGGAGGTCCTGCCCCAGTCGGGCAGCTCCAAATCGAACGGGAAACCCGTTATGCCCTACCTCTCTTAACTCGTGTATGAAGAGACGGATGAAAGTGGACGAAGCGAAAGAGGTATGCAAGTCTAAGAAAACTGGCGCTCTATTCTGTCTGCCTTCCCTGTTAGGGACTCGGCGGCGTGACGATATGTATGTATGTATATATAGCTCCGATACTTTTCAACCAAGTCTTACAAACGCCATCTGACATGTTAGAACCTAAAATATATATCTGGCGGAAAGTGGGTGTGTGGGTAGTACCTATACACCTCTGCCTACCCCTTCGGGGACCCTTGTGGGAAGGCGTGAGAATAAATATGTATTGAAGATGCAATAATAACTATAATAAATAATAACTAAATAACTATTATAACAATAATTGTATATATTTTTTTTATTTTTGTATTTTGCTTTTTCCATATATTTTTTTGTATTGTAATTTAATTGTTTTTCTTTTTTTTATTATATTTAATTGTAATGCCATTTTGTTATGGGTCAAGTGCCTGAAATAAGTATATTTTATATTTTATTTTATTTATTTATTTATCGTTAGTAAGTAAAAAAGCCGTGGTGGCCGAGTGGTTCGAGCAGTTGCCTGCGACGCAAAGGTCGCAAGTTCGAATCCCGACTGTACCAATGAGTTTTTCTGAACTTAAGTACAGTGATTAGTCACACCACGAGCTTTACGGTGAAGGAAAACATCGAGAGGAAACCTGCATACGTCTGAGAAGAAATTCAAAGGCGTATGTATAGTCGTGCTTGAGTAACGGCGATGGACTCGCCATCTGTCACGTTGGCACCTAATATACCTCTGGCGGAAAGTGGGTTTGTGGGTATTACCTATACACTTCTCCCCCTCCGTGACCCTTGTGGGAAGGCGTGAGGATATATTATATTATTTATAGTAAGTTCAATTAGACACCGAGTTCACACTGCCATACTTATAGTCAACCGACAAAGCGTATATATCGATCTTAAGGCAGTTCAATTAATAATGTCTGTCTGTAAGTTTTTGTGTGTACTGCAGCCACCCCTCGTGTGGAAAGGTCGTCAATACGTTATAAGCAATGTGTTCTAAATGTCGATGAATGAACTTTACGTAACTAGCAAAGTACATTAAATGGCCAATTAAGAGATTATGTTCGAACTTAATTAAGTTTAAATAGAACTGTGGCGGCCGAGTGGGTCGACTAGTGTCAGCGACGCTAATATTGCAAGTTCCAAGTTGTATCAATGGGCTTTTTGTTAATTGAAGTGATTAGACACGACGAGCTTTACGGTAAAGGAAAACATCTAGAAGAAATCTGCATACGCTTAGAGGGAATTCAAAAACGAATTGTATAGCCGTGCTTGAAAAACGGCGTTGAATTTGTCTCCATCTCCATAAGTCTCCATCGAAAAGTTGGTGTGTATACTACACACCTCCGCCATCTCTTTTAGGAAGGCGAGAAGAAATATAAGCTTAACGAGTGCCGTCGAGGCCGAATGGTTGGACTGGTCGAAGTGCAAAGATTGAGGTCGAACTCCAACTGAAGCAATTAGTTTTTTCTGAACAAAAGTACAGTGTTACGTTACTCGTCACATAGAGAAGGGACGGATGTAAATTTTCTCAAATACGACTATACATACATACATTTTAGAATTTCTGCTAAGACGTATGCAGGTTTCCTAAATTTTTTCTTCCATCGTTAAGTTCGTGGTGTGGTTTATCACTGTACTTATACATACATATATACAAATCATCTCGCCGAGTCCCTCATGGGGTAGGCAGAGAGAGTAGAGTGGCAGTCCTCTCTAGACTAACACACTTCTTGAACTTCGTCCGCGTTCATCAGTCTCTTAAGTAATTGCCAGTATTGAGTACTCTTGAAGTTCCCATCTTAAAATGTCCGATCGATTTGATAATAAGCGATATAATAAGTGTAAACGAGTGCGGTTGTCGCCCTTAGTGGCAACAGGCGCAGCCTCCCAGGTCAGTGACTCGCCATCAGCCTTATTTGTAAACATTGCCCCGATCACCAGCCTTTAAGGATTGGGTACACTGGCAGCAAACCGATTGCGTAGCTTTCTGTTTGAAATCAGGAATAAAGGTCATATCATATGTTCCCCCCTCATGTGTGTGCAAAATAGTTACAATACCCTGTTTTGGCCGAAGATTGAGGTGTCAATATGACTGATCGAGATTTCATAGCTGCTTCTCAAGCTCGACAATACATAGTCTTATTTAGAGACGGTCGTCTGGTCTATCGGGGCTCCTGACTGCAAAACTTGAGGTCGCGGGTTAGACTCCCGCTGAGGGCTGATTTTTGTGTGATGAACACGAGTATTTGTATTTTAGTCTTGGATGGTCTATATGCATTCTGCATATATCTATCTCTATAAGAAAATATATCGTTGTCTACTACAATGTGTTACTTACTATACATAAGCTTTACTTAATCTGGTACTATGTCAATTTGTGTGGAATTGTCCCGAGGTATTTATTTCAATCAATTTGTAAATTTCCTTATTAAATGCATGCAGTTTTTCTCTTCATGGTCTACTGTAAAACTCGTGTTGTACTTAATCACTCCAGGTATTTTTACGTACGTACGTTAAAAAAAACTCATTTAGAGTAGAGTCGGGATTTGAACTTGCAACATTTGGGTTGACGGCAACTATTCAAATCACTCCACAACCACGTCTCTTGTATAATTAAATGTGTAGTCCTGTGACTCGTGAACAATGATAAACGTTTAACAGCTAGCTTTCCAACAAAATCATACTTGAAAGAACCCAATATACCCGCATTTCTTTAACAGAAATTCTGCACTCTTATGTAACTTAGAACAGAACATACCACCTAAGCTACGCGTCGCAAACGTAGCTGTAGCGCCGCTATCGGTGGATCACAATGATACAAGGTGCACTATTTCTGAGCATCTTTTTGCTATGAAGCCTAGCCAAGCTAACTGCTGCAATTGAAACGAGTTGGTTTGGGTTCCGCAGGCATATATTAATCAACTCTCAATTCAAACTCAAGCAATTTTATTAATCTCTCGCAGAATATTCTTATCTTTATTATATAATAATATCCTCACGCCTTCCCACAAGGGTCCCCGAAGGGGTAGGCAGAGGTGTATAGGTAATACCCACACACCCACTTTCCACCAGAGGTATATTAGGTGCCAACGTGACAGATGGCGAGTCCATCGCCGTTACTCAAACACGACTATACATACGCCTTTGAATTTCTTCTCAGATGTATGTGTGTAGGTTTCCTCTAGATGTTTTCCATCACCGTACAGCTTGTGGTGTGACTAATCACTGTACCTACTTAAGTTTAAAAAAACTCATTGGTACAGTCAAGATTCGAACTTTGTGTCGCAGGCCAACTACTCGGCCACCACGGCTTACCATTGTTCGGTTAAACAGCATAAGTTCTCGAAGATTACGCTACGAGGCCTTACGAGGGACAAGACATGGAAAATGCGTTCCCTTAATTGTTTTGTAAGAGAACGCATTATCCACATGATTCGAACCAGTTTTTTTGGTCAATGTATGCTAAGTACAATTATTTATAATAGCAACACTCGCCCAGTTAACTACAAAACCATACAGAACCCTCAAGCAAGTAGTACGAAAAGAAATATGTTTTTCTATTGCAGACCGGTTGTAAGGGATCGTGTGAAAATAATACAAGCGGCCGGCCGGGCTGGCGTGACAAACGTTGCTGCTGTGGTTAAAACATTAATACATAAACTGGGTTTTTTATCCAACAAGATTGGCAAACAAGCATACGGCCCGGCCCACCTGATAGAAAACGGTTACCGCAGCCTATTTACGCTTACAATACCGAAGTATCACTTGCGCGTTGCCACTCTGTGTTCCGAGAGTTAATGTGTTGGCAGAATAATGGTACTAATCCCTTTGCTGCCAACACAATATAACAATCCTCCCCTCTACCCAAGGAGCTCATTACTGGAAGCCTTATTCACCGCGTAGGAACACAACACAAAAAATTGTGTTATTTGGCTACGGACTTCTATAAGGTGGAGGTCCTGCCCCAGTCGGGCAGCTCCAAATTCGAACGGGAAACCCGTTATGCCCTACCTAATTGTCTAAATTGTCTTGTTGATTGAATGGTCTCTCTCATGGCGGCTCAGGAAAAGGAAGGAAAGTGGAGCTCCCGTTGAGGTTTCTCCAAAGAGAAAAAAAAAAGCATAGAGTTCATCCTGAATTATATGGCAACATTTCTGCAATCGACAATGCTATACTCTTAGTGTTGCAAACGTACACAGGGGGGTAACCGCTTGCCATCAGACTGTTCGCTTGTTTGCCACTTTATGGTATTAAAAAGTTACATACTCTTCATTTGCCTATAGGTTTATAAATGAAGCTGCCGAGGAATTTTAAAATTATTTATTACATCAAATGCATTGTATTACGTTTTTTTCGAACAATAAATAATCAGGTGTACATTGTTACTGGTTTATTAGCTTTTATATGTATATTATACCATTTGGTATGCACGACAAACTCCGTCTTATTGGTAACCAACTTCAAAAAAGAAGGTTCATATTTTTTTTTATTTGCTATTGCGCTTGTGTTGTAAGCAAAGAAGGCATCGTGCTACCAAAACTTTTTTACATATAGCAACATTAAGGTAAGAAACTTCATACATGAAAATGCTAAGGGATGGTTCTCTTCATGCGATAAAGATAAAAATAATAAAAAAATGTATAAAAATCCTCTGTCTCTTTGGCTTTTGCGTATAAGCTTTGGAATAAACGAGCAAGATTGTACTAAACAGGTTGCGAAGGCGTTAAGCTTACTGCATTGCAAAATCAACCTAACTGTTACTTACATAAAATTCAAATCACTGGTGCATAGGTAACAATAATATGTACGTTAAAACCTAAGAATTATACAAACGATCGCGTTACTTAAAGACGTACACGTTTTTTTTTTTTAATTTTAGTTAAAATAGCACCAATATTTTTAATATCAGCACATCGCGTGTACTCAAAACGATTGCTGGCAACAAATAGTTGTTTAAAACGAAAGTTACGAAAAACATCTAGCAACTTCATAATATATTGCAAATATACGCGGCATTTTAAACGTCACATTTTGACAGATTAATGAAAGAAACAGCATTTTTTAAGGTAATTCCATAGATATGGTTAGTTACGTTATTTAAAGATATGAATACATAGAATTTCGCACCTTATATACGATCACACATCCTTAAGAGTATAGACAATATACAGTTTATTCGTGTAAATAGATATGTTTACGAAAAATTAATAACTATGGTAACATTTTGCCTACGGAATCAAATATACGTATAATATTATTACGATGTATTTTTTCAATATTCATATTAATGTCAGTTTAGGTATACTGAAAGTTAAAATTCGCAAATTTTATATAAAATTCCCAAAATAACCTAAGAAAAAAAGATTTATCAACAACATATATAAACAACGAACTCACATTAAAAATGTACAACACTACAACTAAGGATTAACACAAGTATCGCCTATGACCTAAATTATTTAAAAAAATGTACCTAATTTTATTTGGTCTCATTTTAGTAACGGTTACAATATAACAAAATCCACCGCGTAACAATTGAAATTAAATTTATTCCGATTGCATAACAGAACTAAATTACACGTTCAAAATGTACGCACAGTTCTAACAAATACTGTTTATATTTCCTGTTTCCATCAAACTCAATAATTTCGTATTGAAATTAATAGTAAATCCGTAACATATTCATAATGTCACAATGTCACAAGTCACAATGTTCGACCGTGTATCCTGGCTTGATAATAACGGGTGGCCATTTTGTCCATATAAAATTGTCTACGATATAGCGCGTATTTTGACAAGCTGCCATTTTGACACATTTTACTGCAGTTTGACAGGTTCGGTACAGCCATGTTGCAATATAAAACATTCTATGATATAATTGGCGCGTATTTTGACAAGTAGCCATCTTGAAACTTCAGTTTGACAGGCGGCCATGATAACTCGTTCAACTACGGCGAGAAAACTCGTAAGCTACGTAGTAAAGTGGCCAATACATTTGCGAGGCATTCAGCTCTCAAAGCGAGCTGTCCTTCCAGAGTTGAGTTGTTTTCCTGCCCTTGATTCTGTGCATTCTTAGCGTTGTGGTCATGGATGATCTGCGCCATCTCAGCTCCGGCGAGCTCCTTGAAGGCAGCTGTCACGTCATGCACGCGGAGCACCAGATTGCGGGTCTGGAGGGGGGCTGACGTATGCCTGCCTAGAGCCTGGCGGAAAGTGTTTTAAATTACTATAGGAGAGGCATCCTACAATTTGTGGAAACAAATTTATAATAGAATAATCGTCTTTGGTAATTCTAACGCTGTCTGCATTAGAACTTCGTTAACTTTAGCAGTGCACCTACATCTGTTGTAAAAAAGAACCATTCATCCTTGCTATGTATATCTATCAATGCATTAAGGATGAAAACCAAGAGTCGCATCTAAGAACAAGTGCCTTATTTACAGGATGGACCTGTGTGACGTTCAAGAAGTGGTCCCTGTGAACCTTAATTTTTGATTTTGATTTGACGGATGTGAAGGCAGATATTGCGCATCACAAGCGGAAACATCAGAAAAACAGAAACAAAGAAGTGATGAAGGGTAGTAACTTACCTGCGCCAGGTCCGTGAGGCGCCGCAGTGGCGCGAGGCAGTCGGCCAGGGCGGCGGCCGCGCCCGGAGCCCCCGCCGCGGCCAGGAGGCCCCCCCCCGCCCCGGCCAGGCCCCCCGCCCCGGTCAGGCCCCCCGCCGCCCCCCTCGCCCCCAGCGCGCCCACCAGCGCCCGCGACGCGCCCACCAGCGACACGGCGCAGCCCGTCAGCTCACTACGGGCGCGCTGTGACCGGAAACAATCGTGCATTCATACTATAATTATATTCATACCATAACTGACCCGCCCCGGAATCACCTCGTTGACATTAAGAAAACAACAACTAATTAATAGATTATTGTGATTACGGAGCAGTTTGCAAGAGATATTCTCTTACTACACACTAAATGCGGCTAATTTTTTTTTTTTTAAATTGCGGTTAAATTATGTTCCCTTTGTTTTGTGCTAAACTTCATGGAATCAACAAAGAATAACGCATAAAAGCTTATAAGTTCAAGTGAATGAAATGTATAAGATTACAACAACCCACCTGGAACTTGATTTCGTCGATGTCCTCCCCGCCGCCGTGCGCGTGTTGGTGCGAGCACTTCTGCGCCGCTTGGTGGAGCCTCTGCAGCAACCCTTCCACTGCCACCTCCGTCTTGCAAAGCAGGCTTTCTATCGACACGTGTCCATTATTCCCTCCCAACTCAGGAAATCTCACGGAAGGCGGCGACGGGGGGGTTGGTATATCATCCACCACATCTTCCTTAAACCTCACGTGGTTTTGAACCTTCGGAGGTGGACTCGCACTGTCTAGCTTAAAGGTCTTACGCTCCGCTAGCGGCGGACTAAACACTCTTTGTTCGTTAGCCGGAGCACCATTTAATATATCAGGGCGATTACTAAACCGTCTGTTCATTTGCGGAGAACATAAAGACAAAGCTGTCGACATGTCCTTGTTTTTGAGAATGGTGGTCTTTGTCTCAGAGTTGGAACGTACGTGGCGGCTTTGCAGAGTCATTGAGCTGTAGTTTTGAGAAGACCGGATGGTTTGCTCATCGTCAGTCACTCTGCTTTCGTTTTCGAGGTTTTTATAAGAGTTCAAGTTTCTTTGGAAGTGCGGGGAGCCAATACTGGCGAGGCGTTGCTCAGAATTCCTCATTGGAGACTGCTTTAGAGAGTTCTTTATGCGCAGAACTTCAATGCTTGGGACGGGAGGTAGCGGTGGCTTTTTGGGCGGTAATAACAAAGGAGGAGGCGGCGACAATGCTTTGTTCTCTAACCTCGGTGGTAGTTGAGGTGGGCTCTGAGTTCTCTGCGCGTTGATGTCGCAAACAGCTTTATAATTGAGTTTTCTATTGTTCAATGTGCTAAAATGTTTGTCTGAAAATTCGACAACTTGTAACGGTTCGTTGTTTATACATGTGAACGAGTTGGATCTCGGTCTTGGCGCAGGAGTGGGGGGCGTTTTCGGTGGCCTTTCGGGAGGTTTCTTTATTTCAGGACCTTTTCTTCTAGGTGGAGGTCTGATTTCGCAAACATCAGGCATCGAGTCAGAATTTTGCATCTGACTTTCAACGTCGTCCGATTCCTCGCTATTTTCATCAGATTTGCTCTTATCTTTGCTACAACAAGAGAACATACCTTTTCTTTCAACGGTAGGATATTCTATCACGTGTGCATTACCGTTCGACTGTTTGTCTTGCCCTGTATGTCCTGAAATACTTTTCCGTTTTCCTCTCGGTGAATCAGTCTTGCTTTGTATTTTGTTTTTGTCCTTTAATAACAAACTGTTTCGAGCGTCGCTCAAACTCTTTGCCGTGAACATATTCCTAATCTCACTTACACTTAAATTCCCTTTCAATACGTCTCCATTTGACGTCTTCAATTCTTCTTTCTGTATCTGTGAGGTTTTCTCCTGCACTATTTGTTTATGATTGACATAACTCACCTGATCTCTATCTAGGGTGGACGAATTCGACCCTGGCGGCGGTGGTATAATATAAGACATGATTTGTTCCGGAGTGAGTTCTATTGCTGGTGTTATTTTAACCGTTGGTGGTTGTATGGTAACATTGGCGATGAATTCATCTAATTCAGATTTTGGTGCTGTTAAGTTTTCTTGTGAGTTTACTTTGTCGTCAGCGAATGATGGGGGGACAATTGGAAGTATCTGAGGCACTTGTGTAGCACAGTCTAGTTCATCAGGCGTTTGCGGAGGCGGTATCAAAGTTAAATCTATAAGCTCTGCATCGCCGTCTACAGCAGTCTCTTGATAATAAAACGGATAGTCGGGCTTCGGCTCGTCCCTTCCACTCTTCTCTCTCAACTGCTTCAAGTACTCCTTAAGGTTTAACTCTTTACTATCATGAACACCATCGGGGCTATGCAATCCGAAACTGGTCCTTACTGCTTTATTCGAAGGTTTATTTTGATGTCTACGTATTGGACTATTTGTTGGAGTGTAAAGAGAATCGTTATCGCTTTCCGAATGGCATATATCGCTGTTTAGAGCTAAGAGAGCATCATTCAGACCGCAGCTGTTGAGGATGGCGCTGAGGCCTTGAGACTGTCGGGTAGTTAAGCTACTGTTATTGTCTTTTACGTCTTCTGGCATATTCAGTACACTTAAACCTTGATTGATGGTTTCAGTAAGTAATAACAACGAGTCGCTATGTTTAAGGATACCCGGCGCGTCATCAGCTTCTGTCATCCTACTGTTATTGGATTCGGTATCGCTCTCCACATGGTCGACACTGCTCTCCTTGCCCACCAGTTCGTCTTTCAACACACCGTTCTTATACAACTTATCGCCGAAAACATTGTAATTCTCAGTCAAATATTGTTCAGAGTTTTCAACTAACTTCTGCATCTCCGCTACCCTTCTCAGCACCGCTTCGTTCTTAGCTTCGACTAATCTTGGGTTGTTACTAGCATTCTCTAAGAGTTCCATCGACAGAACGCTTTGAAGATCAAAACCCATGCCGTCGTCGAGATAGCATGTGTCATTTGGATCAAAGAGTCTAAATTCCTCGTTCCTTTTACACTTTTCGAAATGGACATCGTGGCCTGACTTCTCGTAGCCTATCAGAGGGCTAGCATTGTTGCTGTGATTTCTGTTGGTGATACTAGCATTCATGTTGGTGTCGAGGCTAGACTTGGCCTGGTCGGGAGTGGAGTGGTAAGGAGGTGGCATGCTGAATATCGCGTAATGTTTTTTGTTGAGGACCATCGGGTCATCATAGTGAAGGTAGCTCCACTTAGCTGGTACCACGTTGTGCTGACATAGGTACGGTGGAGCTGTAAGTGAGATGAGAATGAATGGAAGTAAAGTTGAGAATTAATATTAAAAACAATATGAATTCGAATGTATGAGTCAAATGGTTTACCTATATCTTCCGTGATTGGTTCCCGTTCGATTTCGACGTTCAAATCTTTGCCAGTAGCCAAGCGATAGTACCTGTATTTCAAGTTATTTTAGTACGTTTTGTTCAGGTAAAATTAAATTTAAACTAAACTAGGATCTACGCTCTGTCTACGCCGCTCCTGATGATAGGGTAGATAGGGTAGGATAGACGTTCTCCCAAGGGTCTTTCCCATGGGTTGCCAGTGTTGCCACAGTGGTAGTCAGAGGTATGTAGTTAGTACCCACACACACACTTTCCGCCAGAGATATATTTTTGGTGTCAACGTGACAGATGGAGAGTCAGATTTTTTTTCTCAAACGTATGCAAGTTTCCTCTCAATGTTTTCCTTCACAGTAAAGCTCGTGGTATGACTAATCACCGTACCTTCTTAAGTCCACAAAAACTCATTGGTACAGAACTGGTATTGGTACATAATGTCGAATCCTCATCGCAGGTTTCGTCGATTGAACACATATATATGTCAACCAGATACACACCCAGCAATCACCAGCGGCATCTCGGCGGCGTCTCTTTCGTCCATCATCAGCGCCAGCACCCGGTCCCGCTGCAGGAAGATGGCCACGTCCGCGGTGCCGGTGCCCTCACCCTTCACCCTGATGCCCTCCACCTCTTCCAGAGAGGCTATTGATTGAGGCTGCGAGGAGAAATCATGCTTTCGTCAAATACTTACATACATCTGTACATAGAGGTAAATAGGCTCTTCTTAGTCTTCAATACAATGATAAATAAATAAATACCTTGGGACAATTCCACACAAATTGACATAGCCCCAAATTAAGCAAAGCTTGTGTCAAGGTAACTAGACAACGTTATATTTACTTATAGATAGATATACTTATACATATATTATGTAACACTAAGGTAGAAATACTCGTATTGATCATACAATTGAGCGCCGTGGTGGCGGAGCGGTTCGAGCAGTTGCCTGCGACGCAAAGGTCGCAAGTTCGAATCCTGACTGTACCAATGAGTTTTTCTGAACTTAAGTACAGTGATTAGTCACACCACGAGCTTTACGGTGAAGGAAAACATCGAGAGGAAATCTTCACACGTCTGGGAAGAAATTAATAATAATAATAAATAACGGCGATGGATTCGCCATCTGTCACGTTGGCACCTAATATACCTCTGGCGGAAAGTGGGTGTGTGGGTATTACCTATACACCTCTGCCTACCCCTTCGGGGACCCTTGTGGGAAGGCGTGAGGATCATACAAATATCTGCCCTCAGCGGGAATCAAACCCGCGACCTTAAGTTTCGCAGTCAGGAGCTCTAACCACTAGACCAGACGGCCGTCAAGCAGAATGAATTTCCACCATAATTCGACAAATTTCGTATACTATGTTACCACAGAGTTACTCCTGCCAACAATCTGGCTCAGCCCGAAGCGTGGGGAGACGAGCAGGACCCGTTCCGGTCGGCTGCTGCTGAAGCATTTGGCTCCGTAGCTCGGGAGACCCGCCACTATATCCAGGTAGTGCAGCTTGGCCTGGAACCGGTGGGTACTCGATTGAGCAGACAAAGTTATAGCAACACCCTTCTATATAATTCAGTTCAAAACATAACAGCTAAGCCTAAAAAAGTCCGCAGGCTACACCGTTAGCAGTATTACCAGCAGCTCAAAAAACTCACCTGCAGCTGCGTCAGCTGCCTCTGACTGCCCGTCATCTGCGAGTTGAGCTTCAGGAAGTGAGCGATCAGTCTTCTCAGTTCTTTTCGCTTCATGCTCTCCAGTAGCCCGCTAGGTACAAATCGCTCTAAGCCGAACTCACGCCTGCAATAAAATATTTGGATCTAATAATACGGTACTAATAATAATAATAAGAGTACTCGAGACCGACGAGCATGTATGAAGAGACTGATGAATGTGGACGAAGCGAAAGAGGTATGTAAGTCGAGAGAGAACTGGCGCTCTATACTCTCTGCCTACCCCGTTAGGGACTCGGCGTGATGATATGTATGTATGTATGTATGTATAATAATACGGTATGAGAGTAGCGACACTTAAAGAATATAATTACGAGTAATAAATAAAATATAGAGAGAGGTAGGGCATAACGGGTTTCCCGTTCGAATTCGGAGCTGCCCGACTGGGGCAGGACCTCCACCTTATAGAAGTCCGTAGCCAAATAACACAATTTATTGTGTTGTGTTCCTACGCGGTGAATAAGGTTTCCAGTAATGAGCTCCTTGTGGAGGGGGGGAGGATTGTTACATTGTGTTGGAAGCAGAGGGATTAAACCTTATGCTGCTAACACACTATAACTCTCCGAACATAGAGTGACAACGCGCAAGTGATACTTCGGTATCTTGAGCGTAAATAGGCTACGGTAACCGTTTCCCATCAGGTGGGCCGTATGCTTGTTTGCCACTCTTGTAGTATAAAAAAAATATAATTTCTTTCAAACAACAGAGATCTTCACACACTCATTGTGCCAGAGATTTAGGTGCTGACTTAACAATACGCGGGTTATCATTCGCGTTTGCGAGCAGTCGTTAGTAAGAGAGTATCTCTTCTGCTATTTCAAGCGATCCTCATATTGTTCTGGAGACCACACTCACCTCAGGAACTACCTACCTAGAAACTACCTAGAAACATTGATATTTGTCTAGAAACTTCTGTAAGGTGGCGCGGCGCACCTAACCATTTTCCGCTTCTAGATCTTAAAATACTCACTCGACAGTCTTTACAGTTAGCTTTGCAGGTGACATGTTGTTGGCCAGAGCGTGTTGGTGAATGTGGAGAGCTGCTAGCCTCAGCGCAACCTCTGGCTGGAGCTCAGGAGAAAATCTCTCTTGAGCTACGTCGTTACAGCACTGCATGTACAGATAGTCCAGAGCTGCCAAGTCGTTTTGGGCCAGTTCAGCTGCTGAAGTTGGCATAAACACCGCACGGAACAGACAACGCATTTTATGCGAGCCTGGTCGAGCAGCAATCTGAAGATAGATACACGAAGCAGTTTTAGTCAGATCATCATCATCATATCATCACGCCGAGTCCCTAACGGGGTAGGCAGAGAGTATAGAGTACCAGTCCTCTCTAGACCTACATACCTCTTTCGCTTCGTCCACATTCACCAGTCTATTCATACATGCTCGTCGGTTTCGAGTACTCTTGACGTTCCCGTCCTTGAGAGTCCGGTCTATTTGATCCAGGTAGTTGGAACGTGGCCTTCCTCTGCCTATTCTTGCACACACTTTTGCTTTGTATATCTGTCTCTCAATCTTACTTCACTCATCTTTTCTATATCCAAACCAACGTTAAATGCCTTTCTTCATTGCGGATTCGATCTAAGATCGTTACTCCGCACATTTTTCGAAGAGATCGCATCTCAACTGCATTCAAGCCGTTTTCATAATTCCTCTGACATACCCAGGATTCGCTGCCATACAATAAAGTAGGCACCAATATCGCATTGTGGACAGCAACTCGAGCATTTTAGTCAGATAGCAATGGATATTTAATTATTTGTTTATTGTACTATAACAAATATATTAGAAGGTGAAACATATTACCACCAATAATTGTATATGTACAAATGTGTCGTTGGAATGTTTTTTTAAACAAAGAGGAAATTATGAATTTAGATGACATGTTTATTATGACAACTTACCCGCGCTAAAGATTCCTTTGGATCCAATAGGGTCAGTTTATTCCTTCTTAAACTCTTCACGTGTTCAACGACCAAACTGAAGTGATTCTCAGCAATAATACATAATTTATCCTTCAGACTGGTGACAACGTCAGCGACGGTGGTAGTGGTGTCGTATTTAAAAGATTTAGTTTGACCGTTCTCGAGGAATACTTTCAGAACGTTGGCCATTGGAGGCAGGCAGAGGTCGCCGAGTGAGAATGCTGACGGCTGGAAATTAAAGGACGACACTTGTTACACACTCCAGCCCTAATATTATTTAAGTAATATATGTATCAATCAAATCAAACAAGGATCCCTAACTCGCAAATCAGCATAGCCTTGGTCCTTTATCCTAAGCCCATAGAATGCCTTTATCTGTGTTTGTAGTACACGGCAGTGGCAAAGTTACCAGAAATCACGTCATGAAAATCAATTAAAATCGTTAGTATATTTTTACGTGCCTTATATTGTATAATACGTATTATATAAGCCAAAATATATACAACACATCGACCAAATGCTGTGGTCGGATTATTGAGATGCAACTGATTTTTAACAGCAATCAAGCAAATATACTAGAATACTCACAGGATACACCGGCGCTCCATTCAACTGGACAGAATCTGCAAACCTGACCCTTGGTGGTCGGGCTCGTAATCTCGCTCTTTTGGCGGCGGATAGAAGGGCTGACCTTCTAGCCGGGTTCCCACTCCTAGCAGGCTGGCATACTCTCAGAGTTACCCGCTCAGCGCAAGCTCTTACTGCCGAGATGACATGCTCCCGCGCAGCCAGGCTGACATCTTCGCCGTTCACGCACAGGATTTGATCACCAGGTTCTAACTGAAAGAAGAAAATACGCGGTTTCATAGGAGGAATGGGAAAAAAATGTTTATTATATTTAGGTGTAACTATAAATATAAACTAACTATAAATAGAATAAATGTCCCAAATCTGTGTCACGCGGAAGGGTGTCAAGAAGACTAGCGGCATTGCCACGTTGTATGGCAATGCTGATTCGCTGAGCGAAATATTCGTCAGCCCTCTTGTCACGGGAGGCCTCAAAGAGTTTCCTCTAGACATCCCTATAAAATATCATCATCATCATATCATCACGCCGAGTCCCTAACCGGGTAGGCAGAGTGTATAGAGCGCCATTTCTCTATAGACTTACATTCCTCTTTCGCTTCGTCCACATTCATCAGTCTCTTCATACATGCTCGTCGGTTTCGAGTACTCTTGACGTTCCCGTCCTTGAGCGTCCGATCGATTTGATCTATTTTTGTTCTATTAAAGCATTAGCCTTTTTAACGCTTAAAAGAGAAAGAGAAGACACAATCCCCGGGAAATCTCCGTCCGTGATCTTCTTTACACTATATCGGAGCCAAATAGGACTAGTTCCGTGTAGTGTTGTGTTCTTTCATTGAGAAGTGTATTTTAGTTTCTTTTACTGCTAGCAAAACGCTTCGACGGCAGGCGAATAATTAATAATCATCGTTATTTAGGTGCGGTTTGGACTCTGAATGAAAATGAGCTTGTTATAAAATGCCTAAGGTAGACGTCAATCGATGAGCCTGATCTCATAAGCTGCCTTATAAGCAGATTTGACATATTTAGTGCGCGGAGAGCCTTTCTTTGTCTGATTTTCACTGTCACTGCTATTGCAGGTAGGTAATTACACGATCGAAGGAAATAATCCAACAGCTCACATGTTTTCTGCCGAATTAATCCATTGTCGTGCAAAGTTAAGAACGTCAGGAGTATGTCGAGCAAAAACAAATTAATGTAAATGAAGCAAATGAGGTCTGTAACTGTCTAAAGAGAACCGGCGATCTATTCTCTCTGCTTACATCGAGAGGGACTCGGCGTGTCAATATATACATACACTAGCTGTCCCGCCCTGCTTCGCCTTGGGAAAAGGTTAAGCTTACTGAAACACGATCGCAGCGCCACCTATCGGGTCCAATTGTGATGTAAGTTATCCTATCTTCTAAGTTGGATCAAACTGCACACGGTGTGCAAATTTGATTGAAATCGGTTCAGTAGTTTAGTAGACCACCGCGGACAAACAACGTGACACGTAATTTATATATATATATTAAGATATGCATCAGCAGTGCCGGCCGTATATCACGTCATTCCTCCATCAATGACTTGATACGCCGGGCTCTGGTCAGCGCCGGCGTGCCTGCTGTAAAGGAACCAGTCGGTCTCGCTCTCGGTGATGGCCGGAGGCCAGACGGTCTCTGATGCCATGGAGAATGGGCCGGCCCTTGGTATGGGACGCTACGTGTGTCGATACACTAGCTCCTTCCCATCTTCCTGACACATCGGTGGCGGCCGGCGCCGCTGCTGCTCAGCAGGAGTGCCTCAAGCGCCGCAAGTATGCCTGTCTCGGGTCAGGTTACATATTTACGGCGTTTGCGGTTGAAACTCTGGGGCCTTTGGGTCCTGAGGCTCACCATCTTTTTAAAGAGATCTCGCGCCGTCTAGTCGACCTCGCGTGACAGGCGGGCTGGAACATATCTCGCTCAGAGAATCAACATTGCTATCCAGCGTGGCAATGCTGCTAGTCTTCTTGGCACGTTGCCTCGGGATACCAATTTGGGACAAATATTTTATCTGTAAGTAGTTAGTTTCAACTGTTCTTTGTAAATATTATAATAATAAAAAAAATTAAGATATGTATTTGACTTCTGCTGTTACCCATACATTCACACTATCCAAGGCATATTATTAAAGACTGTTTTCAATTACCTTCCCAACACTAGGAGAGTTATCGGTCACAAAGCGCACAAGAACCGGCCGCTCCGACCCCGCCACGAACCCAAAGCCCAGCTCTGAGTCTCTCTCCAAGACCACTTCCCTCGGTGCTGGTGGAGACTCGGAAGAACAGCCTTCCGGCGCCACGTAGGTTGTTGTTTTGTTCACGTGACTGGAAAAGAATGGACCGATTTTAGTTTTTAATAACTTGTTTGTATTATTGGTATCAAATAGTATGGATTTTTCTCAATATATTTTTATTTCGAATTATCGATATAATAATATAATTTATTCAGTAATAAAGTTTTACATTAATTTAAACTAGTGACCAGGGTCTCCTTTAAAGCATGTAATGCCTGTGTTAGGAGGCCCCGCTCCTCTTAATACTAGTACATCCACAGTAGTTACTAACTAATGTTAATATTTGAGATACAATATATTATACTGAGATTCTAGATATCTATATACACACACACACACATATCTATAGATATGCATATTGTGTGTGTGTGTGTGTGTGTGTGTGTGTGTGTGTGTGTGTATGTATGTGTGTGTGCGTGTCGATGTAGCCAATTATTCGACGTATAAGACATGTACCCGATTAATTTAAATAACGAATAATCGATGTAATCGACTAAACGGTGTAAACGAATAATCGATAAACTCGATTAGCCCACGTAGCGAATGATCGATGTGATGAAAATCGATATAAAATAATTCCTGCACTGAATTATCGTCCATACGGATACCCCATAAAGTCGGATTTAACTTACTTGATATAGTAAGGCTGCCCCCGACTATCTGTCGCCTGCTCCCACCCATAGGGCAGGTCGTCCAGGTCTGGACTACTGCCACTGGCGCTGCCATCTCTGCCCGTCGGCCAGCTTTCAGCGGGAGGCAGCCAGCTGGCAGTGCGAGTGACGTGACTGGAAAATACAAATGTTGAAATTAGATAAATCTGCTAGATTAAATAGGCACTTCTCTCTCTTCACGCCTTCCCACAAGGGTCCCCGAAGGGGTAGACAGGGTTGTGTATTACACCCACTTTCCAACGGAGATATATTTTATGTGCCAGCGTGACAGATTGCGAGTTCATCGCTGTTACTCAAGTAAGAATACACATAGGTCTTTGAATTTCTTCTCTAACGTATGCAGGCTTCCTCTCGATGTCTTCCTTCACCGTAAAGCCCAATTGTTTCAGTTGTTTAAATAAAATACTCCCTAAATATCCATAACACGTTGGGGTATAGAAGTAGATCTTTTCCGAGGAAAAAAAGGTGCTGAAATTCGCCCCAGTTGTGCCTATCCCTTGGGAGACACTAAACATTATATACCACTTTCGTAAATGTTTGAAATCTTAAAACTTTTTACCTTCCAAGTTTGCTATCTACCTAACCATCATTTAAAAAGCTCTTAACATTTTTAAAGCGTGCGAAAAGCATAGACAATTTATAATGGGCAACCCGAGGGGCGAAGACTCTTTTGTTTTTTTTTATATAATGACTACGATAAAGGAGGAAAGTATTTAATGAAACATGGAAAAATACGGCTTATTTAGCTCTGTGTATTTTTATCTGTTTTCTTTTATATCTTCACGATTGTAATGTTACTAACTTTATTAGACTTGCCCCACTCTTTCTCGATTTTACTCTCTCTCTCTCTTTCGGTTTCACTCGCGTTAAATATATTATATATACAATTATATATGTTTTATAGTACCTATAACTCATGGTTATTTCATCCTGAAATATAGTAGCTTAGCATAACAGTTTATTTTTTAAATCCTTTCTACAAAGTTCCACAATAATATAGGCAGAGGTGTATAGGTAGTACCCACTCAACCACTTTCCGCCGGAGATACATTTTAGCTGCCAACGTGACAGGTGGCGAGTGCGTCGCCGTTACTCAAGCACTATACATAGATAATTATGCCTATGAATTTCTTCTCACACGTATGCAGGTTTCCTGTTTTGTTTGTATGTTTTGCACGTAAAGCTCGTGGTGTGAATAATCACTGTACTTAAGTAAGAGTTTTTCTGATCTTAAGTTAAAAAAACTCATTGGTACTGTCTGGATTTGAACTTAGAATATTTGCGTTGCAAGCAACTGCTCGAACCACTCGGCTACCACGCCATCTTTTTTAAATCGTTTACGTAATGTATCAATTTAACCATGAATTTTGTTTTTTTTTTCATTTTCGTCATCAATCTTTTTGCTTTATAATATTTGTGAAGACTTGTACATTGGACTAAACCAAAGACATACTTAAGTGAATGATGACCAACGGGGTCTGTTAGTAACAATGGACTGGAATGGAATGGAAATACTCTATCTTAAATACGTACTTAACAGGTTTGACATCATCATCATCATTGTTTAATTAAGAGAGGTAGGGCATAACGGGTTTCCCGTTCGAATTCGGAGCTGCCCGTCTGGGGCAGTACCTCCACCTTATAGAAGTCCGTAGCCAAATAACACATTTTTTTGTGTTGTGTTCCTACGCGGTGAATAAGGTTTCCAGTAATGAGCTCCTTGGGGAGGGGGGAGGATTGTTACATTGTGTTGGAAGCAGAGGAATTAAACACATTATGCTGCCAACACACTTTAACTCTCCGAACACAGAGTGGCAATACGCAAGGGATACTTCGGTATCGTGAGCGTAAATGGACTGCGGTAACCGTTTCCCATCAGATGGGCCGTATGCTTGTTTGCCACTCTTGTTGTATAAAAATTGTATATCAGGTTTGACAAAATGACAAATTTGATTTGTCATTAATGATGACAAATTGAAAACGTCAATTTGATTGCTCAAAAGAATCGCTTTTTATCACAGATAAAATCAAATTAGCGAATCTCTTTCATGAAATATCATCTCTATTTGCGAATTCCCCAACTTTTTTTTTGAAAATGTTGCTTATTTCAGATTAACTTCCGTCAATTTACCCCAAAAATGTTGAGAATTTCCTTCGCATTTCACCTGAAACCGCCGAGAGGCGAACATTTTCGTCATAGGCACAACTTAAAGATTTTTAAAGATCGCGTTTAAAATTAAAAATCCAATATACAATAGGTGTATCTATTGGGTACCGGATTTTTTAAAACTGTTATTGAACATTATTATGAATGCAGCATAGGTTGAAGTTACTTATTTATAAACAAGTAACCATATTGAATCTTCAATAACCATATTAGAATATATATGTTCACGACAGTTCTCTCTAGATGTATGTAAGTCTAGAGAGAACTGGCGCTCTATACTCTCTGCCTACCCCGTTAGGGACTTGGCGCGATGATATGTATGTGTATGTACGTTTACCATAAGGGTTCCCAAAGGGGTAGGCAAAGAAAATAACAACACATTTTCGTCGGAGAAATATTTAGATGTCAACTTAGCAGATGGCAAGTCCATTATCATCGTCTTAAATGTATGCACGGTTCCTCTCGATATTTTCCTTAACCGTAAATCTCGTGTGATTGATCACTATTCCTAAGAAAAACATTGGTACAGACGTCATAACCTCTTAACGTAGTGATTCGACGTAACTGTCGGTGAAAAATCACGGGAACCTCGCAAACGACACGCCGTGTTGGGTACACGGCGTGTCGTTTGCGCGGTTCCCGTGCCGCCCTCCAGCCCTCCGCCCTCAGTTGCCAACAATATTGTGCCGTATACATTTTGTGGGCGAGAAAATAATACAGCAATTGTTATGGGATATGGCTCTTGTGTCAGCGGGGAGCTATGGTTGGCACAACGTGTATTAAATAACTAGCGTACGTCCCGGCTTCGCACGGGTGGACATAAGATTTTTTATAAAAGAAAATTTAGCCTTTGTCACTCAGGGTGAAAGTAACTTTCCAATGGTGAAAAAATTTTTCGGTTTTAGTAGTTTCGGAGCCTATTCAATACAACATACTTACATACAAATCTTTCCTCTTTATAATAGTAGTAGGATATACGGTCGAATTGAGCAACCTCCTCTTTTTTTAAATCGGTTAAAAAGGCAGCATATATCCTTATCATTACCCTTGAGAACGTGTATGCAATTTCATAATGATTCGTTCAGTAGTTCAGACGTGGAAGCGAACAATCAAACTCAGTATCCCATTTATATCATTAGTTGGGAGATTGGCGGATATGACGTTGCAACCTGCCAGCCAATAGCAGCTAAGCCGCCATGTTGTAATTGTCCAACCATGCTACACACTAAGACATTTTTTCTATATACTAAGTGGTAAATGGTAGAGCCGTGGTGGCCGAGTGATTCGAGTAGTTGCCTGCGACACAAAGATCGCAAGTTCGAATCCCGACTGTACCAATGAGTTTTCAGTCACACCACGACCTTTACGGTGAAGGAAAACATCGAGAGGAATCCTGCATACGTCTGAGAAGCAATTCAAAGGCGTATGTATAGTCGTGCTTGAGTAACGGCGATGGACTCGCCATCTGTCACGTTGGTACATAAAATATACATCTAGCGGAAAGTGGGTGTATGGGTATTACCTATACACCTCGGCCTACCCCTTCGGGGATCCTTGTGGGAAGGCGTGAGGTAAATAGTTTCGCCTCCTAGCTATTACTATCTATTTGCTAGCTGATTCCCGACATGTGCAGTGGTCTATATCAATCTTCGCGTTGCCTCTCAAATAAAAGGAAAGGTGTTTTTTTTGTAAAATCAACCTTTTTTATTATACCAGCAGACCCGGCCACGGCTAAGGCTAAGGCTTTTGTTATTACATTGTAAATAAATAAATACTTCAATCCAGTCAACAGATATCACCAACGGTTAGGATCGTTCGGAGCTAACAGATAATTGTGACTGTCAAATAATAGACAAATAATTTGCAATAAAACAATATTGCGGCCATAAATTGTGATGTAAGCCATCCTATCTTTCAAGTTGGATCAAACTGAACACGGTGTGCAAATTTGATTAAAATCGGCTAAATAGTTTAAGAGTCCATCCCGGATAAACAACGTGACGTGTAATTTATATATATTAAGAAGATTATATATATTATGAAGATTATTTTGGTTTAAACAGCCCTCTGGCAGTAGCAACCCACCCGAGAGCAATCCACCCCAGACCAGCTACGACCTGCCATTTGGGCCGCTCGGTCAAAGCTACATTTCTCATTACAATCCTTGACGACCTTCCTCCAGACATAATGTTGCGGTTTAATAAATAACAACACCTTTGTAGGTTCCTACACGACGTAATAACCACGCATAGTGTAAACAGGACCAATCAAGAAATAGCTTTTGGCGGCTATCGAGCCAACTATTACGGTAACCGTTATGGACATAACATGCTTTGATAACATACTCGCACACAATACACGAGTTTAAGCAGTATAGCAACTGCGGTGTAAGTTCCGAGCCATGCAAACATACCACGCGTGCCTACACGGCACAGTAAAATAAAGGTTACGTGCTTCTAATTACCAGTATATATATATATATATATACTAGTGGTCCCGCCCAGCTTCGCTCGGGTGGAAAAAAAAAGATGGTGGCGCCACCTATCGGGTCCAATTGTGAATCTAAACCATTCCCAGATCCCCTTGAACACACACAATAAATTTCATCAAAATCGGTCCAGTCGTTTAGGAGGAGTTCAGTTACATACACACGCACACAAGAAATATATATATTAAGATATATAATCATTTAACTACAAAAAATATAATTCCAGGCTTCCGTAATATAAAGAGGAATGAAAATATATTCCAAGTACTTGATCAAATTGATCGAACACTGGAGGACAAGAACGTCAAGAGTATTCGAAAGCGAGCATGTATGAAGATATTGGTGAATGTGGACGAAACGCAAGAGGTATGTACGTCTAGAGAGAACTGGCGCTCTTCTCTTTCTGCCTACTTGTAAGGAACTCGGCCAGATGATATGCATGTATGTATGGATAAGTGGGTATGTTGTTGATAAATAAGTAGTTGCCACCTACAAATTTACAAATTAAATGCACTTGCTTACTGTCTATTTTTTATATGTTGTGTCCGTATTAACAGTTATACTTGGCTGGAGCGAGTTAACGCCGAATCAGCGGCATTTGAACAACGTTGAAAGGATCTCAGCACAAAGGGGGAATCATTTAATTAATTCGACAACACGTGGACAGCTATTTTGTAGAAATTGCTGAGCTGACAGCCGGGTCTGGCGGCGAGTCAGCTTAATTTGAATATTTTTAACAGTAAAGGGTGCACAGTAATTTTCAAGATAAATTTTTGTACTCTTAATTTGAATAATTATACAATCCTACAAGAATGTTTAAATGCGAAAGATTGTGAGGGTCATTCCTCTTTCACGCCAAAACTACTGAACAGAATTGGATGAATTTGGCACATAGATTTATTTTACTAGTTGATTATTTTTTTTACCACAAAGGTTTAAAGAAATCATCCGGTCCGTCAGATGGTAATTGCGTAACGAAACACACATCATCTCTGACTGATAACGCCTACCTGTTTGATAAACGCGTGTTTTAATGGTTACAAGCACACTCACACGCATATACACACACACACACACACATACACACATGCTCATTTTAAAAATCGAATATAATGTCAGCTATTTATTTTTGATTTGGTCAACGAGGAATCCTGTAACATCTTTCTGGGCTGAGTGAATGTCTGTTACACAGATTTATACAGTTGTTTTTGTCGCACATTTATTCGAAAATCATAAGTGTGTTCGTAAAACATAAATACATAAATATTGCTATGGATAGTACCATTCATAAAGACGCGCCCCACCAATTTCTAGTCGAGGGGGTCGCGGGATGCGAGTTTCTTTTTTTTTATACAACAAGAGTGGCAAACAAGCATACGGTCCACCTGATGGGAAACGGTTACCGTAGCCTATTTACGCTCACGATACCGAAGTATCACTTGCGCGTTGCTACTCTGTGTTCGGAGAGTTATAGTGTGTTGGCAGCATAATGGGTTTAATCCCTCTGCTTCCAGCACAATGTAACAATCCTCCCCCCTCCCCTAGGAGCTCATTACTGGAAACCTTATTCACCGCGTAGGAACACAACACAATAAATTGTGTTATTTGGCTACGGACTTCTATAAGGTGGAGGTCCTGCCCCAGTCGGGTAGCTCCAAATTCGAACGGGAAACCCGTTATGCTCTTAAAGTTTGACGGGAGTCTATTAATTGCAGTGTGCGTGTGCACTCATAGACAACCAGTGTGTACCAACAATACTCAAACATTCGTGGAAGGTTGCACACTTACACTATAAACTATGAGGAATAATAGGGCGCGTCTTCATGGCTATCTATAGCTATGAGTAGAAAATGTTGAAAACACAATAATGCGCCTCTTCATAAAATTTTTTGTTAATAGTAGGTATAAAGTCATATGTTGAATACTTGAGATTGTGCTACGTAAGGAACTATAAGGAAGAATAGTGGGGCACGTCTTCGTCGATGGCACTATCTATAGTTGCGATATTACGCTGCATATCGAGTGACGTGTGCAAGTAGCCTAGCGTGTTTAATAATCTAGGCTGTCACGTGAAAAATTTCATTAATACCCGAGTCTATCCGTCTACATTGTATGGTGTGCTTACATCAAACAGGCGAACATTGCGAATGGAATGCTGGTACTTATGCTCTTGTAGTGAGAATGCCAAAGGCCTGGAATTTCATACCATGTACATCACTAATATATAGTTAGAGTAAATATATCTACAGTACTATGTACAAGCCGTAGTGGTCGAGTAGTTGCATAAAACACAAAGATCGCAAGTCCGAATCCCAACTGTACCAATGTGTTTTTCTGAACTTACGTACAGTGATTAGTCACACCACGAGCTTTACGTTGAAGGAAAACATCGAGAGGAAACCTGCATACTTTTAAGAAGAAATTCAAAGACGTACTATAGTCGTGTGTAAGTAACAGCGATGAAGAAAAACAACGAGAGACCTGCATACGTTTGAGAAGAAATTAAAAGTCGCATACAGTTTTCGGAAGAATCGACGGACTCGCCATATATCACGTTGGCGCCTTATACATATAGCCAAACCAAAGTATTAAGCTAAATTTGCGTAAATGTCGCGTGCTAATTTAAATAAATTAAATAATTATATAAATCTCCGACGAAACGAGTGAGGTGAGTTTTGCTACACACCTCTGCCTACCACTTCAGGGTTTCTTGCAAGAAGGCGTGAAGACAATAAGTATTTCCTCGAAGATTCTGCCTTGACATCCGGATAAGATTAAAGTAATTGGTTAGTAAAAGCGAAACGAGTAAATCAGAGCTTGACAAAAATGTTTATTATCTGCGACCTGTAACCCCAGAATGAGACTAGTTCAATTATGTGCGGCATTCGAAAGTATTCCCATTAACCACGGAGCGACCGCAGCGCGCCGGATGGCCTGGGGAGCGGCCGGGATACAGGTTACGTAAAGCTCAGTAGGGCTGCCAGCCGTGCGTTTGTTGCATGACTAGCAGTGCTTCACTGGCTTCACCAATTATACATCTATAATATACAAAAAAAAACAGAGAAACTCAACCTCCTTAAAACGTAAGTTACAATCATTATAATCATCATCACACCACGGTGAAGAAAAACATCGAGAGGAAACCTGCATACGTCTGAGAAACAATTCAAATGCGTATGTATAGTCGTGCTTGTTGTACACCTAAAATATAACTCCGGTGAAAAGTTCGTGTGTCTGTGCTACACATCTTTGCCTAACTCATTGGGGACCCTTGTGGGAAGGCGAGAAGATATATCTGTTTTTAATTTAAAAATATAAATGTATACCATTTACCTGTCGACGTGACAGCCCTATGCATAACGTTATAACTACGGACGCGAATGTCCGGACGGAGCGGCGATTTGGTGGTTATTATCTGATTGAGGATGCTGTCCGTCGGACGCCTTGCGGGGAATGTGCTTCATTGTCTGTACACATATTGCTATTCACTACAAGATATTTTATTTATATCTAATACGCAATTTATATAGTATTTTATACGCAACCGTAAAACAATAACGTTATGGGTAATTTCAAATATCTTCACGCCTACCCACAACGGTCCCGGATAGACAGAGAAACCTCGAAAAAGGTGCACCGTTCGGGTTGGCCGTTTCCATATAGAAGAACCGGCAAGAAACTTCATGGTTACTGGTCAAATCATTTGGTATACAATAAAAACATGATTATGTTACAGCATTAGTACTTAAGTATGGTGGAACAGCGTAGGCCCGACAATAGGTCGTTGCTTGATATCCAAAAAAAATACGTGTGTGTAATGCATGTATATATACACACACGCTCACATACACATACATAGATTAGCGTAGCCGCATAACATCGCGTAGGCATGTTTTACGATCCTTGGCGCCTGTAACGTTCAATATGTGTTCGAAGAAACATTTATATAAAAAGACACATGTCCCTTACGATGTATAGAATATTTATGATTTTTCGTTCTCAAACTTAATTCTCGTCGTCGGGGCAAAGCCTACAGTATTGTGTTCTTTACGTATTGTGTCCTGGACTTAATGTTCTAGTGACCCCAACGACCTACATCCATGTCCATACATGAATGTATGTTCGGGTACCGGAAAATTTAATCGTGCTTTTATTGCTAACTTCTGGAGGGATGTTATGGTTTCCACGCGTGGCTCTCGTTACAAAATATTTGTGTTTGCAGTATTATTGGTGTATTTAATAAGTACTATGTATATAATAATTATGGCACAAAGATATTATATTGATATTGTAATATAATAGGCCGTGGTGGCCGAGTGGTTCGAGCAGTTGCATGCGACGCAAAGGTCGCAAGTTCGAATCCCGACTGTACCAATGTGTTTTCTGAACTTAAGTACAGTGATTAGTCACACCACGAGCTTTACGGTGAAGGAAAACATCGAGAGGAAACCTACATACGTCGGAGAAGAAAGTCAAAGGCGTATGTATAGTCGTGCGTGAGTAACGGCGATGCACTCGCCATCTGTCACGTTGGCACCTAATATACCTCTGGCGGAAAGTGGGTGTGTGGGTATTACCTAGACTCTGCCTACCCCTTCGGGGACCCTTGTGGGAAGCGTTGACAGGTAATATAGCGAATATATCATTGAATCAATAATAAGACTTAAGCTTGTGAGTTATAACCATGAATAAATATATTAAACATACAAAGGCAGTTGAATATGGGTGAAGCGCAAGCGGTCTGGATGTCTAGAGAGAACTGGCGCTCTACTCTCTCTTTCTATCCCTTAATGTATGAATCTAATTTCGCATTTCATAAAACTTTTTAGTGTGGATAAGATACAGCATAAAAATGTCCATGTTAATCCGTGTAAGCTCGTCTACAATCCAGGTATTTATCTCGCAGGCAGACTGCAAGCTCAAAAGCAGCTCCGACGCAACGCTGGGACAGTAAATGTAATCCGCCATTGTTACCAACATTCAGATAAACCCTTTGGAAACAGTATTTAGCTCGTTCATGGACGCCGAGTGATTACAGCCGGAAATAAACTGATAATTTAATCCGACAAAGGAATTACTTGCACGGACTGTGAATGAGAATACCATTAGATTATTATTACAAGTAATAAAAATCATTCGAAGTTGTGCCCGTGCTAAACGCCATCTTAATTATAGGTGAAAACTGCATGCAAAAAACAGAAGACTAATAAACTAAAATGAAACTAAAAAAATAAGATTAAACATCATTTAGCTAATATAAAAAATTAGGTTTAAGGACTTACATTATAAAGAATATAATTATTTTCCTCGAGAAATATAAAGATGGACATAATTATACAACTAGCGGTCCGTCCCAGCTTCGCACGGGTGAATAATACGGGACGGGAAATATAGCATGTCACTCAGGGTGAATGTAGCTTTCCAATGGTGAAAGAATTTTTCAAGTCGGTCCAGTACTTTTTGAGCCAATTCGTTACAAACATACCTATAAACAAATCTTTCCTCTTTATAACATTACTAGCTGTGCCCGCGACTTCGTCGGCGTGGACGGCTTTTTTAACTTTCGTAAATATATTTTTTTTTAATAAAAATAACCTATGTTACTTCTAATACCTCCAAGAATATAAAAGAGCCGTGGTGGCCGAGTGGTTCGAGCAGTTACCTGCGACGCAAAGGTCGCAAGTTCGAATCCCGACTGTACCAATGAGTTTTTCTGAACTTAAGTACAGGGATTAGTCACACCACGAGCTTTACGGTGAAGGAAAACATCGAGAGGAAACCTGCATACGTCTGAGAAGAAATTCAAAGGCGTATGTATAGTCGTGCTTGAGCAACGGCGATGGACTCGCCATCTGTCACGTTGGCACCTAATTTACCTCTGGCGGAAAGTGGGTGTGTGGGTATTACCTATACACCTCTGCCTACCCCTTCGGGGACCCTTGCGGGAAGGCGTGAGGATATATTATATATTATATTATTATTTTATTATTATAATATGTGTACAAAGCTTCATGATGATCGGTTAAGTAGGTTTTACGTGAAAGCGTAACAAACAAACTTACATTCACATTAATAATATTAGTAAGTATATATACAATACTAGTTGTGCCCGCGAAATTTAAAAAACAATATTGTCCAGTTTCTAAAATAAAAGTAGCGTAAGTTCTTTTTATATCAGCTATCTGCCAGTGAAAGTCCCGTCGAGACAACTCTATATCGTACCCGCCTCTCTCTCTCTCTCTCTCTACCTTTCTCAGAATACTAATGCAAAGTTCCATAACATATCAATATGGCAGCACTCAATAATAAACTCCAAACACGTAGCTTAAACCCTTCCCCGACGCGCGGGCCACAGCCCGTGGAGTACGCTGCAATCACGCTTTAATAGGGTGTATTATATTTGTTGAACAGTCCCCTAGACAAAATCCCATTCCTTACACGCTCACGCTGTTCATTGTATGGCAATGATATTATCTGCGGAAAACTTCATTCGTGGCCGTGGGCCGAAGGCCGTGGTTCGAGTAGTTGCCTGCGACACAAAGATCGCAAGTTCGAATCCCGCTCGTACCAATCAGTTTTTCTAAAATTAAGTACAGTGATTAGTTGCACGAGCTTTACGGTGAAGGAAAACATCGAGACGAAACCTGCATAAGTCTGTGAATTCATTCAAAGGCGTATGAATGTATGTTGTGCTTGAGTAACAACGATGGATTCGCCATCTGTCACGTTGTCACCAATAATATATCTCTGACGTGGTGTGTGGATGCGTCGGTGGGTGTGGGTCTGAAAGTGGGTGTGTGGGTATTACCTATACACCTCTGCCTACCCCTTCGGAGACCCTCGTGGGAAGGCGTGAGGATATATATATATATATTCACAACGAATGTGATTCCTATCTTTATATATATATTTTATTATTGCGTGTGTATGTGACGACTCCTCCTAAAAGGTTGGACCAATTTGAATGACATTTTGTGTCTTCAGATGTATTCGAGATTGGTTAAGATTCACAATCGGACTTGAATTGGGCGTAGTTATATATTATATCTAGTCTTTATCCGCAATGTTTGCCTTCAATTCCGATAAAATATAATAATTTCATTTGAAGTCATATTACATATTCCTTACGAGATCACAAACCGTGAAATTAGATAAGTAAATATTACTTACTCCCAGTTCACTTTCTCCCCATACAAAATACATAGGGAAGGCATTTTCAGTAATTCCATCTCTTAATAACCCCGTTATAGCAGAGGTATTGTACCGGAAGTGTGGACGTGTTAAATGTACCGGAAAGGGTTCGATACCGACCGAAGGCTTGATATAACCAAATCAAACTTCATGTTGTTAGAAGCTAACGTACTTCCGGCTTATGTAGTGGTTTGGATTTTATTACTTACTTTATTTATACATATATATCTACACGCTTTCCCTCAAGGGTCCCCGAAGGGGTAAGCAGAGGTGTGGAGGTAGTACCCACACACTCACTTTCCGTCAGAGATATATTTTAGATCCCAATTTGACAAATATCGAGGACATTGCCGTTCCTCAAGCACGACTATACATACGTTTTACAGTCATGTACAGGCATGTACAGTCATGCTTGAGTAACGGCCATGGACTCAACATCTGTCACGTAAAATATCTCTAGCTAGAAAGTGGGTGAGTATAAACTGTATGTGCCTCTCGCTGCCTACCCCTCAGCGAACCTTGTGGGAAGGTGTGAAAAAATATATATAAATAAATATATTAGTTACGTTAGATGCTAGTTGGAAAATTGCAATTTAATCCATTATGAAACAATAAACACGTAGAGGAAATGCTTTTCATGTTCAATTTAACAGAATGAACGTAAGTGAATTTTCATTTCGCGCTCAATCCGGACATACGCTTGGAATCCGGATATATTGAATTATCGCATACACGAGCGCCATTACGCCCTGGACACATACACTGGCCATCAATTATTCACACTAACGGTATTACGCCCATGTTCTTTCAGGGAAAGACCACCTATTGGGCAATTATTTCAAGATTAGAGGTAGGAGCTAAGAGAGGTAGGGCATAACGGGTTTCCCGTTCGAATTTGGAGCTGCCCGACTGGGGCAGGACCTCCACCTTATAGAAGTCCGTAGCCAAATAACACAACTTATTGTGTTGTGTTCCTACGTGGTGAATAAGGTTTCCAGTAATGAGCTCCTTGGGGAGGGGGGAGGATTCTTACAATGTGTTGGAAGCAGAGGGATTAAACCTTATGCTGCCAACACACTATAACACTCCGAACAGAGAGTGGCAACACGCAAGTGATACTTCGGTATCGTGAGTGTAAATAGGTTACGGTAACCGTTTCCCATCAGGTGGGCCGTATGCTTGTTTGCCACTCTTGTTGTATAAAAAAAAAACAAAGATTAGTTTCCCATATGTAGGGTTAAATACTACAGTTACTGTGTATAATGCTATTAAGTGTTTGTTACGATTTTTTTTTTATTTCTACCTTCGCACTTGTCGTCTTCTACGAAGACTTCTTCCCTATACCTTGGAACCAAATTGGTCTCGTACTGTGTGGTTTCAAAGAAGTTGAATACTGTGGAACTTGAGGTCGCGGTTTCAATTCCCGCTGAGGGCAGATATTTGTGTGATGAACACGAGTATTGGTACCTTAGTTTTAGATGTCCTATGTATTTATGTATATATCTATCTATATAAGTAAATATACCGTTGTCTAGTTACCATAACACAAGCTTTGATTAATTTGGGACTAGGTCAATTAGTATGGAATTGTCCTAAGGTATTTTATTTATTGAAGAAAGTTATAAGTTATCATTATGCTAGTATTTAATTTAAGGGAGCGTAGTCCAATATCGCGAGCAAAGCCGCGGATACAACAAGTTAAAATAAGTAATCAGTCAGTATTATCAAGTGATCAATGTTATCAGCAAGACACACCCGACTACTTAGAACGAACTCTCAGACACAAGACAAATCGATCTCAATCCAAATTGAATATTATATCAACTTTGCTAATACTTGGTGTAACTTTGACAAGCCTGAAGGCTCAAGGACCGACGGACAAGATAATTGAAATCTAATAAAACCTTACGAAAATGTTACATGCTGATGTAAGTGTAACAAGATAAATAATTACACCTTCCCAAAAGGGTCCCTGAAGGGGTAGACGGGAGTTTAACAACACTCTTTCGCTGGAGATATATTTAGATATTTAGGCGCCTACATAATAGATGGCAAATCCATCGCCGTTTTCAATCACGACGGTACGAATATCTTTGAATTTCTATTAAAAGTTACTAAAGCCTTCCTACAAAGCTCCCCGAAGGGGTAGGCAGAGGTGTAAAGGTGGTACCCACACACCCAATTTCCGCCAGATATATATTTTAGGTGCCGACTTGACAGATGGCAAGTACATCGCCGTTTACTCAAGCACAACTATACATACTTTGAATATCTTCTCAGAAGTATGCAGGTTTCCTCTCAATGTTTTCCTTCACCGTAAAGCTCGTGGTTTGACAAAACACTGTACTTAAGTTAAAAAAATAATTATGGTACAGTCGGGATTCGAACTTGCGATCTTTGTGACGCAGGCAACAACTCGTCCACCACGGCTTTTAATATATATCTACATATATAAATAGGTATTACTTTAACACCATCTAAATTAGATCCACACAAAGATCGTAGCCCTTCTCGTAGCGTAGAATTGCGAGCTACGACCCGTAGCGGCGCGTAGCGTTAAACAACTTTGATTACTGACGTGTGAACGTATTCACGGCTCAGTAGCAAATCCATATAATGTTAATGGTTGTGTTCTTGAACCAAGGTTACATTCTCCTCGCGCACGAGCGCAGCTAGCTAAAGCCTGTTCTTACTAAAGACATTGCTACGTACTTTGTCTCTTTACGGTTAGGTGGCTTATCTCGCTGTGACAGCCAAATAAAATAAAAAGTTTATTCAACAGAGCAATTATGAAAGCCATGTGATAAATATAAAACTATATATACACCCGTTTTCATGAAAAAAGCATGCGGGCCTTGCCAATAGAAGTGAAAGCTAAGTAACTTCTGAATTGTATCGTCGAGCGATAAAAATATTATTTTAGAGTTATTTTTGGTATGTAAAGAAGTGCAATATACATACATATCATCACGCCAAGTCCCTAACGGGGTAGGCAGAGAGTATAGGGCGCCAGTTCTCTCTAGACTTGCATACCTCTTTCGCTTCGTCCACATTCACCAGTCTCTTCATACATGCTCGTCGGTTTCGAGTACTCTTAACGTTCCCGTCCTTGAGCGTCCGATCGATTTGTTCCAGGTAGTTGGAACGTGGTCTTCCTCTGCCCCTTCTTGCACACACTTTTGCTTTGTATATCTGTTTCGTCAATCTTTCTTCACTCATCCTTTCTATATGTCCAAACCAACGTAACATGCCTTTCATCTTTACAATCACGCCCTCATCATTTGCGATATATATATATATAATGTATCCTAATAAAGCCCATAGTATGTTTCTTCACTGTACTCAAGCTCAGAAACTCATTGGTACAGTTGGGATTCGAACATGCAATCTTTGCTTTGCAGGCAACTCGAACCACTTGGTCACCACGGCTATATTATATTTTATTCACGGTTTATTTTCACGTTTAAATGGACCTTCCATATAACACAATAAAACACCGTTTCTCAGGTGGATCACGTCACCTAGACGTGTAGTACGAGCGTGTGAACTAGGTTAGAACAGACGTGCCGCCCTTAGAGCAGTAATCTACTTTCCACCTTCGTCCACTAGACTTTACGAGTCCTTTTTGTTAATTTAATTTGGACGGTTTCAGGCCAGTCTTGAAAACTTGCAGTAATTATAATGTTACAAGCTGTGCCCCGCGGTTTCACCTGTGTAACAATCCATTAATTAGTTTTTTGTAATAAACGATATTCTACATACTTCCCAATATCTTAGAAAATATATGTAGAAAGTTTAATGATGATCGGTTAAGTAGTTTTTACGTGGAAGCGAAAGAAACAAACCAACTTACATTCACGTTTAATCAGTAAGGGTTTCGTGAATGTGAGGGACATCTTTTTACAATTTTATTTACAGGCACATCACCCCCACTAGAACGTTCTACTTTCTGCCACATGACGGGTCTCAGCGTTTTGATATGAATACATTTATGTACGGTCTTCAAACAAAGAAAGCGCATAAAGTTTACACTTCAAATAAAAATGGTACAGTGAATATGTACCTCACGGCTTTCCACAAGGGTCCCCGAAGGGGTAGGCACGGGTATATTTATTTATTTTATTTTATTTTATTTATTTGGTTCACCAACAATTGTTTACACCAAACTTAAATCTAAAGATACAAACTTAAACAAACAAAAAAGTGTAACAATTACTTATAGGTAAACACTACATGTACTTAAATACTAACATGCAGTTGACCGATAAAGAGAAAAAAAAAAACATGTGCAAGAATCATCTACCAAGTAAGCAATTATAGTCACTTAGGCTATAAACTAAAAAAGCCGTGGTGGCCGAGTGGTTCGAGCAGTTGCCTGCGACACAAAGATCGCAAGTTCGAAACCCGACTGTACCAATGAGTTTTTCTGAACTTAAGTACAGTGATTAGTCACACCACGAGCTTTACGGTGTAGGAAAACATCGAGAGGAAACCTGCATACGTCTGAGAAGATATTCAAAGGCGTATGTATAGTCGTGCTTGAATAACGGCGATGGACTCGCCATCTGTCACGTTGGCACCAAATATACCTCTGGCGGAAAGTGGGTGTGTGGGTATTACCTATACACCTCTGCCTACCCCTTCGGGGACCCTTGTGGGAAGGCGTGAGGATATATATATTATCACTATATGTATTGATTACTTTGCAAAGTCTTGCATATGGAGAGTTGGCACCCAAAACCGTTCGTCTTAATGGTGGACAAAGTGGTGTAATAGGTACGCGCGGGGCTCTTGATGGGACGCGGAAGTTCAAGAGGCCGAGTAGTTGAGGACAGTCTATTATTTATATAATACCCACACACCCACTTTCCGCCAGAGATATATTAGGTGCCAACGTGACAGATGGCGAGTCCATCGCCGTTACTCAAGCACGACTATACATACGCCTTTGAATTGCTTCTCAGACTTATGCAGGTTTCCTCTCGATGTTTTCCTTCACCGTAAAGCTCGTGGTGTGACTAATCACTGTCGGTACAAAATCAAACATGGCATTACACGCGACATTTTTCACGAGATCACAAAACGTTTTACATTAGTGTATCCCATCGAACGACAAATAATAAATAAATACCTGGGACAATTCCACACAAATTGACCTAGTCCCAAAGTAAGCAAAGCTTGTGTTATGGTAACTAGACAACGATATATTTACTTATATAGATAGATATATACTTAAATGCATAGGGACAGCCAAGACTGAGGTACAAATATTCGTGTTCATCACACAAATATCTGCCCTCAGCGGGATTCGAACCCGCGACCTCAAGTTTCGCAGTCAGGAGCTCTAACCACTAGACCAGACGGTCGTCAACAAATTACATGAAACCCATCTCGTGTTTACTATATCGCGGAGTCATCGATACAGCCGGTAAAGGCAGTGAAAGCGATTTTCCGAGTATAAAAAACGTAAATTGGCATCCTAGAAGGGGAGCAACAGTCCTTATTATAGAGCCAGCGACAGGCAAGGCAGTTGTCAACACCGAGGCATATTTATGTATGTAGGTATGACAACTGTACTTAGTACCTCTCTCGAACTTCTTTTCTCAATTCGGGTTTTTTTTACAATAATAATGTAATATTTTACTTTTTTTTTAATTTATTCCATATCTTGCCTAGAATTAGTTACAGTACTGATGACAATATTTGTGTCACTTGTTTAATTTGTCTAATTTGTGAATGTGAAAACATTGTAGGCTTTGTAGATTCTTAGATATTGCTAACATTGTTATAATTATCTTGTTTTATGTATGCTTTGTATAGTAAGCAACGACCTATTGTCGGGCCTACGTTGTTCCCCCAGACTTGGGTACTATTGCTGTAACGAAATAATATTGTTATTGTATATGCCTAATGATTTGAAAAGAGTAACCATGGAGTTTCTTGCCGGTTCTTCTCCATGGAAGCGACCAACCCGAACGTGCTTCTTTTTCGACGTTTTATAAGTGCCCACTTGGGCCTATGTGAAATAAAAATATTTTGATTTTGATTTTGAACCACTCTGCTACCACGGCTTATTTGCCACCAGTAATTTATTTATTAGAATACACATCAGAAAGGCCAGTAGCCAATTACTCTAAATGCAGTACACGATATATACAGTACACAATACGTAGAATTAGACAATACGAAGATAGGATTTTCCAAAATACCTATGGGGGTGAAAAATAGGGAAAAATTTTACATGGGCCAACGTGATTCCGTGGTCCAATCTACTTAAAATCTTGCATAAACATTTTTTATTTGAATTGATAGAAGACGTGTTTCGTGTTGTCGTTTGAAACTCGTCGCCTAGCGTGGTTTTAAAAGTTATTTTGGAGGTGATTTGCATCGAAGTAACAGTTGCACGATATCAATACTCCTTAAAGGTATTTCACACATTATTTAAATTGAGATTAAAGTACCTTTATTTACCTAAACAACAATTAATAATATTTACAAAAGACTATTGTAATAGTAACTTAAAATATTGTAAAGACTAATATACTTAAAATATTGTAAAGAATAATACTACTATACTCCCAAAGCACATTGTCGATAAGGATACGACAGCAGTCGCTACTTGCTGCTTATTGCGAACACGTGCTCCTGAATAGGGACACTCGTACCTTCGAAGAGAGTATTGGGTATCTCTTGATGTTTATTCTTTACGGGATGAATTAATGGAATAAAATACCTATGTATTTTTAATCTTGATGACGAGATGGCCGTGGCCGTCGCCGTGGTGTCAAAGTGATTCGAGTAGTTGCCTGCGACACAGAGATTGCAAGTTCGAATCCCGACCGAGCCAATGAGTTTTTTTGAAAATAAGTACAGTGATTAGTCACACCACGAGCTTTACGGTGAAGGAAAACATCGGGAGGAAACTTGCATATGTTTGAGAAGACATTCAAAGGCGTATTATAGTCGTGCTTGAGTAACAGCCATGGAATCGCCATCTGTCACGTTGGCACCTAAAATATATATCTGGCGGAAAGTACCTACCCCTTCAGGGACCCTTATGGGAAGGCCTGAGGATAATTATTAATCTAGATTGATCGACTTAGCGACGACGTTATTGGAGAGTTTTCCTTACGATAATGTATCAATACAAAAGCGTAATGGGATATTTCCATACATACATACATACATACATATCATCACGCCAAGTCCCTAACGGGGTAGGCAGAGAGTATAGAGCGCCAGTTCGCTCTAGACTTACATACCTCTTTCGCTTCGTCCACATTCATCAGTCTCTTCATACATGCTCGTCGGTTTCGAGTACTCTTAACGTTCCCGTCCTTGAGAGTCCGATCTATTTGATCCAGGTAGTTGGAACGTGGCCTTCCTCTGCCTCTTCTTGCACACACTTTTGCTTTGTATATCTGTTTCGTCAATCTTTCTTCACTCATCCTTTCTATGTGTCCAAACCAACGTAACATGCCTTTCTTCATCTTTACAATCACGCCCTCATTCACGCCAGTTGCGTGGATATTATGCGCTTGATATTTCCAGCGAAATTAAAATGCAGGGGAACGAGGAATACTTTCTTCTCGGCGAGACCTCTGCGACGCGGGGATGTAAAGGAAATACGGCGCCAGCGTTCTAAGAATTTTAATAAAATCTCGTGTGGTTTGACACGCACTCCGACTGGTACGGTAACACTATAATAATCCGATATTTCATATAAAATGATATAAACATTTATAACACAACGCCAAGGGTGTGTAAAGTATATAATGACTGCATATCCACATCTTTATATATATAATTCTTCTGTGAGTGTGTATGTCACTGAACTCCTCCTAAACGCCTGGACCGATTTTAATGAAATTTTTTGTGTGTTCAAGGGCATCTGGGAATGGTTTAGATTCACAATTGGACCCGATAGGTGGCGCCACAATCTTTTTTTTCCACCCGAGCGAAGCTGTGCGGGACAACTAGTAAATGTATAGTTTTTGCATGCTGTCGCCGCTTATAATTGTGGTAACATTTATTTTGTGTCCAACACGATTGTATTTTACTTGTATTATGTCTTATCTATGTTAGTGGCCTTTATAAATAAATAAATAAAGCCTACCGCCGCTTTTGTTTGTTAGTGATAAACTTCCGAAGTTCAAGAAAAAAAATCATTTAAAAAGCGGTGTTTGCGAAGCCATTCGACCAGTCGCCGGGAACACAAAGATTGCAATTACGAATCCCGACTGTACCAATGAGTTTTTCTAAATTAAGTACAGTGATTAGTCACACCACGAACTATACGGCAAAGGAAAACATCGAGTGGAAACCTGTATACGCTTGAGAAGAAATTCAAAGGCTTATGTATAGTCGTGCTTGAGTAACGGCGATGGACTCGCCATCTATCACGTTGGCACTTAAATATATCTCTGGCGGAAATTGGGTATGTGAGTACTAGCGAAAACAGGGTGTTGTTACACCTCTGCCTACCCGTTTGGGGATCCTTGTAGAGTAGTAGAGATATAACATCAATTATCAAACGTTTATATAAATTCATACATACATACATAACATCACGCCAAGTCCCTAACGGGGTAGGCAGAGGTATAGAGCGCCAGTTCTCTCTAGACACATACCTCTTTCGCTTCGTCCACATTCATCAGTCTCTTCATACATGCTCGTCGGTTTCGAGTACTCTTGACGTTCCCGTCCTTGAGAGTCCGATCGATTTGATCCAGGTAGTTGGAACGTGGCCTTCCTCTGCCTCTTCTTGCACACACTTTTGCTTTGTATATCTGTTTCGTCAATCTTTCATCACTCATCCTTTCTATGTACAATTTATACTTTTGTATACAATTGTTAAAAAAGATTCTATGTGAAAGGGACTCACTTCAATACATCGTGATTTTTATTCCCTATAGCATACACTTATGTTACTTTACCATCACCATGTATTACACAGCACAGTATATAATAAATAAATAAAATAAAATAAAAATTAAAAAAGCCTTTTATTTCCTACTACTTAGTTTACATAATTTTATGTTACTACTTAATTTATACGCTAACCTAATATATTAATACACTTAATACTACTTGTATTTTTATTATTTGTGAAAAACTTAACTGTTATCTTAATAATTATTAGTTAATCTCATAGCTATAGGAACCCCTTACTGGGTGAAGGCCTCCTCCAAAGATGTCCAATTGTCTCTATCCTGTGCTATCTGTTTCCAGTTTGGACCGGCTGTCCTTATAATCTCATCTTCCCAACGTGTCAAGGGTCTTCCTCTGCTTCTTTTACCTTGAGGGCCTTGCCAAAATGTTACTTTTGTGGTCCATCTCTTATCTTTAAGCCTCGCGACATGTCCTGCCCATTTCCACTTGAGTTTTTGTGCGTAATGCAGTGCATTTGTTGCTTTGGTTATCGACCTTATTTTTGTATGTCGTATTTATTCCCTATAGCACACACTTATGTTACTTTACCGTCACCATGTATTACACAGCACAGTATATATACAAATAAAACCTTCGATGTAAAATATATCCACCTAAGCTTTTTAAATGCTAAACGGAGATTTCTACACGTCTCATATTCCGAAAAGCGTCAAATGATCCAGTTACAGCCAGACGGCGGCAGTCCAAACCAATTCGCACCGGATAGAACCTGTTTAATGCACAGGCTGTGAAGTTAACAAGCTCGGGAGCCGGTTAAAAATTTACTTCACTTTACGTAGAAGTTGAAATTCGCAGAACTGTGTAGAGTATAAACTTTCTGTAGGATTTTAATTCAGTTTTGTAAGTATGAATAATAACAATGGGTTTGGAAAGCTCTTTCCTTTATTATTGTTAGAAAGTTTGATCACTTTGGCGTCTTGAATTATATACTTATAATAATGGATTTCTTCGGGGTCCTTTGCCAAATTAACAATTGTTTTGGACTTGACCCGTGACCGAGTGGATCGAGTGACCTTCAACTGTACCAAAGTGACTTACATACAGTGAATTACATCATTGGCTAGCTTAACGGTGAAGGGAAAGATTAGACGACCTGACTGCAAAACTTGAGGTCTCACTTTTGAGGTTTCTCTACAGAAGCCTACTCACTTTCCCTTTTTTTCACGTTACCGAGGGCGTGGCGACGCGTCGCCTCGGCATACGCCAGCAATCGGTTTTACGTGCGGCTATTGATGTTACACATAAAAAAATCTTCAAAATGGGCGTGATTTGTTCTACGGTTGTAGTGGGGAGGCGCGGTAAATTGTGAGCGATACTCCTGGTGTTCCAAGCGTCCATAGGCAGTAACCGCTTACGATCAGGCGAACCGCGCGCTTGCATAATAAATATTGCAATATTTTTTTTCTTTAGACCTCTCTCTAGACCTCTTTCGCTTCGTCCACATTCATCAGTCTCTATAATTAAGTCTCCCCTTTAATTATCATCGCGGTGGAACTAATAGGACTGCGCGCGCACACTTTACACAGCCTAGAACTTACAGGCTTAGGTAAGGTTATACAACCTACATGAAAGAAGTCACGTGAACCGGAGCTCTGAATAGCTTAGATGCAGCTCTTTTCAAAAGTCTTTAATTAACGATGTCTTTAATTAACGTAAGAATTTTAAGCACTTTGTGTTCTGTCTGTCTGTGTTTTCTTTAATAAAAGTGATGTAAACATTGAACTTTCGAAAGGAGTCATTCCTGAATTTGATGCCGCATTCTTACTTAAGCAATACAATGCGACACCTATTTTATTCATGTTTGATTAACAATATATTGTTTTACTTTGCTTGATAGCGGGTAAATCCTGAATTTTACGCCGCACCTTAATGCACCAATACAAATAAATATTAGCGTGTGCTATTGTCATAACTTTTTCTTTTTTACACGCTTTATATTAGCTTCACCTGTATGTTTGTATGTTTGTAACCGACTTCTTTGGGCGCGATTTTGACCCACTTTAAACGGCCAGATTTCGTTCAAACTTTGTAGATTTATCGAGGACCGATGACAATACACTAATTTGATAAAATTATTCCATTTTTATAAACCATACTAAAAAGTAATAAATTATAGTTTAAAAAAACTAAAAAAACGCTTTAATAGAAAACCGAACTAAAAAATAGAAAATAAATTAAAAAAAAAATGAAAATTACATAATAATAGTGTGAATATTTTCTATTTTTTAATTCGGTTTTCTATTAAAGCGTGTTTTTTAGTTTTTTTTTAACTATTATTTTTAAATAGTAACTTTACTGTCTTTTAAAAAGTAATAGCTCGTAAGCGACTAACCATACGTATCGCACGTTTGCGTTACGTTACGTGACGTTACGTTACGTTAATAGTCAAGTCCCTTCTAGTCCACAGAATCCTATAAATTGTACTGCAATTTGCATGCCGGTCTGCTAGTGATGGCTGGAATAGAATTGATTTATATTAACAGTAGGGGTGTGCCAGCCTTTAGTGCAGCCTTGCTTATTAATTTAGATATCAAGTGACTAGTATACAGGAAAGTGGGTGTGTGGGTATTACCTATACACCTCTGCCTACCCCTTCGGGGACCATTGTGGGAAGGTGTGAGGATATAGTATACAGGGTGCCTTAAAAATGGGGCAGTTGCTCAGATATATAAAAAAATTACGTCTATGTTGAATTTATAAACTTATTTTTGCATAAAATATGCTTTAGCGAATAGTTATGCATGTAGATTCTATCTGCGTTTTGGGATAACCATGTTTCGGAGTGAGGTACTCACTATAACGTGGTATTTATTACTATTATTCAAACACGAATGTACATACGTCTTTGAATTTATTCTCAAACTTATGTAGAGTTTCTCTTAATTTCCACCACTATAAAGCTCGTCATGTGACAAAACACTGTACTTGAGTTCAGAAAAAAACTTGGTACAACTGGGATTCAATCTTGCAATCTTTGTGTTGCAGGCAACTCTTCGAACCACTCGGCCACCACGTGTGAAAAGTTTGGTCTACTACGAATTGGCAAAAAGTAATTTTACGAGTATATAATTCACCAAGGAGTTTGTAAGATTGTTAATACCATACCGGCGTTGTGTAGGTAGATTTTGCAGTACTTACCTGAAAACAGAGAAAACAATTAAATTGCAGATACATACGACATAGGCCGCCTGGTCTAGTACTTAGAGTTCTTGACTGTGAAATTTGAGATCGCGGGTTCGATTCCCGTCGAGAGCAGATATTTGCGTGATGAACATGAGTATTTGTACCTTAGTTTTGGATGTCCGTTGTATTAATGTGTAATAATATATCCTCAGCCTTCCCATAAGGGTCCCGAGTCCCTAACGGCGTAGGCAGAGAGTATAGAGCGCCAGTTCTCTCTTGACTTACATACCTCTTTCGCTTCGTCCACATTCATCAGTCTCTTCATACATGCTCGTCGGTTACGGGTACTCTAGAAGTTCTTTAAAAAAAAATTATTATCATATTTTTTCTTCCCGCGTCATTTATACTTCAAACCTATCATGACACGACTAAGAACTAAGAACGATTTATGTTTGGATCCGGCGTCCGATCGATTTGATCTAGGTAATTGTAACATAGTCTTCCACTGCCTCTTCTTGCACACAATTTATAATATTAGTAGGACAGTATTTGGTTTACAGTGAATAAATTAGCATAGCATGTTTCGACAATCCATTCTCGTTTCTCTTACCCCCCACTGCCTAAGCTATGCCTCACACTCCAGCCCTTCCCTGCCAAGCAATAATGGCGGTTAGATGCGGACCAAGTGGACCGAGCGCTGTCGCATAAAGAGGTTCTTTGTACCACTTCTCATTATATCTCCCAACGATATTGAACATTGTTCAGTTCTGAAATGACGGAATGAGAGCTTAAAGTAACGAGATTCGGAAGTACTGGCGGTGCATTCCGTGTATTATGTAACGACTAACCATTATATATTACTTTTATTTATTTATTGTCTTATTAATCAATAATAATAGTAATATACCCTCACGCCTTCCCGTATGGGTCCCCGATAGGGTCGGTACACTTTCCGCCAGAGATATTTTAGGTGCCATCGTGATAGATGGTGAGTCCCAGGTAACCCAGGCGCGACTATACATACGCCTTTGCATTTCTACTCAATCGGTCTTCCTTTTTCAAACTTTCTTCATTGATCCTTTTAGTCTGGTTACGCGTTTAAAATGTTTAACGAAAATCTGATAAACTCAGTGGGCATAAGTACTCCTGATAGGTACGTATGGCGCCGGTGCCGGCTGCGGCTTCTGGTGGTGCCGAGTGCAAGAACTAACCAACTAAAGGAAGCGCCACTTTGGCGGGCTTTTCACACTCTCAACCTGAGTTAGTCATTCATTCTGAGTCACATTTGTTCGCATGTTCTCTGAGTGAATTTAGCAGAGTAGCACTGGCTATCATTTACTAGAATAAACGGTAGGTAGTTTATTAATTAATTATGTATATAGGATACAACATTGGTTTGTTTACTGTACTATCGCATTAGGGTATCCTGTTATGGTAGATGTAAGTTGATATATAATAAATAAATAAAAAAATAAAAAACCATTTTCATGCCTCTGACAAAGCAATCTTTGAATGTCTAATGTAAATATCAGATTTAATATTTGTGTTTGCTCCCATTACCGTACGAATTCTTATAGGGTGCTCATGATAAAGAAAGGCTTTAAACGTTACTGTACTTTTATTCCTTTGTTAAAGACATCTTGTGACTCGAGCGCCGTCCACAATTGCTCGCGATTCCATGTAGGTAATTTTAGTCGAACGATGCAGACGTTAAGTGCTTTCAAATTCATGTTTAAGTAACGAGCGATTTCCTAAGCAATTTTTATAATATTATATTTTCTCCACTTTTCGCCAAAGATATATATAACCAAAAGAGGAATATATTCCATCGGACGCTCAAGGACGGGAACGTCAAGAGTACTCGAAACTGACGAGCATGAATGAAGAGACTGATGAATGTCAACGAAGCGAAAGAAGTATGTAGATCTAGAGAGAACTGGCGGTCTATACTCTCTGCCTACCCCGTTAGGGACTCGGCGTGTTGATATGTATATATTTCAATCGCAAAATCTAAGTACATTTACCAGTCCAGCCCAGCTCTCTTGCTCGCGATCCAGCAACGCCCTAAGCCGAGGTTCTTACCCCACAGGTGCCCTAAGCGTTGTTGCTTAGAAATAAAGTGCCTGGCTGGAGGCCTAGGTCTCGCCATTGACCGGTTAAGTAGCAAAAGTTCCCGGAACTCACGCTACGAGAGACAATACAAAAAAAAAAACTAAGTACATTTTTTATTGTCTTTTCAAATGTATGCAGGTTTCCTCTCGATATTTTCCTTCACCGTTAAGCTCGTGGTGAGATTAATCACTGTACCTAAGTTCATATAAGTTCATTCGTACAGTTGGGGTTCGAATTTACAATCTTAGCAGTTACAGGCGACGAATACGGCTAGTAGGGCTCCCACACATAAACACGATACGACGTCGCGTCGTACAACGATGCGGCGTCGTAACGTGTCGATGCACGATACGACGTCGTGACGTTAGAAACTCACGATGCAATCCTGCGCAGTTGTTATTCAAAATTCATCTTTAGGTACAGTTGATCATTACTTAGGAACGAGGACGAAGTTGAGAAACATGGTACCTACGTATTTGATCGCCAAACTGATTTTCAAGTAACAGGCGTTAGATATATAATTACATTCATTTTTAACTGTGATGCATTACTTTTGGGCATATAACTAAATGATTAAAGATGCCTTTTAGGAAAGACCTAAAGATGAATTTTGAATAACAATTGCGCAGGATTGCATCGTGAGTTTCTAACGTCACGACGTCGTATCGTGCATCGACACGTTACGACGCCGCATCGTTGTACGACGCGACGTCGTATCGTATTTATGTGTGGGAGCCCGTACCTATATCCGACTAGCATATTATTTGTAAGTGGTTAGTTTTACAACGGTTTTACCTATATGTATAATTGCTGTTAACTATCTATGTATTTCCTCTAAACACTCCTAAACCATTCAGTCGATTTAATTCGAATGTTACTGACCCAAGCAAATAAAAATAACTCGCTAGATGGCGCTACAAAAAAACAACTTCTATGCCGATCAACCGATCACAATTAAATTGCTATGGCATTGCAATGCATGCCGGTTAGAGCTAAAATCTCCAATCACTACACTTGAGCACGAAATAAATGAAAATATTGATCCAAGCTGAAAGTTCATCAATTGGACCACAGGCGTAATACGTTTCGCAATCTCCTTGAAGTTAGACTCCATCTGGTTTCCTTTCAGGTGAAAGAGTGCTTTCAGTTGACTTTCAGTGGTCTCGATCTAGATCATTCGTTAACGTAATGATTTTCTGTTTCAAACGTTTCTTTTTACAGGCAGTAGTAGAGTAACTCTATATGAATAGAAATGTTGCTGGAGAGCCGTGGTGAAGAGATAAATGTCGCAAGTTCGAATCCCTACTGTACCAATGAGTTTTTCTGCACTAAAGTACAGTGATTAGTCATTAGTCGAGCTTTACGGTGAAGGAAAACATCAAGTGTAAAACCTGCATAATTTGAGAAGAAATTCAAAGTCGTATGTATAGTCGTGCTTAAATAACAGCGATGGACTCGCCATCTGTCACGTTGGCACGTGACATATATCTGGCGGAAATTGGGTGTGTGGCCTAACCCTTCAGAGAGCCTTGTGGGAAGGCGTGAGAATATGTTATATATTATTAAATGACCACATTCATAGAAATAACAGTTACATTGCACAAATGTTTGATGCCGGGTATAGAACCCACGACCGCATCTTCGCCATCGTGGTTGACGGCCTATATAATAAATATATCCTCACGCCTTCCCACAAGGGTCCCCGAAGGGGTAGGCAGAGGTGTATAGGTAATACCCACACACCCACTTTTCGCCAGAGGTATATTAGGTGCCAACGTGACAGATGGCGAGTCCATCGCCGCTACTTAAGCACGACTATACATACGCCTTTGAATTTCTTCTCAGACGTATGCAGGTTTCCTCTCGATGTTTTCCTTCACCGTAAAGCTCGTGGTGTGACTAATCACTGTACTTAAGTTCAGAAAAACTCATTGGTACAGTCGGGATTCGAACTTGCGACCTTTGCGTCGCAGGCAACTGCTCGAACCACTCGGCCACCACGGCTCTTTACGACGGCCTAATAATGTGATATCGTTATACCATAGGTGCAAGACACTTAACGAATGCAAGTTTATGACAATATAAATATGGACGTGCGGGGAATATTTATGGCACGGGATATTATACCAAGCGGCTCGTTTTATTGCTTGATCCCGCAAATTGAGATACATAGCCCTTTAGTCCGCCGGCTTTATCTGTGGGAGTATTTCCTGTGTTGCACGCATACTGACATTATTATTGAATACTAGCTTATGCCCACGGCTTCGCCCGTGTGGAGTTCGAAAAATAAGCTTTGGAAATTTTCCTGCTAGAATCGGTTCAGCCGCTATGCCGTGAAAGAGCATCATACATTATAATATAAGAATTTTGAATTTTTCAGCATTAAAAAAAAAGTTGCCTATTTCCTATTCCTAGGTATAAGCTGGCTTTGGCTGAAAGTTGAAATGGTGGTAATTTCATCTTTCTCAAGCGGTTCAGCCGTTCGGCCGAGAAAACCGCAAACATCCAAACTTACAAACTTTCACATTAATAATATTAGTAAGATTATATATGTATATACATAGTATATTAGTACATAGTTACCTTCCGTATGACACGATGTATGGTTTTCCACTTATGTTCTATTCAATTCAACATAGTATCTAATATTATAAATGTGAATGTAAGTTTGTTTGTTACGCTTCCACGTAAAAACTACTAAACCGATCATCATAAAACTTTGTACACATATTCTTGGAGGTATTAGAAGTAACATAGGATACTTTTTATTGAAAAAATATTTTTTTTTACGAAAGATAAAAAGCCGTCCACACCGACGAAGTCGCGGGCACAGCTAGTAATATTATAAATGCTTAAATAACTGTCTGTCTGTTACCTTTTCTCGCATAAACTACTGAACCGATTAAAATGAAATTTGCTACAGAGATAGCCTAGAGCTTGAGGAAGGACATAGGCTACTTTTTAATGCGAAAATGAGTTGTGAGGGGTTGAAATAGGGGATGAAAGTTTGTATGGAACTTTCGTCATTTTTAAAGCTAGAAGCTTGAAACTTATTTTTAGGCTCTTTATTACATATAAATTAATATTACATTGAAAATTTTTTGAAATTTACCCTTAATATTAATATTAAAAAAAAAAGTATAATGAAATTTTCATTCAAATCAATATTAATAGCTATATAAGTATCTGCCCACTTCAATGTTTCTAATTTCTTACCACAAAGGTGACAAGCAAGCATGCGGACCGCTTGATGGTAAGAGCTTACCGCCGCCTATGGATGCTTGCAACACTAGTGATACCAGTCGCGCGCTGCTGACCCTGGAATCCAGGAATCTTTTCACACCCTTCTCAAAGATACGATGTACTCCCTGGGGGACAACCTCAACGGGAGGTCATTCATTGTGATTGGTAGTGAGTATGCTAATGTAGATGGCAGTATTGCCTTTCACAAATATGACCGTAAAATGGTAATTGTCCTGTACGAATATGTAATGTTGTAGGTATGCAAGATAAGGCGCAGTTTGCGTGTTCTGATGCCATAAGTATAATTGCTTTCACGACATGGTAGGATCGATATTTTGCAGTCGCATTGCGCATATGAATTACATAGACTATAACACTCACTGTGCCCCGTGGTCTCACCCGCGATAATTTAGATTGTACATAAATATAAGCCTAAGTTACTCCATAACGTACAAGCTACCTGACAGTGAAAGTCCCGTTAAAATCGGTCCAGCCGTTCTGGAGATTAGCTAGAGCAAGCGGACCGTTGGGCAGATAGGCAAAAATATTATCAATTGTGTTTTGCTATTACTACCGTACACACTTCAATTATTTTCATATTATAAATCACACCACGAGCTTTACGGTGAAGGAAAACATCGAGAGGAAACCTGCATACGTCTGAGAAGAAATTCAAAGGCGTATGTATAGTCGTGCTTGAGTAACGGCGATGGACTCATCATCTGTCACGTTGGCACCTAATATACCTCTGGCGGAAAATGGGTGTGTGGGTATTACCTATACACCTCTGCCTACCCCTTCGGGGACCCTTGTGGGAAGGCGTGAGGATATATTATTATTATTAATAATAATTCTAGGAAATGGTCATGTCACGTTGTACTGGGATCGATCTATCATCACGGACAGGTGTATAACCGCTAATAAGCCGGATATAGTGGTGATAGATCGATTAGAGCGCCGCACAATGATTGTGGATATTACTGTCCCGCATGATGGGAATCTCGTGAAAGCGGAAAAAGACAAACAAATAAAATATTTGGACTTGGCTCACGAGATTGTCAGCATGTGGGATGTGGACTCTGCAATCATTGTGCCGATAGTAACAACGGCCAATGGCCTAATGGCAAAGAGCCTCGACCAGCACCTCAAGAGGCTCTCGTTAGACAGTTGGATCAAGTTCCTGATGCAGAAAGCAGTACTGCTCGAAACGGCACGTATTGTAAGGAGATTTCTTTCTCTGGGACCCTAACCACCGGTACCTTGGACCCTGATCCCATAATTATAATGTCTATGTTTTTCAAATAAAGATAATAAATAATAATAGGGACTTTTTTGCTTCATCTTCATTCATCAATTCAAATTTATAATTATTTAAGTTGTTTTTCTCGTAATTCGTTAAATCGTAAGCGGTTGACCCTTGCACACTAGTGGTGTCATTACCGGCCCTATAACTGTGTTGCCAGGATTAATTGGAGTGGAATTGCACGCGATCACGTCCACCGTATAAATATTGAGAGCGAATTCATTCACAGGCCTACTTACAGCCATTTCAGTGAAGCTACTCTTGAGTCTGGCCGAGCTTCGTGGAAAAGAAATGTTATACCTACCCTTGGTAAAGAAAGCGTAGGGCTGACTCTGGTTGTGTTTACGAATTCCTTTCTTTCTCCTACGAATATTAAAAATGAGAAGTTTGTTGCGATGTTTGTAGCTTTGTCACGATCAGAATATAAAAAGTATCTTCAGCTTTTATTAATTACTAGCTGTGCCTGCGACTTTGTCCGCGTGGAATTTAATAAAAAAGTTATTGTTTAGTTTCTTAAATAAAAGTAGCCTAAGTTACTCTTTTATACATCAGCTTCAGCAGTTCAGTCGTTTCGAGACTATCCGGAACAAACAGACCGACAGACAGACAAAATTATAAATATATATTTTGGTTTATGAATCGTGTATACATCCATATGCATTTGGTAAAAAGCGGTTATTTTAATATTACAAACAGACACTTTAATTTTATTTATTTGTATAGATTAAGGTTAAAATAAGCTAGTGATTAAATTGAACATAATTCCCTCTATGCCCCGAATGCCCCTCTCTGCTCTGCCCCACAGGGTCCATTTTATACCCTAATATTCATTATGTAGATATATATCTACATAATGAATAATATATATATATACTTATATATATATATATAAGTGGAATAGCAATAAGTAACAAAGAAAAAGAAATCGGATGAAACTTAGCACAGAGACAGATTATACATACGCTGGATAAGCCGTGGTACGAGTAATTGCCTGCAACACAAAGATTACAAGTTCGAATCCCGAATGTACCAATGTGTTTATCTGAACTTAAGTACAGAGATTAGCCGTGAAGATATAATTATTAGCATATACGATGTTTTTGTTCCGGAAAAATAAAACGCAGGTGAAACAGCCGGACACAACTTGCTTATTATAATAATAAATAATAATATCCTCACGCCTTCCCACAAGGGTCCCCGAAGGGGTAGGCAGAGGTGTATAGGTAATACCCACACACCCACTTTCCGCCAGAGGCATATTAGGTGCCAACGTGACAGATGGCGAATCCATCGCCGTTATTTATTATTATTATTAATTTCTTCCCAGACGTGTGAAGATTTCCTCTCGATGTTTTCCTTCACCGTAAAGCTCGTGGTGTGACTAATCACTGTACTTAAGTTCAGAAAAACTCATTGCTACAACTTGCTTATTGATAATATTAATGTGCAGGGTACTTAAGCCTGATCCATATTGTGGTGGATGAGTACAAGTTAATGGTACTCGAAGCATTTGTGGTTCGGAATCAATGAGATTTCCAGAACAATATTTTTTATTCTTAAATAAAGCTACATGTGATCATGTATCAGGAACTTCTTTCAGGTAAAATGTAGCTTTATTTAAGCCCCACTTATCGTCCATTGGGTACATCCGGCGTAATGTGGGCACTATAACACCTCTGCCTACCATATGTGAAGAGTTAAAAATGACAATAACACGAACCGTTATCGCACCCCTATAAGCTTTCATGAATAAAATATACTTTGGCCTAATGCGATCCACTTGTATGGACGTATGTGCGACCGTTATACCGATCCCGGCGCGGGATTACTTTCCGCGGCTAGCTGCTCACGACCTTTTTAAATGGGTAAACGACGCGAATTTAGAGGGACGATTCCGGTACACACTCCTAGAATATATATTAAAATGAACATTGTTTTTGTTTGTTCTTGATCCCTAATGCTACTTTCTATGTCTTCACGCCTTAAGGCTCCCCGAAAGGGTAGGCAGAGGTATGTAGTAAATTTATATGTATTTATTTTATTTTAAGAATAACAAAACATAATTTCACAAACATTAAGAATAATTAAGAAAACATCGAGAGGAAACCTGCATACGTTTGAGAAGTAATTCAAACGGCGATTGACTCGCCATCTGTCACGTTGGCACCTAAAACTTATCTCTGGCGGAAAGTGGGTGTGTGGGTATATATACCTATATACCTCTGCCTACCCCTTCGGGGACCCTTATTGGAAGGCGTGATGATATATTATTTATTTTTATTTAGGAATAGAAAAACACAGTTACAAATAAATTTGTGATAGGTAATGCCTGCAGTAGTAAACAACTGTGTCGCAGACATTAACATTAATCTCTAGAAATACGTACAGAGTTCCTAGTGTGTATGTGTGTGTGTGTGTGTGTGTTTGTGTACATACATACACTTTCACTTATAGCCAACAATATATTTTAGGTCGTGATATTTCGATTCCTATTTAACGTGACGGAGGGCGAATCCATCGCCAATCATTCTCAACCACGTTTATATACATCTTTGAATTTCTTCTCAAACGTATGCAGGTTTCCTTTCGATGGTCTCCTTCGCCGTGTTACTGCACACCATTGCTTACCCCTTTGGGGACCGTTGTGGGAAGATGTGAAAACAAAGTTGAAATATATACATATAATAACTTTTTTCAAATGCTACAGTGCCTTCAGGGTAGGATGTATGGCATTACTCCTGAAGCTTCAGGACTGGAATTTAAAAAACATGGAATCTCAAACCTTTAGATCGATAGTGCAGTGCCGTGATTCGCTGAACTATTAATATAACGAATGATTCAGCGCTTTGCTGACCCATGTCAGGTCACGTCAGCCACCCCTAAAACTACCCTTAACTACTGTTAAAAAGGGAAACTGGGGAGTTTGTTTCGCCATTTCTTTTCTTGGGAACTGTTGCAGAACTTATAATCTGTACTAGAGTTATGTCTATGTTGGGAATTCATTATCTGTGTCATTCTGCGAATAAAAGGTTATCACGTGCATGTGCTAATTGTGCAATGTAACACCGTGTTTTATTAAAGCAGTTTACCCAGCAGCCCTGCATATATCTAGCAAATATGTGACAGGAACGGTGGTAGCTAGTTCTTTATTAAGTATGTGACGTTCAATAAGTTTTCCCTGTACGTGGACCAAAAGATTTAGATTTTGTCAAATTCGCTAGCTTAGGGTTTCCCCATAAAATAATAATATATCCTCACGCCTTCCCACAAGGGTCCCCGAAGGGGTAAGCAGTGGTGTATAGGTAGTACCCACACACCCACTTTCCGCCAGAGATAAATATTAGGTACATAGCCTTTTATAAAATTTTATTCTTCTTCTTCAAGAAGGGTGTGAAAAGATATCTGCAAGGTCGGCAACGCGAGAGTGCTACCCCTGGTGTTGCAAGCGTCCATAGGCGGAGGTAACCGCTTACCATCAGGCGGACCGCATGCTTGTTTGCCACCCAAGTGGTATAAAAAAAAATAGGCAAAGAGCTGGCATATATATATATAAGTAAATATATAAATAGAACTAGATACCTACGCTACCATTAAAACAATGTGACAACCCTACAAAAACCGAAGCAGGATTTCCATCCGGCAGACAAAAGATGTAACTGAATACTTATATATAAAGGGAAACGTCTGGCACTCTTAATTACAAGCTCTGTTACTCCCCTCTCCTACCCACCCCATAGGCAAAGAGCTGGGAGCTTGAAATATTACATACATATGTAGCAACACGCCGAGTCACTCATCAGGCAGAGAGAGTAGAGCGTAATAAGTATGTAGGAATGTGTGTAAATACAACTTAAATTTAATAAAGCACTTTACTTAATAAACTTTATATGCAATTTATTATGTGTTAATTGTGTTGTTTTATATATTAATTGCGTGTAATATTCTTAATGCTAGTTCAAATCATGAAACAAAACAAAAAAGTGTGTGTCAGCTCCGTCGCACGACTGGAGTTTACTCCTTACGAACGATTATAAAATAAATAGATTAGTTAATAAGGGTAAATGAATGTATTTATTATATTACTTAGAGTATGCATGACACATCTATAGATTGATTTTTATTCATTGAGTAATTTTCTCAATTTTGAAATAAATATCAATTGATATAAATTTATATTTATATCAATTATAAATAAAAAATAAAATTAAGATAAAACCTCCGCAAGTTGACAGTTGTTGTAGGTTAATACAATATGCAATTGAAAGTAAATATTAACATTAATTACATCGCCATTCTGTTATTCTCGTTGCCATGGAGAGTACGAGAGCACCAAAAACGTAACGCTGTCATTCATCAGTAGATTTTGACTCTCATATTTTTCTCATACCGGGCGCCTTATATATGAAAATCGATTCTTAAGGAGTAAACTCCAAAAATGTATGACGCACATTCAATTGACGCCAGCTCTCTGACCATAAATCAAGACAACACCCGGGATTGTAATTGTCAAACTTTAGACAGATCTTTTCGAATTTGAAGTTTACTAAAATCCAAACAAAAATCGTTCTTAGTTCTTAGTCGTGTCATGATGGGTTTGAAGTTTAAATGACGCGGGAAGAAAAAATATGGTAATTAAAAATGAATGAAAGAATAGCGTGAACGAAGGTGTGATTGTGAAGATGAGTAAAGGTGTGTTACGTTGGTTTGGACATAAAGAAAAGATGAGCGAAGAAAGATTGACGAAACAAATATACAATGCGAAATTGTATGCAAGACGAGGCAGAGGAAGGCCACGTTTCAAGTACCTAGATCAAATCGATCGGACACAAAAGGACGGGAACACCAAGAGTACTTGAAATCGGCGAGCATGTATGAAGAGATTGATGTCATGTCGAGGAAGCGAAAAAGGTATGTAAGTCAATAGAGAACTGACGCTCTACTCTCTCTGCGTACCCCGTCATTTAAAAGTGGACGAATCCCTATTTAATTAGAGTTAGAGTTTAGAGTTCGATTACTTAACTAATTATCTTGATGATTGATGACTGAATAACTAAATACTCCTTGAGTAAATGAGTTTCAAATCCCGTTGGAACCAATGAGGTTTTCTGAGCTGAAATACAGTCGTTGTCAGAGAAGTCAGAGCTGTGTGAAACAACTAGTTTTACGGTAAAAGGCAACAACTTATGGCACATACAACACCAAAAATGATGAAATTATATTTGATAGTCAAGACTACTCGAACTCGAAGGGACTGATGGATGTGTACGAAGCGAAAGAGGTATGTAAGTCTGAAGAGAACTGGCGTTCCATTCTCTCTGCCTACCCCGTTACAGACTCGACTTGATGTGTGTATGTATGTATGATATTAGACAGACACACCTAGAAATGTTCAAAGAAATGTCAATGTTTTTAATCCCTACTATCCCTACTAATATGCGAAAGTAACTCTGTCTGTGTGTCTGTTACCTTTTCACGCCTAAACTACTGAACCGATTTAAATGAAATTTAGTACAGATATAGCCTAGAGCATTGAGGAAGGACATAGAACTACTTTTTAATGCGAAAAAGGGTTGTAAGGGGTTGAAATAGGGGATTAAAGTATGTATGGAAGTTTCGTAATTTTTGAAGCTAGAAGCTTGAAACTTATTTTTTAGGCTCTTGATTACATATGAATTAATATAACATTCAAAGTTTGTAAAAGTGTTACCCTTAAGGTGGTAAAAAAAAATGCTGCTTAATATCTTTTCCGCGCGGACGAAGTCGCGGGCGCAGCTAGTGTGTGATAAAAGGTACTACGTGTGTCACATACATTGATGGCTGTATTAAGAAGGGCAGGGAGCGACGACCACCCGCTGGTATTCGTACTCCTTACTAGCTGTGTCTTGCGGTTTCACCCGCGTAACACTTGATTTAATTGTAATTGTTTTGTTCTGGAATTAAACACATCCCATGTGTTAACATACATATCATCACACCGAGTCCCTAGCGGGTAAGGCGGGGTACAGCGCAAGTTCTCTCTAGACTTACATACCACTCTCGCATCTTCTCTCTTCATACATGCTAATAAATCTATCTCTGTGTCAAATATCATCCAATTCCGTTCAGTATTTATGTGAAAAAGTGACAGTCATCCTCACACACTTTCCCATTTTTAAGAAGGATATTGTTTCGACGTCCCTTCGACGCCGTAGCAGCCGGCGTCAGACGCTCAGGTGTGTTCAGTGCCATAAATAGAACATGAAATGGGAATACTATATTTAGCTACACACGCGACGGTTTGTTTTGTCCGTCTTTATTTGGAAACGATGTCACTTAAGTGTTAGATTATTCAAAAAGACTCATAGTTTAATTTTAACAAAGATCGCGATACGAGCCTCACCTGTATGGTCAAACTCAGACTTCCAAGCACATGTGATTGGCACAATTTCCTCATGATTAATTCGTCTTTTCGTATATTTACGTGCTAGCGTGGCAAGTGGCGAGTCAGTTAGTCTAGTCTGTATACACGACTTTAAATTCTTCTCAAACGTATGCAAGCATCTTCCTTAACACTCTTCTTTCCTCGTCGTCGTAAAGCTCGTGGTGTGATCAATCACTGTACTTAAGGTAAGATAACTAATTTGTACAAACCATCGGGGCTCGAACCTGCAATCTTGATATGCAGATCAAGAAACCTCGCAAAAACCTACCCCGTTAGGGACTCGGCGTGATGATATGTATGTATGTGGTGATAAGTAGATACTAGATACCAAACACACATATATTTCCATTATCCTCACGCCTTCCCACAAGGGTCCCCGAAGGGGTAGGCAGAGGTGTATAGGTAATACCCACACACCCACTTTCCGCCAGAGGTATATTAGGTGCCAACGTGACAGATGGCGAGTCCATCGCCGTTACTCAAGCACGACTATACTTTGAATTTCTTCTCAGCCGTATGGAGGTTTCCTCTCGATGTTTTCCTTCACCGTAAAGCTCGTGGTGTGACTAATCACTGTACTTAAGTTCAGAAAAACTCATTGGTACAGTCGGGATTCGAACTTGCGACCTTTGCGTCGCAGGCAACTGCTCGAACCACTCGGCCACCACGGCTCTCATATTTATATATTTCCATTACATTTATTATTATTAATTATTTCAGTTTCCTCAGCGTGGCAACCAATCGCTATGGAATATTATATTTTTTCCATGCATGAGCAATCACGCTTAAACGCTTTTTCAGCATTCGGCTTCAAAATATTATTTCATTCTTATAACTTTCAGCCTAGGTTTTTACATTAATAAATCCCATAGTCATGGAAATAGTTCGACCGACCGAGATGCTCATTCATTCAGTTTCAAAAAACTACATACATACTCGTACAAATCACCAAACCTTCACGGGGTAGGCCGACAGAGTGGAGCGCCAGCTCTCTCTAGACTTACACGCTTCTTTCGATTCATTCACATCAGGCTTTTCACACATGCTCGATGCAAGATTCGAGTAAGCAATCATATTGAACTTCTTCCATTTTCTTTCGTCCAGCGCAATCTCTTTGACCTCCTCAGCCATGGTGGACTTCTCCCGAACACGAGTCATATTAATGGCGGTCTTGCCTTACTCCATTTACCTCGTAAGGTAGACCTTGTGATGAACACCTTGTATTTAAATGTAGAAAACCTCGGTTCAGACCGCTGGATCCGAAACTGTAATTTTAATATCTATGGATATAGATAGTGCCATCCACAAAGACGTGCCCCACTATTCTTCCTCATACTTTATAGTGTAAGTGCAGCCTTCCACTAATGTTTGAGTATTGTCGGTACACAGTGATTGTCTATGAGTGCACACGCACACTATAATTAATAGACTCGGGTTATACTCCCCGTATCCCGCGACCCCTTAACTAGAAATTGGTGGGGCGCGTCGTTGTGGATGGCACTGTCTGTATCACTTGGCCACCATGACTCACATCTCAAGAATGCTCCCTTAGTAGACCTAAAAGTCTTAAATTATTCGTCAATATAATGCAACTAGAGCCGGAATTTTACAAGTCTGCGCCGGTAACCTTTCACGACTATAATATACTAGCTTATGCCCGCGGCTACGCCCGCGTGGAGTTCGAAAACGTAGCTTATGTATTTTCCTGCTAGAATCGGTTCACCGCTATGCCGTGAAAGAGCATCATTCTGTATAATATTAGAACTTTGAATTTATGAGGATTAAAAAGTAGCCTATGTCCTATTCCTAGGTATAAGCTATGACCATTTCAACGTTCAGCCGTTTGGTCGTGAAAGAACCGCAAACATCCAAACTTACAAACTTTCACATCTATACTAATATTATAAAGCTGAAGAGTTAGTTTGTTTGTTTGTTTGAACACACTAATCTCAGGAATTACTGGTTGGAATTGAAAAATTATGTGTTGGATAGTCCATTTCTCTAGGAAGGCTTTAGGCTATATAACATCACGCTGCGACCAATAAGAGCGAAGCATAAGTGAATAATGTTGCCAGAACGGGAAAAAAATGTCCTTTTTGAGAGCTTCCTTTGCGTGCGCTGCGTAAACGGTTTCAGTTACACAAATATCATGTATGAGGGAATTGTTCCTCTTTAAAAGTTCTAAAAAAAAGTCCGCGACAGCATATGTCTATCTTTTAAGATTGACTCACTGTAACCTTTTTTATGGCAATCAAGTCCACGATGGGCTCCTGAACTACTTAACCGATTTCAATCAAATTTGCACACCGTATGCAGTTGGATCCAACTTAAAAGAAAGGATAGCTTACATCACAATTGGACCCGATAGGTGGCGCTGCGATCGTGTTTCAGGAAATTTTACTTTTTCACCCGGGCGAAGCTGGGCGGGACAGCTAGTTTATAATATTAGTAAGAAGTAAGAGAGTAAGATTAGTTAGATAACTTAGCTGATGCGGGTCCCCTAAGTACTTCTAAGCCGATATATAGGTTTTGTTAGTCAAAACAACATATAACCCACCCTTTTGTAATAGCCCATTGGCACAGTTGGGAGTGTAATCGCCTTGTGCTTAACGGTCGAGTTCGATCCCCGCCTGGTGAACATATTTATTACTTATGTTTGGTTATTATGATATGTAAGTGTGATATGGATGTTAATATATACATTTACGAGTATGTATGTATGTATGGATGTATTGCTACTAGGCAGAAACTGCACATGCACTGAAAGAAGAGGCTCTGTCTTGCTAAAGAGGTAGGCTAGTTTTGTCTGTGATACCCAGAATATGATATCAAATCTATTTTTTGTAATAATAATAATAATATATCCTCACGCATTCCCACTAGGGCCCCCGAAGGGGTAGGCAGAGTTGTATACGTAGTACCCAAACACCCACTTTCCGCCAGAGATATATTGTTTAGGTGGCAACAAATTTTTTGTCCGTTTGTCTGTGCGTTTGAACACACTAATCTCAGAAAGAGCTTATTCGATTTAGATGTGCTTTTCACTATTATATTGTGGTAAGCTTCACTTAACATATCGAAAATAAACCAAAAAAATATATCCCAGCTAGTAATTTAACATATGTCGTATAAAGAAATACCCAGTACAATTGTACGTAACAACACAATTCTCATAATGACTTATTTGTTGTACTCACAGCAAACAATTCCGCGCAGTAGCCTATTTGCTTTCATCTGTTTGCATTCGCCATTCAGTATGAACTGCAGTTTAACTACTGATACTCGACGGATATTGTGGATACAGTTTGGAGGTAAATGAAGTCCATCAGTTACAGTACGGCGATAGGTATTTGAATTAGTTGCCAATGTGATAGATGGCGAGTCCATCGCCATTACTCAAGCACAACTATACATACGCCTTTGAATTTCTTCTCAGACGTATGCAGGTTTCCTCTCGATGTTTTCCTTTACCGTAAAGCTCGTGGTGTGAAAAACTCATTGGTACAGTAGGAATTCGAACTTGCGATCTTTGTGTCGCAACTACTCAAACCACTCGGCCACCACGGCTCTTTCATAATAATAAATAAATAAATAAATATTTCTATCGTACCATTCCTCCGTGACGTGTATCCACGCAACTTCCATAATATGAAACATTCAATGTCACATAACCTATAGATCGACACTTGAATAAATACACGCCTTTGTTTTCCACTTCAATAAACAATATTCAATAACAACCACTGACAGTGGGAACTTGAGTTCATTTTAATACTTGTTATTTTGTGCCAATTGACATTTTGTGCTTTACCATAACAGGTTTTCATACAATCACTTTAAATTTTACCAATTTTAACCACTAAGACGACAGACAAACGTTCGGCCTGCCTGATAGTAAGCGGTTACCGCCCTATACCAGCTATTTGTTGGTATTATTATTTGTAAGCCTCAAATAAGCGTCAATGACCATGTCGTACTAATTTGTGGTATAAATAAATAAATACTAAATAAGACAACTGGCCCAATTGACAAAACTCTTAATACGAAAATGTGTAAGCGAATTTGTTTTGTGTTGAAATGTGTTTATGAAATCGTAAACATAAGTGCATCACTTAAGCAATTTGGCAACAATGAGTGACGACGTTTATTTGTATCACAACTCCGCAGTTTTTGTTGTTGTACTGTACTTTAAAAATAATTCCGTAGTGTAGTCACAGCCGTGCATTCGTTCGCGTAAGATGTATTGAATAAGTTGCTTGCATTGAGTGACATGAAAAAAATAAGGCGGGTCAATACGATGAGCATTAAGACTATTTTGTTGGTGTGTTCGCTCTTGTTTTGTTCAGGAAAAAGGTTGGATGAACTAGGTAAGTAGCACTTTTAGACACAGTACTTAGTACGTTTCAACACAAGTGTTGTGGGGAAAAGCTTTCTCTTGTAGCGTGAAATCCGGGAACTTATGCTACTTAACCGAACAGCGGAAATACTGAAAACTGCCTTGTCAGGCAGGGGTAGGCAGAGGCAGAGTAGGCAGAGATTTTTTTATTGTCTTCCTTGTCGTGAATTCCTGGAACTTTTGCTACTTAACCGAGAAATAGCGACGCGAAATAGCAAATACATGTAACAGCACCCCCCAATAGATATGCAGCTTGACTTAGAACGTTTCTGATTCGCTCGTAGCTGGTAAGGTAATATTTCTCCACAATTACATAAGCACATATATATGAATATCCTTCCTTCGGTAACGTATTTACATTTTTTTTATACCACTTGGGTGGCAAACAAGCATGCGGTCCGCCTGATGGTAAGCGGTTACCGCCGCCTATGGACGCTTGCAACACCAGGGGTATCACTCGCGCGTTGCCGACCCTGCAGGAATCTTTTTACAGCCCTTCTTGAAGAACTCCATGCTGTAGCCTCCAGGGAAAACCTCAACGGGGAGCTCATTCCACAGCCTGAGCGTTCGCGGAAGGAAACTCCTTTGGAACCGCACAGTGCGAGACCTTTGTGGTTCCAAGGTATGGGGATGAATTCCCCGTCGATGGCGAGAGGTGCGGTGGTAGAAGGTGGAACTGGGCATCATGTCGAACAATTCTGCAGAACACTCCCCATTATACAAGCGGTAGAACACACACAGGAAGACAAAGTGTCTCCTCTGCCTACTCTACATAGATCGTAGAATTTGTTATCAAGCGTATGCACTTTTCATTCTTAGTAAAACTTGTAATACAACAAATTAAAAAGAGATTAGTCTTAAAAATAAGTATACATCATCGGAGCATTGATGGCAACAAAAATACTTTACAGGACATTGCACTAACTGGTCGATTGCCAAAATATGTTCACGTAAAAATAATGAGTTTTGAGTAATTAATTTTGCGTGATATATATATACATACATTAATACAATCTCGCCGAGTCTCCTAAAGGGTTGGCAGAGATAGTAGAGCGCCAGTTCTCTCAAGACTTATAGAACTCTTTCGCTACATCCATATTCATCAGTCTCTTCATCCATGCTCGCCGGTTTCGAGTGCTCTTGACGTTCGCATTCCTGAGTTTTTGCATTTGCTTATATATTATAACCTCACGCCTTCCTAACAATAAAGATCCCAGAAAGGGGTAGGCAGAGGTGTATAGATAGTACCCACACACCCACATTCCGCCAGAGATATATTTTACGTGCAGTAACAGATGGCGAGTCCATCGCCGTTACTCCAGCACGACTATACATACGCATTTGAATTGCTTCTCAGACGTATACAGGTTTCCTCTCGATGTTTTCCTTCACCGTTCAGAAAAACTCATCGGTACATTCGGGATTTAAACTTGCGATCTTTGTGTCGCAGGCAACTACTCGAACCACTCGGCCACCACGGCTCTACAGCTGCCAATAAATATATTCGTAAAACATGTTTACCTTGAGTTATCTTTGTGAGGGTATTGTCTGACCTGCGACAAAAAAGGGCCGATATATCCCTTACTCTAAATAAAAAATGCTCAAAACCATTCAAGGACTGAAATTGTGGGAGAGGCCTTTTATAAATCTCTCAGGCTATTTTAGAACATTATTGTTCGAGTGTACTACGAAATATTACTTATCCGTTTAGTTATTGAAGTTACCACCTGCTCCAGGGAATTATCCTCGTAAGTAATCAAAATCGGTTTCTATTTTGTGGCCCATATCGTCTGTTCTGTGTATTGGATACTTTAAGGAGGTTATAATTAATTAATTAGTATTAATAAATTAATAATTAATTTCAATGCAAGGATTAGCGTCGGACTGGGAGGGTTTTTTTATTGGTCCTTTCGGAAAGGCCGCCTGCCGGCCGCCTTGTGTGTCGTATGGGGTCGGGTAGTATGTGCGAGCGGTCACACGAAGCATTCGCTAAGCGGCCCGGTTTTGTTGGATTTAACCCCATGGATATTAGTCAGTAAGAGTCTGACATACCCAACAATTCGAATCCCGACTATTCTATGAGTTTTTTTAAACCTAAGTATAGTGATAACACCACGAGCTTAAAGGAAAGATATCGAGAAGAAGCCTGCATACTTTTGAGAAGAAATTAGGCGCCCTTTAGGGACCCTTGTGGGAAGATGGGAAGATTTACATCAGTGGTGAGACAATGAAACCTACAGCTAGGCACTTTTTAGATGCAGCTAAGGGCACCTTCTGTGGGGTTGGACTCCCGCCTCAGGCCTCTGATTCGAGAGCTGATGCTGAGTCAAGGGAAAAAAATACTATTTATTTTCAATTGTTTAGCTGTAAGGCAGCTAGCACTTGTAAGTTTTGGTCCAACTCACCCGGGATGAGTAATTGAAAATTCTATATCAATAAATATTTATGAATCTCGACGAACCATCTCATACCACGCGCCTTTGTGGTTAGGATCGAATTCACTTTACCGTGAAAACGGATTAGTTTCGTTCGCTTGTAGGTGTTTTGGACAAAATATTTAGGTATATTTGTAAATGAGACTAATCTTAAACGTGTAAGACCTACCTTTGTTTTCTGACGTAATTTTAGAATAAAATAGAATATATCTTTAGCCGTGGTGGCCGAATGGTTCGAGCAGTTGCCTGCGACGCAAAGGTCGCAAGTTCGAATCCCGACTGTACCAATGAGTTTTTCTGAACTTAAGTACAGTGATTAGTCACACCCCGAGCTTTACGGTAAAGGAAAACATCGAGAGGAAACCTGCATACGTCTGAGAAGAAATTCAAAGGCGTATGTAATAGTCGTGCTTGAGTAACGGCGATGGACTCACCATCTGTCACGTTGGCACCTAATATACCTCTGGCGAAAAGTGGGTGTGTGGGTATTACCTATACACCTCTGCCTCACGCCTTCCCATAAGGGTCCCCGAAGGGGTGACCCTTATGGGAAGGCGTGAGGCCTTATGGTAGTTGCCTGCAACACAAAGATCGCAAGTTCGATCGAATCCCGAGTGCACCAATGAGTTTTTCTTTTAAATTTTCAAATTCAAATTTCTTTTCAAGCCTATACAGGTTTCCACTCGATGTTTAAAATTTCTTTATCTATGTCGTAAAGCTCGTGGTCTGACTCACTGTATTTAAGTTCAGATAAACTCATCGGTACAGAAGCCTGCATCTAATCGAAGCACGCAGCTACCAGCGGCTCATTATCACCTAATTAATCTCAACAACACCAAGTTATATACCATGTTTCATGCTAATAAATGATTATTATCACTATTATTCCACAGCATAAAAATAAAATTACACTAACGCTAGCGGCTCCGCAGGCAAAAGCTAATCTCGTTAACACCTTTTTTTTAAGATCGCTTCATAATATCTTGCCACACGACAGACTTCGAATGCTTCAAGCGTCAGTTCAGAACCCTAAGGGACAGCGTCCTGATGCGGGGCAACAATCACCTCGCCATCGGACCCTACGAACCTTACATCTTCAGATACGACAACACCACCTGCGTCAAGCTATCAGGCCTTGAGGAGAGCGAGCTGGTTGGAGTCAGGTAGGTTCGAAAACCCATTACAAATATCGTCAACCCCCACAGGGAATATGGCTATATGAGAATGGGTATATAGAACAAGGACGGGAACGTCAAGAGTACTCGAAACCGACGAGCATGTATGAAGAGACTGATGAATGTGGACGAAGCGAAAGAGGTATGTAAGTCTAGAGAGAACTGGCGCTCTATAGTCTCTGCCTACCCCGTTAGGGACTCTGAGTGATGATATGATGATGATGGTTCAGAGTGAGTATTTGAACGTTAGTGTTGGATGTCTTACGTCGTCAAAATGTTTGTTACTCAATCACGCCAAAACGGCTGAACAGAATTGGCTGAAATTTGTCACAGATATAGATTATTAGCTGGATTAAAACGTTGGATATGTTTTAGATCAGAAAGAAATCTACGTAGGAATCAAAATGGATTATACTCGAGCCTAATTCACACATATGTAATTTGTACAAAAGGCCGGGGTTCGAACATGCAGTCTTGATTTTATTGGTGGCTATCTCATAATATTCTTACGCCTTCCCACAAGGATCCCCGAAGGGGTAGGCAGAGGTGTATAGATAGTACCCAAACACCCAGTTTCCACCAGAGATGGTGGCTACCTTTACACAGATAAACATACATGAAGCGACAGAGGTCCATAAGCGAAGCTTGTACTATGGTAACTAGACAATGATCCACATACTTATATATATAATATATCCTCACGCCTTCCCATAGGGGTCCCCGAAGGGGTAGGCAGAGGTGTATAGGTAATACCCACACACCCACTTTCCGCCAGAGGTATATTAGGTGCCAACGTGACAGATGGCGAGTCCATCGCCGTTACTCAAGCACGACTATACATACGCCTTTGAATTTCTACTCAGACGTATGCAGGTTTCCTCTCGATGTTTTCCTTCACCGTTCAGCTCGTGGTGTGACTAATCACTGTACTTAAGTTCAGAAAAACTCATTGGTACAGTCGGGATTCGAACTTGCGACCTTTGCGTCGCAGGCAACTGCTCGAACCACTCGGCCACTCGGCCACGGCCACGCACATACTTATATAGATAGATATATACATAAATATATAGGAATAAGACTAAGGTAAAAATACTCGTGTTCATCACACAAATATCTGCCCTCAGCAGGAATGGAACCCTCGACCTACTTTCGCAGTCAGGAGCTCTAACCACTAGACAGCCGTCTAAATTCCTTACACTGTGGGGTAGGACTTCGGCCTAGGGCGTCGCTGATTCGCGAGTTGGAGAGCACGTGTACATATATTTATCATGAGTGAATTCGCATGTCTATTGTTATATACATATATTGTGTTATTATGTACCAATGAGTTTTCTGAACTTAAGTACAGTGATCAGTCACACCACGAGCTTTACGGTGAAGGAAAACATCCAGAGGAAACCTGCATACGTCTGAGAAGCAATTCAAAGGCGTATGTATAGTCGTGCCTGAGTAACGGCGATGGACTCGCCATCTATCACGTTGGCACCTAATATACCTCTGGCGGAAAGTGGGTGTGTGGGTATTACCTATACACCTCTGCCTACCCCTTCGGGCACTCTTGTGGGAAGGCGTGAATTATAAATAGGTACTAGCTATACCGCCCAGCTTCGCTTAGGTCAGAAGTTCCTCAAACACGATAGCAGCGCCACCTTTACCTGTTCCCCCATACTTGGGTACTATTGCTGTAACGGAAAAATATTGTTATTGTATATGCCTAATGATTTGAAAAGAGTAACCATGGAGTTTCTTGCCGGTTCTTCTCCATGGAAGCGACCAACCCGAACCTCTTTCGACGTTTTATAAGTGCCCATCTGGGCCTATGTGAAATAAAAAGATTTTGATTTTTAGATTTTTTTTTAAACCTATCCACATGAACAAACACAAAAAAGTCATTAAAATCGGTCCAGCCGTCTAGGAGTTCAGTCACATACACACGCACAGAAGAAGTATATGTATATAAAGATAACGTTTCCAGGATGGACTCGGATAGCAAGGAGTACTCAATGATCCTGGAACTGCCTCTCAAGATACACCAGGTCAATGACACGGGGAACTGCGTCCAACCGGACCATGGTGGGTAATAATAATAGATAATAAATATATATAACCTCATGCCTTCCCGCAAGGATCCCCGAAGGGGTAGGCAGAGGTGTATAGGTAATACGCACACACCCACTTTCCGCCAGAGGTATATTAGGTGCCAACGTGACAGATGGCGAGTCTGTTGCCGTTACATAAGCACGACTACACATACGCCTTTGAATTTCTTCTCAGTCGTATACAGGTTTCCTCTCGAGGTTTTCGTTCACCAAAAAGCTCGCGGTGTGACTAATCACTGATAAGTCCCACATTTACAGTCGGGATTCGAACTTACGATCTTTGTGTCGCAGGCAACTGCTCGAACCACTCGGCCACTTAGGTACCTATATTAATATTCTCGAAGCGGCGACTACGGGATAGACACTTGTATGTAGCTCTCCGCAAGCCTTGATAGAAGACTGGACCCTTTGCGGACCCGAGATTTTGGCATTACGTAACGAATCCAGGTTATTTATTTTATGTACCAGCCGTCAAGAATACTCGAAACCGGCGGGCATGTATGAAGAGACTGATGAATGGGGACGAAGCGAGAGAGGTGTGCAAGTCTAGAGGGAACTAGGGCTTTATTCTCTCTGCCTACCCCGAAACACAAAGGTCCCAGAAGGGTATAGGTATAGAAGGGTAAGCCAGAGGTGTATAGGCCGACTTTCCGCCAGAGATATATTAGTGAGGGGTCCATCGACCTTACGATTCTAACATTTGTATAATTATTTGAGTTGTTCAGCTATCCTTTGGTTATAAGTTATTTTTTTATTTCAGAATTCAAAATAAAACATCCAAACGAAGGTATGAGAATCTTTACTTATTCCATGATTATTTAAATTAATATATGACAGATGTTTATTAAGCAAAGATTATTTTTCAGGACCGCTGCGCAGGTTTACAGGCAATGGTGGGTAAGAAATTCCTTAACATCTTCACTGGTCAAGGGTTCGAGTTTTTCCTTTTGTTGATGTTACTTATTGCATAATTAATCCTATATGTAGATAGTGCCATCCATGAAGACGCGCCCCACCAATTTCTAGTCACGGGAGTAGCGGGATACGGGGAGTCGAGTCTATTAATTGTAACGTTGTTCCCCATACTTGGGTACTATTGCAGTAACGAAAAAATATTGTTATTGTATATGCCTAATGATTTGAAAAGAGTAACCATGGAGTTTCTTGCCGGTTCTTCTCCATGGAAGCGACCAACCCGAACCGTGCTTCTTTTTCGACGTTTTATAAGTGCCCAACCTGGGCCTATGTGAAATAAAAAGATTTTGATTTAGATTTTTTGATTTTGAGTGTGCGTGTGCACTCATAGGTAATCAGTGTGTACCAATAATACTCAAACATTAGTGGAAGGTTGCCCACTTACACTATAAACTATAGGGAAGAATAGTGGGACGCGTCTTCGCGCGTATTCATTTGTTAATAACACAACTATGTATTTAATATATTATTGTGAGAACAATATATAAACTTACTACCATTAAGCCAACCCAATCTTGTAACAAAAGGTATTCTTGATATAATATTAGTTGTATCGCTCGCTAATCTATATATTGGCGTATAATAAAGGGTCTGAAACTTGGCTTTTGATGAAATTCCACAAGTTGAGGCAAAAACTACCACATGAAACTACCACATACCTAAACTTATAGTTTATACAACAGAGAGTTTCCATGGAGTTCCATAAACTTCCATGAAAGTTATTTCATGAATTCAAATCTTAAAGCCAAATCTTACGTGGTAAGCTGTATGAAAATGGGGTGGAAACTTTGACGTATAGATAGAAACTCCACGTTCGTTAAACACTTTTAATAAGACCATGATTTTCTACAATCACATCATCACGCCGAGTCCCTCACGGTGTAGGCAGAGACAGTATAGCGCCAATACTCTCTAGACTTACAGACCTCTTTCGCTTTAACCACACTCATCAATCTCACATTTGCTCACCGATTTTGAGTACTCTTAATGTTCCCATCTTTAAGTATCCGATCGATTTGGTCTCGGTAGGAAGGTGGTGGATAGGCGTCGGTGGCGTGGTGTTTCTGTCTCATCTTCTAGACACATTCTCACTATATATCTGTTCTTTCAATCATTCTTCAGTCATCCTTACTTTATAATATAAAAAAAAGCCGTGGTGGCCGAGTGGTTCGAGCAGTTGCCTGCGACGAAAAGGTCGCAAGTTCGAATCCCGACTGTACCAATGAGTTTTTCTCAACTTAAGTACTGTGATTAGTCACACCACGAGCTTTACGGTGAAGGAAAACATCGAGAGGAAACCTGCATACGTCTGAGAAGAAATTCAAAGGCGTATGTATAGTCGTGCTTGAGTAACGGCGATGGACTCGCCGTTACTCAAGCATCTGTCACGTTGGCACCTAATATACCTCTGGCGGAATGTGGGTGTGTGAGTATTACCTATACACCTCTGCCTACCCCTTCGAGGACCCTTGTGGGAAGGCGTGAGGATATATTATTATATATATTATATATTATCCTTACTTTATGTACCTTTCCCTTACCTTTACAATCACACCCGATGTATAAATAAGTATTTTGTAAGGTTTTTTTTATACCATTTGGGTGGCAAACAATCATGCGGTCCGCCTGATGGTAAGCGGTTACCGCCGCCTATAGACGCTTGCAACACCAGGGGTATCACTCGCGCGTTGCCGACCCTGCAGGAATCTTTTCACACCTTTCTTGAAGAACTCCATGCTGTACTCATGTGTGTTCAAAGAGTACCCGCCTCAACAGTACGCATGTTCTTCTGAAGACGACTTTGGTGCGACATTGTTTAGCTGAAGGTAAAATGGCGTCTTACTTAACTATGTTAATTAATCAATATCTATAATTTCAGCTACAGTTGAAGTGACGTATCCATACCGGCTAATTAAGAAGAATTCTAGCGTTCACATGATATTGGAAGATGAAAATTTGGACGTAATTCTGGATATACCTGACCTGAGCCACTTCAATAAGCAAAGTAAACTTGAAGGTATTGCCAGTAGGACTTGCCAATCTTTAGCTTAAGAAATAGTAATCATTTTAGAACCACTATTATATATACCACTATATATATATATATATATATATATATATATTGAAAGTTATTACAAGAGCCCTGACAGTGGTTCGTGTAGTTGCCTAAAACACAAAGATTGCAAGTTCGAATCCCGGCTGAGGTCGTGGTGTGACCAATCACTTGGCTTAAGTTCAGACATTTATTGGTACAGTCGGGATTCGAACTTGCAATCGTTGTGCTGTGGCGACTACTCGAATCACTTAGCCACCACGGCCGTTAATACAAAGAGATAAGCTCGGTTAGCAGTGCCTTTATTTAAAGTTTGTAAGTAGACGTGGCTTGTACACACGCGAATAATTAGTCTTCATTAGTAGAATACGTTTTTTTTCCGGAATAAAACATATCATGTGTGTTAATCCAGCTAATAATCTATCTCTGTGGCTGGTTTCATCGAGTTCTGTTCAGTAGTTTTTGCGTGGAAGAAGAACAAACATCTTCACAAACTTTCAATATTACTAAGATAGTAGGAAGTTATAGTGATATATATATCTGGCGGAAAATGGGTGTGTGGGTATTTATTACTTATGCCTGCTACACACGTTAACGATAATCGTAGCGATTTCCGACTGTGCAGATAAATCGAACGTTCCTAGTGTCTCCACACGCCTCCGATATCGACATCGATCGTCAGTTCTCCGCAGACCCTCACGCAAGAAACACGTTACGATGGAAGATGATGACGCGCTTGCGATATTAGGCCTGGTTATGTGCTTAAAGAAAAAAAAGGCGCGGAGTGTGTGGTGCAAAGACTGGCTCATGAAAAGGAAACGATTTTCTCATACCAACTTATTAAATGAGTTGAAATTTGCTCCAAAAGATTGGCATAATTATTTGAGGATGAATGAAGAAACATACTTAAATCTGCTGGATTTAGTTACTCCACTAATAAAGAAACAGGTCACTGTAATGCTAAAACTGCGCAAACACGATCGACAACGATTTATCTAATAAAAATTGCAACTGCCACCGATGAACGATAATCTGCAACGATTTGTCATACACACGATCGATAAAACTGCACAAACGGACTGCGCAGTCACATCGCTACGATAAATCGTTGACGTGTGTAGCAGGCATTATACTCCTCTCGGTCCCTACGGGGACCCTTATGGGAAGGCGTGAGGATATATTATTATTCTTTATTTTAAATACATCTTATAGCTTACATTTTTAAATATATATATATAAACATATTTAAAAATATAAAATATAGGGGCCCACCGGTATCGGGTCCAAGGTACCGGTGGTTAGGGGCCCAGAGAAAGAAATCTCCTCACAATACGTGCCGTTCCGAGCAGTACTGCTTTCTGCATCAGGCACTTGATCCAACTGTCTAACGAGAGCCTCTTGAGGTGTTGGTCGAGGCTCTTTGCCAGTAGGCCATTGGCCGTTATTACTATCGGCACAATTATTGCAGATATTATTATTATTATTAGTAGGAAGTTGTGTCTATTTGTTTACTGCTTCCAGCACAACTGTACTCCTGGTCTGAGTGGGCCTACGATGTTATGCAGCACATCGACGCTGCCCAGCACTTCATACTCCCAGTCACCAGCCAGTTCCGGGTACTCACGGATAGGGTTCCCATAGAAAGGTACTCACACTGTCATTTTTTCAAAAATCAAAGTCAAAAAATATTATTTCACATAAGCCTAGATGGGCACTTTTAAAGCGTCAAAATTGGTGCACGGTTCGCGTTGGTCGCTTCCATAGAGAAGAACGAGCAAGAAACTCCTTGGTTACTCTTTTCAAATCATTAGGTATACAATAACAATATTATTATGTTACAGCATTAGTACTTAAGTATGGGGGAACAGCGTAGGCCCGACTATAGGTCGTTGCTTGCTATACAACAGAAAAGGGAAAAACAAGATAAATATAACAAAGTTAACAAGATCTGGATCTTGATCTGTTAATTTGTTTCGTTGATACTCAACATTTATTAAGCCGTGGTGGCCAATTGGTTCCATTAGTGTCGGTCGGCAGTGCAGAGGTAGGAAGTTTGAGCCCCGACAGTACTACTAGTTTTTCTGACCTTAAATACAGTGATTTAGATTTCATGCCACGAACTTAATAACACTTCTGCTTTCCCACAAGGGGTAGGCAGAAGTGTATAGGTAGTACCCACACCTACTGTCCGCCAGAGATATATTTTAGGTGCCGACGTGACAGATGGCGAGTCCATCGCTGTTACTCAAGCACTGCTATACATACGCCTTTGAATTGCTTCTCAGACGTATGCAGGTTTCCCCCGATGTTTTCCTTCACCATAAAGCTCGTGGTGTGACTAAACACTGTACTGTTCAGAAAAACTCATTGGTACAGTAGGATTCGAACCTGCGATCTTTGTGTCGCAGGCAACTCGAACCACCACGGGACTATTATTAATATTAATACTACTTAATATTATTATTTTCAGATTGATATTGCTGTATCCGGACGAGAAATACATAGATCTACAGTTCACATATTCGGAACCTGTTAATAAAGACAAGTACTAACAAACAGACGTCCCTAAAGACCAGAGATTAATTAAATAAATATAATTTACTAATTTAATGAACGAGTCTTTTTGCTTTGCTACCCACGTATTCAGAAAGTGACCCTTGATGTAAAGCGCTCAGAAATTAATTCGTCCCAAGAGAACCCCGGATTTAAATTCGCCCGACCACGAGTGAGGTTTCAGCTAAAAAGCCACGAAATTACATTAATATGTTTCTTGCGATAACAATACGACTTCAAAGCGGAAATAATGTTGATGTTTTTTGCCCTTTCTTAAGGGTTTCATTGTAATAATAATAGCTAATTGTTGAAATGATAGAAATAGATTTTGTTATATATATATTCAATACAAGAACAAGACTTTTACAATTGCTTTTACAGGACAATATTATTTCTTTATAATGACAGTTGGAAGAAAGAATTCTTCGTTCAAATCAAAAATAGCTTCTTTTTTTATTTTTAAATCGAGGGTTATTACCATAAAGGTTATAATATTAACATGTACAACACCAATAAATCAGTGTTCCTTACACGGCATAAAATAAAATAAATATATAAAATTGCAAGTTCGAATGCCGTTTGTACCAATGAGTTCTTAATTTAAGTACAGTGATTGGGCACGCCAAGAGCTTTAAGGGAAAGGAAGCACGAGAGGAACCTTGCATGCGTTTGAGGAGAAATGCAAAGGCGATCGTTATCTGTCACGTTGGCAGAAAACTACCTCTGCCTACCCCTTTGGGTACCCTTGCCGGAGGGTGTGAGGATATATAATGAGCATCCATAGGCGATGCCAACCGCTTTCCACCTGTGGGAACTACGTGCTTTCTAGCCACTAGCAAGTAGCGGTATCCGTGTGTGTGTGTGTATGTGTGTGAGAGAGAGAGAGAGAGAGAATTGTCATCATAGTACACTAGACAGGGCATAAACACTTTTACAATCCCATTATGAACAGTAATATTAATTAATTTGTATTCAACCAAGTAAACGTTTTACTCAAAAAATTGCGGTAAAAATGGCCTCTATATGGGCTTATTTGAAAATTTGGGGAAAATAATTAAAAATAGCATCTACTTTAAGGTAAGGCGTTAATAGATCCAACCTAGGTAATTATACTTTTAATGCGATTAAAAATTTGGGGGATTAACAAGGAATTTGTGACAGGTAAAGTATTGATTAAGCCTTTGGCAAGGGTGAGAAACATTTTTGAGAACCTCGCGATTTCACTCGCATTAAATTATTTTATATATTTTTTTTATATTATGTTAATTTAAAAGCCGTGGTGGCCAAGTGGTCCGAGTAGTCGCCTGCAAATAAAAGATTGCAAGGTCGTATCCCGACTGTACCCATAAGTTTTCCTGAACTTAAGTACGGTGATTAGTCACACCACAAACTATACGGTGAAGGAAAATATCGAGAAGAAACCTGCATATGATTGAGAAGAAATTCAAAGGCGTATACTCAACGAAAGGCGCGACTCGCCATCTGTCACAAGTTGGCACGTAAAATATTTCTCTGACGGAAAATGGGTGTGTGGTTTTTACCTATACACCTCTGCTCACCCCTTCGGGGACCCTTGTGAAGCCGTGAGGAAGTAGGAAAGAATGAGTACTAACCAAACCTTTTATCGTAAAAAAGCGTGGCGTGATTTTTATGATAATACATAATGCCTTTACCTTAACCAATATAAATAAAATATTTACATGAATTTTCACACAATAACTAGTGATCCGCCGCGGCGTGAGGATATTTATTTTTATTTTATTTACTGACAAATTATTTCACTCATAAATTGAAATCACAGTTATTTCTCTACCTCCTGTTTCACTCCAACTTTGCAAAAGGATTAATTACAGTGCGTGATTATATTTAAGCAATACTGTAATCGCTTCCGCTTATGACTTGCAACAGCGTATACAACACGGGCTGTGCGTGTTGAAGCATTGTTATAAATATCGTGTGTAATGATGAAAGGATAATATATACCCATCTCTACCGTAATGCGAGATTTATAGCACACATGAGTGGCGCCAACAGCTGAATTGATGATCAAAGAAAGCTATGAAAACCTACATATATTAAAAATATCCTTACTTATTAAAAAGCCGTGGAGGCCGAGTGGTTCGAGTCGTTGCCTACGACACAAAGATCGCAGGTTTGGATCGCGACTGTACCAATGAGTTTTTCTGAACTTAAGTATAGTGATTAGTCACACCACGAGCTTTACGGTGAAGGAAAACATGGAGAGGAAACCTGCATACGTCTGAAAAGAAATTCAAAGGCGTATATATAGTCGTGCTTGAGTAGCGGCGATGGACTCGCCATCTGTCACGTTGGCACCTAATATACCTCGCGTCGCAGGCAACTGCTCGAACCACTCGGCCACCACGGCTATTTATTTTATTACAGTCAATAATATGAACTAACAGCTAAAATCCAACACAGGCATACCTTTAAATTATATACTAAGAACAAATTGAGACAAAAATAACAATTTATATTCTTCTCTTTATTTATTCTTTATTATTATTATTATTATTTTATGTATATTTTTTAAATATTCTCGGCATTGTTGCCGGCGTTTTTATAATATCCACGGGCCGAAGCCAAGTGGCTATTATTTAAGAGTTGTTGTTCGTTGATGTCAAAGGTCGATCTATTTGAAGGAATTTTAGGGTGATACGGCAAGTATTAAGAATGACTGCTTTTTGGAGATTGAGGTAGGTGAGTTTAGGTAGTTGTATTGTGGCTATGGATTGATGCAGCTGTTTAGGGATGACGCCGGTGGTGGAAATGACTATTGGAATTCTGGTAACTTTTTGTAGATGCCACAAGCGCGCTATTTCATCTTTTAAATCAATGTATTTGCTTAGTTTTTCGGCTATGGTTGTTTGTAGGCTATGGGTGTTAGGGACTGCTATATCTATCAGTTGAGCTGTTTTGTTTACCTTGTCTATTAGTGTTATGTCGGGTCTATTATAGTGTACAGTTTTATCAGTAAGTATGGCTCTATCAAATATTATTATCAAATCGCTACATGCCACCATTCGCGTCCTGTCAGTTTTATAATACCCTTAACAATGTGTGTGGGCGGATTGGATTGTATCGGAGGCCTAGGGATTACACGGCACAAATGGAAATCCATTACAATACATTTCAAATGTAAATGAATCTTAAGACAAGGTATAGAACTCTCATTTCAGATTGCAAGCTGTGCGATTGTCGAGTGTTTAAAGAAATGTTTTTGTGATTCGCCGCAGCAATGGGATTCGCAGCGAGAGATGAATGAGAATGATTTGAAAATAAGAAGCTTCTTCTTAGTTTCGGGAAGTTGGCAGTAAGTGTCATCACATCAATGATATTTTGATTTAACGTAAGGGAACACTTATTGAACACATACTTAATAAAAAATAGTTAACATGTATCCCCACGCCTTCCCACAAGGGTCGGCAGTCAGAGGTAGGGTAGAGGGTAGGCAGAGATGTATAGGTAATATCCATACACCCACTTTCCGCCAGAGATATATATAAGGTGCCAACGTGACAGATGGCGAGTCCATCGCTGTTACTCAAGCACGACTATACATATGCTTTTGAATTGCTTCTCAGACGTATGTAGGTGTCCTCTCGATGTTTTTCTTCACCGTAAAGCTCGTGGTGTGACTAATCACTGTACTTAAGTTCGGAAAACTCATGGGTACTGTCGGGACTTGCGATCTTTGTGTCGCAGGCAACTACTCGAAACGAAAACGAAAGTTGTCCCGTTGCCACCTAAACATATCTCCGGTAAAAAGGCTGTTTGTAAACCTCTGCCTGACCTTCAAATCTAAGCTACATTGATGATGTCAACGGAACTGTCTGTTATTACTACCTTTTGCCAACCAAAAATCGTACTGAGTCAGGATATATACTATACTACCTGTGCCAGCGACTTCGTCTGCGTAGACATAAAAAAAGAAATCTTCAGTTCCTAATAAAGTAGCCGAAGTAATCTCTGTTGCATCAGCTACCTGCGGGCCGTTTCAGAGATTAGCCGGAACAAGCCGACAGACAGACAGAAAAACAAATAATATTTTTGTATATGTAGGTACCGTGTATACAGCCATATGCATTTAGTAAAAAGCTGATATTTAAATAAAACAAACAGACACTCCATATTTATTTATTTGTATATAGTTTAAGAGCTTAGTACTTAACATATTTATTAGAGAAGACATATTATATTTGAAAGTTAAAACTGATTAACAATCTTAATTAGCAAGAGAGGCTAATAAGTCTATGGAGAACTTGGCATCAACAAAACAAAATATAGCTCCAAAGCTAACAGAATTACATCATCATTAAAGAGAGTAAAGCGTATTTACATTCTACTTGTATCACAGTCATTAGTCACACCACGAGCTGAACGGTGAAGGAAAACATCGAGAGGAAACCTGCATACGTCTGAGAAGAAATTCAAAGGCGTATGTATAGTCGTGCTGGAGTAACGGCGATGGACTCGCCATCTGTCACGTTGGCACCTAGTATACCTCTGGCGGAAAGTGGGTGTGTGTGTATTACCTATACACCTCTGCCTACCCCTTCGGGGACCCTTGTGGGAAGGCGTGAGGATATATTATTATTATTTATTGTATCACAGTAGATTTTCATGCGAATAAGGTAAAAAGATTGTGAAATTGTTTTTTTTATTTGCTTCCTTTAGCTATCGCCCTTGTAATAATTTAAGCGACTGATTCATTTTCTAAGGCATATATAGGAAATTTTCCTGTTAAATAACAAGCATATTTTGTTCAGTTCAAAACCTTTTTGAAGGCGAGACGAGGGTTGATCGATAATATGTATCATTTCTCGGCTATAAGACACTTCTTTACTGCCCTACAGCTCCGTCCTGTTTGTGTGATTGCCTAGGGGTGGAGACGACCGGGTTTACAATTCTTTGTGATCGTTTATTGCGAATATCTCCCTTTCACGTTTATTTCATTTAAATTTATTTTATACCAGCATTCACCGCAGTTTCACCAATATTACGAGCCGTGGTGGCCGAGTGGTTCGAGTAGTCGCCTGCGATACAAAGATCACAAGTTCGAATCCCGACTGTACCAATGAATTTTTCTGAACTTAAGTACCTACAGTGATTAGACCCACCAAAAGCTTTATGATGAAGTAAACCTGCATACGTCTGAGAATCCATTCAAAGGCGTATGTATAGCCGTGCTTGAGTAACGGCGATTGACTCGCCATCACGTTGGCACCTAAAATATATCTCTGGCGAAAAGTGGGTATGTACCTATACACCTCTGCCTACCCCTTCGGGGACCCTTGTGGGAAGGCGTGAGGATATATTATATTATATTACTAGCTGACCCGCCCAGCTTCGCATGGGTGAAAATTTACATACATACATACATACATATCATCACACCAAGTCCCTAAGGGGGTAGGCAGGGAGTATAGAGCGCCAGTTCTCTCTAGACTTTATACTTCTTTTGCTTCGTCCACATTCATCAGTCTCTTCATACATGATCGTCGGTTTCGAGTACTCTTTTCGTTCCCGTCCTTGAGCGTCCGATCGATTTGATCCAGGTAGTTGGAACGTGGCCTTCCTCTGCGTCTTCTTGCACATACTTTTGCTTTGTATATCTGTATCGTCAATCTTTCTTCACTCAACCTTACTATATGTCCAAGTCAGCGTAGCATGCCTTTCTTCATCTTTTCAATCTCGCCCTGATTCACGCCAGTTGATTTGCGAATCTCTTGATTCCGGACTCGAACTAAGATCGTTACTCCGCACGTTTTTCGCAGCTGATATCGCATCTCAGCTGCATTTAAGCTATCTTCATACTTCCTCTGACATACCCAGGGTTCGCTGCCATACAATAAAGTAGGCACAAATATCACGCTGTGGACAGCAACCGTTGCTGGCCATCAACACCGACATGGCCCCATTCACCTTAATACCGGCAGTTAGCCTTCTTTCAATATCTTTTTCATACTTTCCATCTCGTGTGAACATGCTTCCTAGATATACAAATTCATTCACTTGCTCTAGAATTGGTGAAAAGAATTTAAAATTTGGGTTTTCAAAAGGAAGTTTGAAAGTGATAATAAAGTGAGATATAGGGCTCGTTTAGTCGCTAAGGGCTCTACCCAAGTAGAAGGTGTGGACTATAAAGAAACATACTCACCTGTATTAACACTTTGAGAATGTTATTTTCTTTAAGTGTAAAGTTAAATTTAGAAATTACTCATCTTGATGTTAACACTGCATTTTTAAATGGCTAGGTACCTTGATGAAACAGTATACATGCTAGTACCACCTAATTTAGAATGTCAGAGTAACAGTGTACTCAAACTAAAACGTGCAATTTATGGACTTAAACAATCAGCAAGGCAGTGGAATAAGAGAGTAGATGATTGTTGTTAAGCCAGGGTTATATTAAGTCTAAATTGGAACCATGTTTATATAGTAAAAGGTAAATAATGAACAAATTTTAAAAACTGTGTTTGTCGATGATTTTTTCATATTTTCCAGTAGCAAGGCATTGACAGATGAACTGAAACATAGTTTAATGTCAAATTTCAAAACTAAAGATTCAGGGCAAGTGAAAGAATGCTTAGGTATGAGAGTAAAAGTATATAAAAATGGTTGTATATCATTAGATCAGGAGCATTTTGTCAAACATATTTTAAATAAGTTTAAGATGTCAAACTGTAATGTTGTTGATACTCCTATTGAATGTAAATTGAAGTTGGATAAGTCAGAAAATGTTTGTAAATAATATCCTTATCAGCAACTGATAGGAAGTCTTATGTATTTGTCTATACTTACACACCCACATATCAGTTACAGTGTCAGCTATTTAAGCCAATTTAACAATTCTTTTACTGCAGTTCACTGGAAAAACGCAAAGAGAGTGTTAGAATATTTAAATAAAACAAAATCTTATGGTTTAATGTTTACAAATGATAATAAAAACTTAGAAGGATTTGTAGACTCAGATTGGACATCAAATACTATTGACAGGAGATCTTATACAGGTTTCTGTTTTAAATTGTCTGGTACTGTAATATCATATGAATGCAGAAAACAACCGACAGTGGCATTGTCCAGTACTGAGGCCGAGTACATGGCAATGCCATTTTTTCAATATCAAAATTTCAATGCCAAGGCAATTTGCCAACTACTGAAATGCCTGCTGACTTGTTAACGAAAGGGTTAAGTAGTTTGAAACATTACTATTATGTTAAAAAGTTAGGCATTAAAAGTATTGTTTAGGTGTAGTTTATATTCATTTATTGTTACATGGATATTAGATTATTTTGATAAGAGGTGAGAATTTGCCCTAATATGCTGAAGGATGATGGCATCATTTCTTGGTTACATCACAACTAAGGCAACATCATTTAACATTGGTGCATTGATGCCTCTCTCATGACATGTTGTCTCCTGCAGGTTGCTTGTCTGCTGTGATCACTATTTTCTGATTGTCCGATGGCATCACATTACTTGTAAGACAGTTTTGAACAATTGGATCAACTGATTATGTTCATGCAAAAGTTGTTGTAACTGCTAAATGATATCTGCGAACAGCGTTCATTTACTTCTTCTTCAGAATTCCCCAGGAAATAAATCTGGAGAAATTTGTATTTACCATTGCCTACGCTGTTCTTCAGTCTCATTGGCTCGAAGATTGAACTGGGCTTGCATTACACTGCGATTGAATAGGACTTGCGTTACACTTCGATCGAACTGGTGTGCGCCAACGGATATTTTGACGCCTTACGGGTGGTATTACTAATAAAATACGTAGATTAATTATGAAACTCACACTAAAACACAACAAACATCTTTTTGCTTTTGTTGTTATGAAAGAAACTGTAATTTGAGGTTTGTCAAAACTACTACTTGAATGAAATGTCAGTCTAGCTATACATAGGGTGCGTTCCACTAAGCGTTCACAATGATTACGCTCACGACCACAGTTTGCTTGTAAGCGTTACTGTCGTAACCTCAAATGGAATGGATTACAGAGCGTTTTGAGCGTGCAGGTAAATAATACAAACGGCGAGTTAGTAAAAAGAAAGCAAAAGATTTAAGATGTTAGTTTATAATCTGTAAGCCTTGAAAATAAACTTGATTAATTTAAATAGATTTATATTGAAAAAAAATATAATGTTTTTTTTTAATTTAATATTATTGGTGTTTTAAATTAATTTACGTTCAAATAGAATTAAAATGTCTTGCGGCGACACTTGGATATTTGGTAAGAGGTACAGTCGCCATTTTATATGCTTTGAGTTTTGAAAATCACGCAAATTTTCTTCGATTCAACGATCATTTCGACCCACCTTTTTAGATGGGTCGTCGTGAGCGTAAGTTATGACGTTATAATTGACGTTTTCGCCGCGACCACAACGACCGCGGTCGTTATGTGGATCGATTAGGTATAGGAGAATTTTCATTGTTGTGGGCGCTTAGTGGAACGCACCTTTACCGTCAATATTTACACGTCACTCTGACAGAGTATTTGTCAATATATTGAAAACGTCTCAGAATCTTGTTGTCTGTCTCTTTCGCACACTCACTTTTCAGAGATTTTTTTAATATTAACTATTATTTATTTATATTTTATATAGCCTAAAGCCTTCCTAGAATCATGGACTATCCAACACAAAAAGAATTTTTAAATTCCAACCAGTAGTTCCTGAGATTAGCGCGTTCAAACAAACAAACAAACAAACAAACAAACAAACTCTTCAGCTTTATAATATTAGTATAGATATAAACTTACAGCTAAAAGCCAACACGGGAATACCTTAAAATTATATAGTAGGAACAAAGACATACATTTTAAAAAGAAAAAAAAAATAGTTTAAAACACATAAGATAAATATTGCCGTAAGCAGTGAACAAGATAGGGCAAAGGGTCAACGAACACATCAGCATCCTGAAACTTGGCAACAAGATCATTGAGCAAGCACAAAGCGCGGACAGTGGGAGTGTTGCCGGCATGGCTTGCACGCAGCGTCGGCGTCGCGAACAGCTATACTGTGCTCAGTTATGTACAGGCCGTTGATAAAGTTGAATACGGGGAGCGGGAGCTCGGCAGATTAGTTGAGAGGATGCGGGGCTTATGCTAAACGCTGTCACACTATCGATAGCGACAGTATCGATAAGGTTATAAGGTATAAGGTTAAAAGATTTTTGTACGACATCAAATCGGTAGCAATCAGAGGAACTGAAATTAGTATAAATGGATATGCGTTCCTTTCGAAAAAATAATATTTATTTACACCTACCCATATGAGTATCTGAAGGAGTAGGCAGACGTGTAACAACAATCACTTGTCGACGGAGATGTATTTAAGTGGCTACGAGACAGTTGACAAGTCTATCGCCGTTTCTCAGACACGACGTCTAAGAATTTCTTCTAGAACGTAAAATTTAAGTTTATATTTTGTTGGTTGGATATAGGTATCCTCTCGATGTTTCCTTCACCGTAAAGCTCATGGTGTGATTAATATGAGTTAAGACTTATCATTTACAATATTTTTTTTTATACAACAAGAGTGGCAAACAAGCATACGGCCCACCTGATGGGAAACGGTTACCGTAGCCTATTTACGCTCACGATACCTAAGTATCAGTTGCGCGTTGCCACTCTGTGTTCAGAGAGTTATACTGTGCTGGCAACATAATAGGTCTAATCCCTCGGTTGCCAACACAATATAACAATCCTCCCCCGTCCCCAAGGAGCTCATTACTGGAAACCTTATTCACCACGTAGGAACACAACACAAAAAAATTTTGTTATTTGGCTACGGACTTCTATAAGGTGGAGGTCCTGCCCCAGTCGGGCAGCTCCAAATCGAACGGAGAATCCGTTATGCCCTACCTCTCTTTTCTCCGAATATATTGTTACGATGGAAGGTTCTGGAGGGCTTGCCGTGTGAAAGCCATGCCAAACAACAACACTTAGCCGGAAATATAAACAAAAGGATGCAATTAAGAAAGGACGTAAACAGCTTGTTTACGTCACCCGGCCATTGTTCTGCGGATGCATTTAAATGGCTATTCCACGAAAGTCTTAATGGCGGTCTAGAACCTTCCACCGATATCTAGAATATCGTGCCGGTGCCATATATAAGGCGGTACCCGATGGGCACAGTTAGTTCAGTTGAGAGAGTCAGTTCAGTCAGTTGAGTTCAGTGCGAGTGATCACAAGTGTTTTATCAGTGACTATAGTGAGTGTACAGTGTTAGTGAAGTGTTTCAGTGTCTAGTGTTTACTGTGTTTTACTAGTACTGTGTTATAGTGAATAGTGCTATAGTGATAGTGTACTGATTTATCGTACAAGTTTCCAGAATTATTCAGTGTAATAGAATAAAAAGTTTAAAGTGCATCCACCGGCTATCATTAAATTATCCCGAACCCCAGCTCGTAACAATATTTTGAAGCTCCAAAATGCTTTCTTAGGCAGAAAAGATGTGAAATATTCATCTTTTCTTCCAAATTGTCATAATTTGTTTTCCACAATCCACCTTGACACATTGCGAATCCCAATTCGACAATTTTCCGGTTGCCAGCGCAACAGGTGGTAAATCTATCGACGTCTCAAGAGCTCAGTCTCGGAAACTAAACAATGTGCCATATCGACATTATCGACATTACACATCACTACGCGCGTAACGAGTACAACTCTGGCTGAAGTTATTGAGAAACAAAATTGACTGAATGATGCGACGCTGCTCGCAAACTATCCAGACTGGGTACTTATTTGCTTTGCAATATACATACATACATATTTTTGTATATCATTAGGCGTGAGGCGTAGTGGCCGAGTGATTTTAGCAGTCGCCTGCAACACAAAGATTGGAAGTTCCCGAATCCCGATTGTACCAATGAGTTTTTCTGAATGGACTCGTCATCTGTCACATTGGCATCTAAAGTATATCACTGGCGGATAGTGGTTGTAGGTACTACATATACACCTCTGCCTACCTGTTTGGGGACCCTTGTGAGAAGGCGTCAGGATATAAATATTTCTATGCTACATACAATGGTATATTTTTTTTTATATACCACATGGGTGACAAACAAGCATGCGGTCCGCCTGATGGTAAGCGGTTACCGCCGCCTATGGACGCTTGCAACACCAGGGGTATCACTCGCGCGCTGCCGACCCTGCAGGAATCTTTTCACACCCTTCTGGAAGAACTCCATGCTGTACTCTCCAGGGAAAACCTCAACGGGGAGCTCATTCCACAGCCTGAGCGTTCGCGGAAGGAAACTCCTTTGGAACCGCGCAGTGCGAGACCTTTGTGGTTCCAAGGTATGGGGTTGAATTCCCCGTCGATGGCGAGAGGTGTGGTGGTAGAAGGTGGAAGGCATCATATCGAACAATTCTGCAGAACACTCCCCAAAAATATAAATAAAATATTATCGCGGGGATTGAAACAACGACCATTATGCCAGCAATCGAATGCCATCGTGCCTGTCTGCCTTTAAGTGTCTCGTAGACCAAAATGGTTGGAGTGTCGATAATATTCCCCGATCGAATAACATCTTGATCGGTCGGAATATTTGATGCGATGTTATCTCGGATTGTCAGTCGGATTGCACATTCCACCGTATTTACCACAGCGTCCAGATTATGTGTAGACGATTCTAGTACGTAAAGATTTGTATTTGTGTCAACAAATTTATTTAAGAGAGGTATGGCATGACTGGGTTTCCCATTCGAATTTAGAGCTGCCCGATTGGGGCAGGACCTCCACCTTATAGAAGTACGTAGCAAAATAACTTATATTAAATAATTTATTGTGTTAGGTGTTTATGCGGTGAATAATGTCTCCAATAATGCGCTGTTTGGGGAGGGGGGAGGATTGTTATATTGTGTAGGCAGCAGAGGGATTAGTCCTATTATGCTGCTAACACAGTTTAACTCCCCGAACACAGAGTAGCAGCGCGCAAGTGATACTACGGTATCGTTAGCGTAAATAGACTACGGTAACCGTTTCCCATCAGGTTGGACGTATGCTTGTTTGGCACTCTTGTGGTGTAAACAAAAAATATTATAATGTTCTGAACATCTCGTTTATAACGTCAACATCTCCAGTCTCAAGATTGTTAGGAGCCAACGACTGATGGCGAGTCCGTCGCCGTTTGTCAAGCACGACTATACATACTTCTTCGAATATCTTAAAAAACGTATGCAGGTTTCCTCTCTCTATATTTTGCTTAATGGTTATTGTTGTCTATAACAATTTTGCATTATTGCCTTTCGAATGAATAGATTTGGGGCATATCGGTTGGATAGTTCCAAAGTCTATAAAGAACATAAATACATGAACTTTTTTATTATGTTTTCATTCCATGCATAAAAGGGTTTTAAAATCGATATCTTTACTGGTGAAACAATATTTACTAACACTATGGATATGATCCGAAATAAAAACCATTCTATAACGTTATTTTTCACCTGTGGAAAGTACGGGGATATGTCTTTTCTGTTGAACAACCTTTGGCGACGTTGCAGTAAAAGCAAGAATGTAACGTCTCGTACAGCTGTCACATTATATAAATGTACGTACAAAGAGAAATCCAATTTGGTAGCCGGCAGTAGCGGAGCTCAACAGATTTCGTTAGAAACTAAACAGCACATGATGCATAGTACATGAATAGTTAACTCATATTATTCTTGACAGTAAATTAAGTCTTTAGCAATTAATACTGGAAATAAATAAATAAAAAACCTGAGACCGCGGCTTGACCCGCGAAAAATTTGATTTTATTGGTAGGCATTTTTCTAGAATAAAACGTGTTATAAACTCACGCCTTTCCACAAGGAGCCCCGAAGGGGTAGGCTGAGGTGTATAGGTAATACCCACACACACTTACCGTCAGAAATATAATTAAGGTGCCAACGTGACAGATGGCGAGTCCATCGCCGTTACTCAAGCACGACTATACATACACCTTTCATACAGTGAAGTTAAAGTTAAACTTAAGTTCAGATAAACATTGGTACAGTCGGAATTCGAACTTACGATAAAACATGTATCAGCTAATAATAATATTTGCCTGTGCCAAATTTCATCCAATGCCGTTGTGTCGTTCTGACGTGATTGAATAACAAACTTCCATGCATCCTCACAAACTTTCGATCTATAATAAGGTAGGATTCTAGGTTGAATTTCACGAATGAAAGCCTTTAGTAGCTTAAACTTACTCACAGTTTTGTGTCGAAGGTTATTTACAAAGGAAAGAACTCATTGTGAAGACAACGGTCGCTAGAACTGTCAAGAAAAACTTTTAGCCGCGTTGGGAATATAAATTGAACATTTTGACACAAACTATTCCTCTAGTTGAAATTGAAATACCTGAGTGAAGGTACTCTAGAAGTTATCATATATACACATCATCGTGGCCTCAGTAGGGGTAGGCCCGGGGTATGCAGAGAGAGTCGAGCGCCAGTTCTCTCTAGACTTACTATAGCTTCATCCGAATTCAAAGTTTCCTCACATGCTCATCAATTCCAAAAGCATAATATGTCAATGTACATAAATTCCGTGGAGGCCGAGTGGTTCCAGTAATTGCCTGCAACACAGTGATTACAAGCTCTAATCCCGAGTATACCAAATAGTATTTCTGTGCTTAAGTACATCAAGAGAAAACCTGCATACGTTTGAGAAGATATTCAAAGGTGTATGTATAGCCGTGTTTGAGTAACGGCGATGGACTCGCCATCGTTGGCACCTAATATTCTCTGGCGGAAAGTGGGTGTGTTAATACTACCTATATAACTCTGCCTACCCCTTCGGGGACCCCTGTGGGAGGGTGGGAGGATATATATATATATATGTTTGTATGTTTTTCATCAATGCGTTCCGAAACCATTAATTGTGATGAAACTGGAAGTGTTTTCTGGGGATGCGTTTTCATTCACCGTAAAGCTCATTTTAGTGTAGCTCATTGTATGCTCATTGATGCAGACCACCCGAGATGCAACATGGAATCTTTTAATATCGCGGTGACTTAAAGCAAATTTAAACCGTATTAAATGTGTATATTAGCAAATCCCGAACAAAAACAGCTTGTGCCTAAATGGTTGGTTTGTGAGGCTGAAGCTGCTGGCACAACGCCCTGGAAACCTGAATGGGCAACAGATGCGCCGCAAATGATCTAGCACAGTTGTGTTATACAAACACACGTACAGTAACGAATATACATCTTATCTTACTAATATTATAAATGTGAAAGTTTGTAAGTTTGGATGTTTGGATATTTGCGGTTCTTTCACGGCCAAACGGCTGAACCGATTTGGCTGAGAGTTGAAATGGTGATAGCTTATACCTAGGAATAGGACATAGGCTACTTTTTTCTTTTTTTATCCTTAAAAATTCAAAATTTTAAGTTCAGCAAAGGTATGATGCTCTTTCACGGCATAGCGGCTGAACCGATTCTAGCAGGAAAATTTCCAAAGCTACTTTTTCGAACTCCACGCGGGCGAAGCCGCGGGCATAATCTAGTATGTATATATTTCTTCCTCTCCGCCGTTGCCGGTCCCAAGCCCGGATGAGAAAGGAGGAGGGTTGGTATGGAGGAGAACGACCCAACCATAAAAAGAAAACAACGCCGAAAATCGGGCGGCGGTCAATTAACCCGACCCCTCCGACACCTGTGCTGGAGAGTGGCTCACAGAGACCATGAGGAATTAAATAACCTCTAAAATTCTGCAGTGGAAGGATCTGGGTGCCCACCACTACGTATTTACCCAAGAAAACTCCCTCAATGAATAGTACGATTAACAGAGCTAGTTTGTTGAGCGATCCGGCTAACCCCCGGCGCCGCTCGGTAACCGGGCCGGACGGTGTTAAATTTGCTACCGAAGCCGCTTCTAGGGCGGGACACCAGGCTCTAGACAATGGACATATTACTGGTGCCACCAAAAGTAAATTCTCAATTAGAGAGCTCAGACGCATAGCTACCTGGAACGTCCGTGGATTACTAAGCCCGGGGAAGATGGATATAGTGGAGAAAGAAGCGGAGTCGCACAACATAGCCGTACTTGGCGTGACTGAGACTCACAAAAGAGGACAAGGTCATTACAGAACTTCTAATGGGAACACCTTGTATTTTTCCGGTCCCGCTAATTCCAGTTCTAACGGAGTCGCCATTTTGCTATCTCGCCAACTGAATAACCATGTCATGGCCTACAATCCAGTCTCAGACAGGATTATATCACTTAAGCTTGACACCTACCCCTGTACCTTAAACATGGTTGTTGTTTACTCCCCTACTTCAACATCAGAGGAAGCCACATGTGACGAATTCTACTCGAACTTAGAAAGAGTTCTCTCTGAAATACCAAACCGGGAGATCACAATGGTGATCGGGGACTGGAACGCGAAAATAGGCAGCACAATAGACGATGACCACCTAAGGAACACGGTCGGTAAATACGGACTCGGAACCAGAAATGACAGAGGAACCAGACTTCTTGAGTTTTGCATAGACAGGAAACTCACGATAATGAATACGTGTTTCCAGCAACACCCGAGACGGCTTTACACATGGACATCTCCTGGCGACCGCTGCCGTAACCAGATTGACTATATACTGATTAGTAGCCGCTGGAGATCATCAATAACCAACGTGAAAACCTTCCCGGGAGCTGATTGTGGATCCGACCATAGTTTGTTGGTTGCTAAGTTTGCCCTGCGCCTCAAAGCAATAAAGAAAAAGTGCCTCAAACCTATGTGTAAACTAACGCCCGCAGAACAAAAGCAGTTCCAATGTGCACTTGACGCAGCGATTGTTCAAACATCTCCATCAGCAAACGCGGACTCGGACGAGCAGTGGATGCACCTAAAGGACCAGATCAATGAGACACTCGAAAAGGTTAGCAACATGCACCCTCTTACACCCTGCCCTAAGCAAACCTGGATATCAGACAAGACCTGGAAACTCATACAGGACAGGAAGGAGCTTAGAGGCCGTGGGTTCACAGATCCAGCAGACAGAGTAAAGTACTCGGAGCTTTCTAGAATGATACAAAGACAATGTCGGCATGATAAAAACAACTTTGTTGAACGCATCTGTGAAGAAGTAGAGGAGCATGCGTTTAGGTCACAAAGCTCGGACCTCTTCAAGAAGGTGAAACTGCTGACAAAACAGTTCAAACCTAGATCATGGCTGGTAGAAGATGAAGATGGAAGGCTTTTGCAAGACTTGGAGGCTGTGACGAAGAGATGGCGTAACTACTGCGAGAATCTTTATAGTGACTCACATGAATACAGCTCACCACAAGATACAACAAATTGGAGCGAGCTAACGCTGGAACCACCCATACTTGAATCAGAGATCACGGCGGCTATAGACGCGCTCAAATACAGGAAAGCCCCAGGTCCAGATCGTGTTACATCGGAAATAATAAAAGTCATGGGTCCTGAAGCTGTAAAGGTCCTACACAGAATCTGCGACAGCATCTGGCGAACTGGAAGATGGCCTTCAGACTGGACTAAGTCGATCATATTACCTCTCCACAAAAAGGGATCCACTTCTAAGTGCGACAACTATAGAACCCTTGCAATGATATCACATGCCAGCAAAGTGATGTTACATATCATCAATAACAGGATCCGATACTTTCTGAACTGGCAAATTCCACAGGAACAGGCGGGTTTTGTAAAGGGCAAAGGTACCCGCGAGCAAATTCTGAACATTCGCCAACTAGTCGAAAAGGCCTACGAGTTCAACACACCCACCATCTTTTGCTTTATCGACTACAGCAAAGCCTTTGACTGTGTGGTATGGTCCGAACTATGGAGGGTACTTAGTGAACTGGGAGTACCTCAACACCTCGTTGCCCTCATCCGTTCTCTGTACCTGGACAATCAAGGAATGGTTAAGGTCGAGAACTATACATCAGAGCGTTTTAGTTTCGGTAAAGGGGTACGACAGGGATGCATCCTGTCTCCAATTCTCTTCAATGCCTATGGAGAGTACATAATCAGGCGGGCATGTGAAGGCTGGGAGGGTGGAGTCACAATAGGTGGCACTAAAATAACAAACCTCCGCTACGCAGATGACACCACACTCCTTGCTGCAAGTGAAACCGAGATGGTGAACCTCCTGGCCCGGATTGAGAACATCAGTTTGCTATTGGGGTTAAAAATCAATCATAGCAAAACCAAAGTTATGATAGTGGATCGTACCAACAGCCTTGAACTCACGGGAACGCTGAACCTTGAAATCGTGAGCGACTTCATCTACCTAGGGTCTAACATTAATAGCACAGGATCATGCGAAAAAGAGATAAGAAGACGTATAGGGATGGCCAAAAACGCAATGTCCCAGCTGCATAAGATATGGAGAGACCGTAACATCACGCAAAAAACTAAAACAAAATTGGTAACTTCTTTAGTTTTCTCCATATTCAGCTATGGAGCGGAGACCTGGACACTGAAAAAGGCCGACAGGGACCGAATAGACGCCTTCGAAATGTGGTGCTGGAGAAAAATGTTACAAATTCCATGGACCGCCTTTCGCACCAACGTGTCTATTCTGAGAGAGCTCAATGTCAAAACTAGACTTTCTACTGTATGCCTTCGTAGGGTGCTGGAATTCTTCGGACATATTGCGCGTAAAGAGGGTCACAACCTTGAACAGCTGATGGTGACAGGCAAGGTAGATGGCAAGCGTCCTAGAGGACGCAGTCCCACGAGATGGTCGGACCAAATACGATCTTCTCTAGACATCAACTTCCACGGTGCTCTTCATGAAGCTAAGGATCGCAGCAAATGGAGGGAAATCGTGCGGGAGAAACTGATGCAGCGGGGGAGTCACGACCCTCAGTAATGAGGATAACGACGCGAGGAGGAGGATATATTTCTTCCGGACCGCCGAAGGCACCGATTGAAATCGGAACCGGAGCAAAACAAGAGAATCAATATACTCTTTGACATGTCGCGGGCGTTGATCTCTTCAGATTAGTTTTTTCCATTATAAGTTGCTTATTACTAGCCGTGGTGGCCGAGTGGTTCGAGTTTGCCTGCAATACAAAGATCGTAAGTTCGAATCCCGACTGTACCAATGAGTTTTTCTGAACTTATGTACCTACAGTGGCTAGTCACACCACGAGCTTTACGGTGAAGGAAAACATCGAGAACAAACCTGCATACGTCTGAGAAGCAATTCAAAGGTGTATGTATAGTCGTGCTTGAGTAACGGCGATGGACTCGCCATCTGTCACCTAATATATCTCTGGCGGAAAGTGGGTGTGTGGGTATTACCTATACACCTCTGCCTACCCTTTCGGGGACCCTTGTGGGAAGGCGTTAGGATATATTATTTTTATTTATATAAGTTGTTTATTAGCCTTCAGAAAAGGGCAGAATATTTTAGGCAACTGCAATTAAATATTTGAAACCTGCATACATGCCTCTTTACCATCCGCCATTTATTACCATCAAGGGTTTGGCGGAGGTATGTTCGAACTTGCAATCTTGCCGGCAACTACTCGAACTTGTGACTCGAAATTCCTCAAAATGTGTGAGAATGGAGTTTAAAGACGGCTTTGTTTTGTACTATTGTCTGTCCAAACTTCCTTTGTTCCTTCAACCTTAAACATACATATTATTACGCCGAGTCCCTAACGGGGTAGGCAGAGAGTATAGAGCGCCAGTCTCTTGACTTACATACCTCTTTCGCTTCGTCCACATTTATCAGTCTCTTCATAAATGCTCGTTGGTTTCGAGTACTCTTGGCGTTCCCGTCCTTTAGTGTCCGATCGATTTGATCTAGGTTAAACATCAACTCGGATATAATATCTAACCCCTGGCTGGAATACGTAATGCCCGGGCCCAGGTTCATTTCCGCCTCGCTGGTTACAGGTACCTGTCGGGTTGCGGACTTTCCACAATAACAATTTAGATTGTATTATAATAAGTTTAAGGCATGTTATTGTTTAAATGTTTCCGTGCAAAAGTTGGTAATCGTGTTGTTATAACGTGCTTATCTATCAGAATGATAATATGAACGAGTACTGGTGGCAGGTAAAATATATAAGGTGAAAAGTGGGTTTGGACTACTACTACCTACACACCTCCACCTACCTGTTCGAGGACCCTAGTGGAAAGGCGTGAGGTTATATTATATATATCCTCACGCCTTCCCATAAGTGATACCCCTGGTGTTGCAAGCGTCCATAGGCGGCGGTAACCGCTTACCATCAGACCGCATGCTTGTTTGCCACCCTTGTGGAATAAAAAAAAATAAAAAAGAAATATTTATATTTAAGTGCCAAAGTGTCAGATACGTACTTTGCTTTTGAGACATTCAAAGAGGTATGTATACCTTTTTGAATGTTTCCTCAAGTGTTTGCTGGTTCTCTCTCGTTCTCTCGTGGTCACTCTCTCTGCCTACCCCGCACGGGACTCGGTGTGATGATATGTATGCGTCCTTTTCTACTCCTGCTTAACAGTTAACCCTTTTTATGTAATATTAAAAAGGAAACCGGGGAGTTCGTTTCGCCGTTTCTTCTCCTGGCAGGTTTTGTGTTCTTGGGAACGTACCTTTCGGTTTTTTTTGTATTTCCTGTGTCCCTTACGTTGAATAAAACATTTTGATTTTATCTCAAGAAAATATTGAATTGGTAACTAGGATTCTAGTAAATCATAACATCACTAGCTAATAGATGAAATAATACTTATTGAAGGCGAAAATCGTGTTTCCGTCCCATAATTGACCCCGCTCCATATGTGGTAAGCGAGATAGTGTTGTTGCCAAAAATAAACGTGCTGATAGCCCAGAGAGTGAGCTCTGAGGTCTGGCGAGGAGCCAACTCGCTAATTAAGTGGTTACATTCCGCTTTATATGTACCTGTAGAATTGCTCTAACTAGAAAATGTGTAAAAAAAGCCTTATAAGATCGAATCTACCGCTGTTCCCCCATACTTAAGTACTATTGATGTAACAGAATAATATTATTATATAATAATAATATAATATATCCTCACGCCTTCCCACAAGGGTCTCCGAAGGGGTAGGCAGAGGTGTATAGGCAATACCCACACACCCACTTTCCGCCAGAGGTATATTAGGTGCAAACGTGACAGATGGCGAGTCCATCGCCGTTACTCCAGCACGACTATACATACGCGTTTGAATTGCTTCTTTAATATTTATATATTTTCTTTAATGTTATTATTTTTATTTTATTTAAAGACACACCAAGTATACACATTAAAGCTTATAAGTAAAAGAATAATAATTTGTATCAGATGTGTACACCTATGAAAATCGTCATAATTCGCATAGTAGTTGTTGTATACCTAATGATTTGAAAAGAGTAACCATGGAGATTCTGTCGGTTCTTCTCCATAGAAACGACCAACCCGAACCGTGCACCTTTTTCGACGTTTTATAAGTGCCCACCTAGGCCTATTTAAAATATTTTGATTTTGAACGAAGATGTGATTTCTTAAGATGAAGTAAGGCAGTAATATGCCTTGGTTTGGCCATATAGAAAGGATGAAAGAAGATATATTGACGAAACAGATATAGAGACGAAAGTATGTGCAAGAAGGGGCAGAGGAAGACCACGTTCCAACTACCTGGATCAAATCGATCGGACACTCAAGGACGGGAAAGTCACGAGTACTCAAAACCAGCGAGCATGTATGAAGAGCCGAAGCGTACGAAGTTATGTACGAAGGCTTAAACGGCTATCCTAGCAGTTCCATATTTTGCCATGTCCCCCGTTGCATTTTAAAATTGACCACCGGATCCTGAAAAGAAATTAAAAGCTAGTAGTAATCGACACTTAAAGGTCCTTACATAAATTGTCCCGCTGGGACCGGGTCCGACATAATGCCAGCTTCAGGTGGTCCAAAGCGCAGAGGAATGGGATGATACGTACCCATGGATGTAAGGAGAGGTTAAGGCTTATAATCAGTAATGTATGTATGTAAAAAGGTACACTTGTTTAGGCTTTATATATTAGTTAAGATATAATTATTTTGTACAGGTGTTTGCCACATAGCTCCTGCCTTGGTTCTTGGATGGTTCGAAAATAAAATCGAACTCGATAGATGGCGCTGCAGTCGTGTTTTCAGGATTTATTATAACTTTTCGCCCAACCGGGGCTGGCATAGCTTGTAACGCTGAATTAACTTAGTTTTAATTAACATAAAATATTTACTTTGCCCCAAAACTAGTATAAACGTTTAATTACCACGAAACCGCAAACGTTTAAAAGGGTTCCGTAGGCAGTCCTTAATTAGAGGCCCATAGCTTGCGACCTAAGGAGGTGCAATTTGAATATTTATTGAAGGAGCACTGATTACAATCTCCGTTTCAATTAAGAGTGTAAGCACTCGGTTAGAGAGCGCTAGTGGAATTGTTTTATAAAAACCAATGAATAAATAAAAAAAAGAGAGCCGTGGTGGCCGAGTGGTTCGAGCAGTTGCCTGCAACGCAAAGGTCGCAGGTTCGAATCCCGACTGTACCAATGAGTTTTTCTGAACTTAAGTACAGTGATCAGTCACACCACGAGCTGAACGGTGAAGGAAAACATCGAGAGGAAACCTGCATACGTCTAAGAAGAAATTCAAAGGCGTATGTATAGTCGTGCTGGAGTAACGGCGATGGACTCGCCATCTGTCACGTTGGCACCTAATATACCTCTGGCGGAAAGTGGGTGTGTGTGTATTACCTATACACCTCTGCCTACCCCTTCGGGGACCCTTGTGGGAAGGCGTGAGGATATATAAATAAATAATATAAGTATTGTATACCCCTTAGATTTTTTCTAAAGAATAAGAATTGACAAGTTTATAAAAAAAATACAAAACGAACGATCATGCATGCATGTAACAGCAACTCTTGTCGACGTCTCTGATGCAACTCCTTCCATTTGCTCCTGTCCTATGTTGTATTCCACAATACCTACCAATGAAACCAGACCTAATCCGGGTATAATTCTACGCGAGTGAAACTGCGAGGCATAGTATGCTAAAATTATAAATGTTAGACTAGCTGTCTCCGCGACTTGAAAAAATATTGTTCAGTTTCTAAAATAAAAGTAGCCTAAGTTACTCCTTTTTATATCAGTTATCTGCCAGTGTCCCGTCAAAATCGGCCCAGCCATTTCAGAGCTTACCCGGAACAAACAGACAGACAAAAAATTTTATGTTGGTGTATGTAGTAAAAAGCGGTTATTTTTATATTACAGACAGACACTCCAATTTTACTTATATAAATAAATAAATAAATAAAATAAAATAGCCTTTATTGCTGAACTTATCTACAGTGATTTTTCTTATAAATGTTTACGTTTTTTTTTTTTTTTTTTTTTTTTCATAAATTAGGAATCGGTAAACGGTCGTTTCGACGTTGCAGCTTGTCTTTCGACATAGGCCTTCTCTAAAGATTTCCACTCTATTCTATCTTTCGCTATGCGAGAATTTTACTTATATGTAGGTATATAAATAAATACCTAAATACCTCGGGACAATTCCACACAAATTGACCTAGTGCCAAATTAAGCAAAGCTTGTGTTTTATGGTAACTAGACAACTATATATTTACTTGTATAGATAATACATAGGACATCCAAGACTAAGGTACAAATACTCGTGCTTATCACACAAATATCTGCTCTCAGCGGGATTCGAAGCCGCGACCTCAAGTTTCGCAGTCAGGAGCTCTAACCACTAGACCAGACGGCCGGCCGTATGTATGTATAGATAAAATACGGGAGCCACCCGCAGTGGTTTCCCCCAACGCCATAGGCTCTACTGCGGTTCGCCGCGACATTCAATTAATCCCACCTCGTCACGTAAATTAGTTGGACACGTCAAAACTAGGCGCTATGGTATAGCACACAAGAGATAGCGGAGGCTTCACGCCTTCCCATAAGGGTCTCCGAAAGGGTAGGCAGAGGGTATGTAAGTAGTGCCAACATGAGAGATAAAAATACGTATATCTCTTATCTCTTCACGATTTCTCACAAGTGTCCCTAAATGCTTATTTTTTTTCATAAACGAATGCAGGTCTTCTTCACCGTAAAGCTCGTGGTGTGAGTAATTATTACTATACCAGAGCTCAGAAAAAACTCTTTGGTGCAGTCGGGATTCGAACTTTTTATTTTTGATAATACAAACTGATGTACAAGTTCATTGCGCCGCGCATAGCGCGACCTTTGTGGTTCCAAGGTATGGGCATGCATTCCCCGTCGATGGCGAGAAGTGCGGTGGTAGAAGGTGGATGTGGGCATCATTTTGAACAATACTTCAGAACACTCACCGCTTATGAATATAAAGTATTGAGAGACCAGTTTAAGAGTGTTGAAAACAAATTTCTTCTGACTTTCAAGCAAACATTCCCAATAGTGTATTTGAAATGTGACCGAGTAGCAAATTCCGAGTGGAGCGAGTATCTCGCGGAACTTGATGAAATCATTGAAATGTACTGTGAAATTTTCTTTTGAGCGGAGCGCAGGTAATAAGGAGGAGTGAGCGGAGCGGGGGCGGAGATCGGCAGGATAGTCGGGACACAATGAGTGTTACGATATCGAACAAACTTATTTAAAATGATACCGTGGAGGAGTGGGTTCGAGTAGTTCTCTCCAAGCAGTGCCGTAGCTAGGTAACCCAAGGACATGGGCAAAAAAAAAAAAAAAAAAAAAGCTGGGGCCCATCTAAAGTATTTAAAACCGTATTCGTCGTTTTCCAAATTCCACATACTCCAAATTTGTCGTAATCCAGATTATATAATCAATTAAAACCCAAATAGATATTACACAACTTATTTTAATGAAAAATTAAAACTAAGTTGCCATTATTAAAGTCGCATTCCTGGAATCCGGCTTATTTATATTTCGAATGTTGGAGAAGTTTATACAGATAGTGCCATCCAGGAATACGCGCCCACAAATTTCTAGTAGAGGTATTTTTTTATCCATCCCACATAATTTTCTGATTATCTATACGAATAAATAATATTGGAGAGTCTGTTTATTATAGCGGTTTTTACTAAATACATATGGACTGACTGTCTCTGTTGTTTCAATTAACTCGCTATCCAGGCTGACCGTGTGTCCCCTACTAAGCCAGCAGCGCAGTATCGGTCGAGCTCGAGCTAATGAATACAAACCACTCCATGTCCCGACTATCGACCTACACAGCTGCACACAGCGGCCACGGGAGAAAACGTTATTGAATTGATCCGGGCAGCACTTTCTAGCCGTATCGTAGGATGCTACATCTATCTAATAAAACACTGTACGATGTGACTAATCATACATACATATCACGCTCAATCCCTAACGGGGTAGGCAGAGAGTATAGAGCGCCAGTTGTCTCTAAACTTACATACCTCTTTCGCTTCGTCCACATTCATCAGTCTCTGCATACATTGCTCGTCGGTTTCGAGTACTCTTGACGTTCCCGTCCTTCAGCTTCCGATCGATTTGATCCAGGTAGTTGGAACGTGGTCTTCCTCTGCCTCTTCTTGCACACACTTTTACTGTGACTAATCACTGTACGTTAGTTTGGAAACTCATTGCTACAGTCAGGATTCGAACTTACAATATTTATTTTGCAGTCGACTCTAATCGCTCGGCCCCCACCAATCATCAACTTCTCCAAACATGTTATCAATCTTTGGTTAGTGCTTTTGAGATTGAAATACAGAGAGTCGCAAAATGCACGAGATATTTCCTTTCAGTAAATAAAGGAGTGAAACAGGAATTAATTAACGTTGTCGTTATTACTCGGACCGCTATTTGTCTGTTTGTTTCAACTCTGTAATTTATGGCCAACTTGTCAGTTTGGCCAAGGAAGGACTAAGGCCTAATTATAAACCGTCTTTGTGGAGAATTTCCAATTAATAATTTTAATTTACAAATTATTATTAAGGGGGCGTACATTAATTACGTGTTCTAGGGGGAGGGGATAAAGCTTAATTTTTCTTAATCTTACTTTCTTAGCAATAGCAAATATCACCTAATATTTTTATAGCAGAAAGCGGTACAAAATTCCGTGAAAAAATATTTCTAGTATGGAATGAATTTTAATTGTCGGGCCTACGTTGTTCCCCCATACTTGGGTACTATTGCTGTAACTACTATTGCTGTAACGAAAAAATATTGTTATTGTATATGCCTAATGATTTGAAAAGAGTAACCATGGAGTTTCTTGCCGGATCTTCTCCATGGAAGCGACCAACCCGAACCGTGCACCTTTTTCGACGTTTTATAAGTGCCCACTTGGGCCTATGTGAAATAAAAATATTTTGATTTTGACTTTGAATAAATCTTTTAAACGTTTTAATTAAAAAATAATTATTACTATATATATAATACATAAATAGGCTTTGCTAGTCTTCAATAATAGTAATAAGAGCAAGCTGTGTTTTTGTTTTTTTTTGGATTGATGATCAAGAAGCCGCGGTGGGCGAAAACATATCCTATATATGCTTATGATATGTGCCAAATTTCATTGAATTCCGTTCAGCCGTTGCGGCATGATTGAGTAACAAACATACAGACATACTCACAAACTTTCACATTTATAAATATTAGTAGGACGAGAAATACCAGAAAGATCTCTTGGAAAAAGATCATGCGGGTAAATAATGCCATTTAAAACAAAAATGTGTATATGTGGAGCTATTTCCACAGTGGTGGTATCTTGAGCATTTCAGAGATATGTTCATTTGTTTCAGAGTGAAAACCATTAAGGGAAGCGGAAATAGTAGCAGCTCAAATACCAAAACAAAATGGACTCAAATGGTTCAAACAAAAACCAGCACACTTATAGATAGTGTCATCCACGAAGACGCGCCTCACCAGTTTCTACTTGAGGGGGTCGCGGGATGCGGGGAGTATGACCCGAGTCTATTAATTGTAGTGTGCGTGTGCACTCACAGGTAATCAGTGTGTACCAAAAATACTCAAACGTTAGTGGAAGGTTGCCCACTTACACTATAAACTATAGGGAAGAATAGTGGGGTGCGTCTTCGTGGATGGCACTATCTATAGTCCCTCACGAGGTAGATAGGGAGAGTATTTCCTTCAACATAAAGCTCGAAATTTAACTAATCACTTAAGTTCAGAAAAAACTTATTGGTATCGTCGGGATTCCAACTTGCAATCTTTGTGATACAGGCAACTCGAACCATGCCACGTTGGCTCAATAATAATAATAATCATTCATTGAGCAGATTGATGCATGTTACTTGCATTAATTTGACGACCGCCAGGTCTAGTGGTTAGTGCTCCTGACTGCGAAACTTGAGGTCGCGGGTTCGAATCCCGCTGAGGGCAGATATTTGTGTGATGAACACGAGTATTTGTACCTTAGTCTTGGATGTCCTATGTATTTATGTATATATCTGTCTATATAAGTAAATATATCGTTGTCTAGTTACCATAACACAAGCTTTGCTTAATTTGGGACTAGGTCAATTTGTATTCAATTGTCCCTGGTATTTATTATTATTGTTAATATGAATGCATACCTACACCCAGGTAAGTATACAGGTAGGATAGCAATAGCATACATGAGAAGCAACATTAATGCGAGAAAAAAATTATACAAAATTAGCGGCCCATCCAGGCTTCACAAAAGGGAGGATATTTATTTTTTAAACATTTTGGCATATTTTTTTTAAATATCCTCACGCCTTCCCACAAGGGTAGGCAGAGGCAGAGGTGTATAGGCAACACCCACACACCCACTTTCCGCCAGAGGTATATTAGGTGCCAACGTGACAGATGGCGAGTCCATCGCCGTTACTCAAGCACGACTATACATACGCCTTTAAATTTCTTCTCAGACGTATGCAGGTTTCCTCTCGATGTTTTCCTTCACCGTAAAGCTCGTGGTATGACTAATCACTGTACTTAAGTTCAGAAAAACTCATTGGTACAGTCGGGATTCGAACTTGCGACCTTTGCGTCGCAGGCAACTGCTCGAACCACTCGGCCACCACGGCTCTATTTTTTGTCTTGCAGTTAAAATAGCCTATATTTATCAGTGATAATTTAGCATTCAAATGGTGAAAGTATTTTTTAAATAGGTCCAGTACTTTTTGAGCCAATTCAATACAAACATACTTACATACCAATCTTTCCTCTTTATAATATTAAGTATAGATAGAAATTCCCGTCGGTTCGGCGAATCCCCATTATTCCCAACCCCAGAACGCCAACAAACAAACCGAAAACACTCCTATTTCTGGGCATTTAAATTTAATCAAGCTGGTTATCGGAGCGGCCCGTTCCAATTAGCTGCGATCGCAACCTGCTATCTGATGCGTTAACTGTTATTTGTGAACGACCTGCCGCAAACGTTCAGCATTCATTTCATCACCTTTCAGCTCTTGTCAGCAGCTGGTGTGTTAAAGCGAAGGGTACAAGAGTTAAGTGGCTCCATCTATCTCTTGATATTTTAAGTAGAGGCTGAAGTGAACCCCCTTAAATGTCTACAATCCTACCCTGCTCCCTAACCCACGAACCGTTTTTTTTTTTTATACAAACAAATTGGCAAACAAGCATACGGCCTACCTGATGGGAAACGGTTACTACGGTAAGCCGTAAGTACGGTAGCCTTTTTACGCTCACGATACCGAAGTATCACTTGCGCGTTGCAACTCTGTGTTCGGAGAGTTACAGTGTGTTGGCAGCATAATGGGTTTAATCCCTCTGCTTCCAACACAATGTAACAATCCTCCCCCCTCCCCAAGGAGCTCATTACTGAAAACCTTATTCACCACGTAGGAACACAACACAAATAATTGTGTTATTTGGCTACGGACTTCTATAAGGTGGAGGTCCTGCCCCAGTCGGGCAGCTCCGAATTCGAACGGGAAACCGTTATGCCTTGCCTCTCTTATTACCTCTCGATTTATTGCATACTTGTAATTATCGAGTGCATTATTATTATTGATTATTATATTATTTGGATTATGAAACTGACTCAAATTCAGTTAAACAAAGTCCAGAAGTGATTTTAGAATAACTTCATATCACAATGAAAATTTCTCAATTATTCGCTAATATTGTATAAGGGGCTCCTTAGGTGGGGGCGGGGGTGAGGCGGCGGGTTGCCTAGTAGTCGCGACGCACATTAGCTTATACAGTGACTTATCTCGGGATATCGCACTTAATAAAACTCAAAACTGAAGTATCAGATTGTAAATGAACAATATTAGCGAATAATTGAGAAATTTTCATTGTGATATGAAGTTATTCTAAAATCACTTCTGGACTTTGTTTAACTGAATTTGAGTCAGTTTCATAATCCAAATAATATAATAATCAATAATAATAATGCACTCGATAATTACAAGTATGCAATAAATCGAGAGGTAATAAGAGAGGCAAGGCATAACGGTTCCGAGCGGACTATAGATAAGAGTGTCGGAGGTATGCCGTGAGTTGTTCTATTGCAACTAAACTTCTGCTATCCAAACTTGGTCACGAAATGTCCCTCTGATGGGAAGCAGGCTGCCGTGGCCTCACTTGATAGTTCAAGACAAAAGCCTATTCCAAGCAGTTGGTTAAAACAAATGTCGAATCTATAGTCATAATCATAAAAAGGCATTGTTTATACTGATTTTCCATTAAAGGTTTCACCATGGTTCTACTCGCGTAAAAAACACGTTTTATCAGGAAATTTCTTCATGAAGAGACTGATGAATTTAGAAGAAGCGAAAGAGGAATGTAAGTCTAGAGGGAACTGGCGCTCTATAATCTCTGCCTACCCCGTTAGGGACTTGGCGTGATGATATATGTATGTAATTTTCTCTGGTGTAGAGCATATCAAATACCCAACGGTAGAAATGTCTCTCAAAACCGGTGAAAATGTATGAAAAGACAAGAGAGAAGAGACATGTAAAGCAGTATATTCTATTCAGGATTCAGTGCATTGAGAACTGGCACTCAACTATATCTGCCTACCGCATAAGGCGTGATACGATGAGAAGAAAGTAAACTAAACATTCACCTACCCACACAAGCCAACGCGTTCCAACCTATCAAGCTATTGCACCGGATCCCAATGTACCAACCGTTGGAGCAGGATATCGGACTGGCCTTTCGCCGGGAAATTAGGTTTTCGAACATTACAGTACTACCAACTTAGGGCTCGGGTCATTTATTGTTCGGACGCAGGCCGAATGTCTTTGTGCTCAGGAATTCAGCTTATTGAATTGGTAAAGGAAATGGTGTACGGAAATCAGGAAAAATACAATAGGAAAGAGAACAATCTATGAAGTAGGTATTTAGATAACTAGAGGTGGTTTTACACACGTTAACTCGATTTCTCTTATACAGGTGTTTAAATTTGTAGAGTTCATTTTTCATTCCAATGTTTTTTTTTATACAACAAGAGTGGCAAACAAGCATACGGCCCACCTGATGTGACACGGTTACCGTAGCCTATTTACGCTCACGATACCGAAATATCGTTGCCCCTCTGTGTTCGGAGAGTTATAGTGTGTTGGCAGCATAATGGGACTAATCCCTCTGCTGCAAACACAATACAACAATCCTCTCCCCTCCCCAAGGAGCTCATTACTGGAAACCTTATTCACCACGTAGGAACACAACACAAAAAAAAATGTTATTTGGCTACGGATATCTATAAGGTGGAGGTCCTGCCCCAGTCGGGCAGCTCCAAATTATTTCTCGCTCCTCTCACTTAAGTTACCTCCAGAGTATCAATTACTTTAATTACCAAATGTAAAGTTAAATTGAGTTAAATACTTAATCTAACTTTAAACAGTCTAGTCACGAGCGAATTTCCTGCAGCAGTGATTAAGGTTTCAATCATGGAGAGCCGTTCGTGTTGGTTTGTTTAAAGCATTTGAAAGTTAACGGTTTTTTACTTCTAATTTATTTTATTTAACACTAATTTGGCTCCGCGGTTTCGCCTAATGCGAATATATATGTTTCGATACTTCGTGTTGAAACCGTACATAGGCGACGGTACCCGCTTACCATCAGGCGGGACCTATGCTTGTGCAAAACAACACCTGGGCGAGGAACGGATTTTTCTCGTAGTTGGCACAAGAAATATCTGGGATTACATTTGGATCGCTGTATTGCTATATAGCGATATAGGCGTGTGTTTGTTAGCTTACTCCTCCTCAACGACTACACCGATTTGGTTGACAAATTGTGTGTATATTTGAGTACAATTGAAGCCGGTAGATAGCGCTGCAATTGTTTTTAGGCGCTTTTGTTCCTTATTTTTTCACCTGTATGTTAGGTAAGTAGGTAGATGACGTCATTGCTGTCACCAAGACCAAAACGGGGTAGGCAGAATGGAGCCCTTCTCTAGACATACAGACCCTCTTTCATCGATCTCTACATACATGCTTCGTTGGTTCGAACAAACCAATTGACAATCTCATGGTAAAAAATATCCAATCATGTTACTATGGCAACCATGTTGCAAATATTGCAGACAGCGAGAGTATAATATACATTTCACGGGAGGCTTGGCACCCGTTCAGGCATAATTTATCCGCGCGACAACATGTTAAGAAAATTAATAGCGTTTGTGGCGACAGTGTGGAACAAACAACGTTGTACAAATACACAAACATACATATTTGTATATATCTTCACGCCCAGCAAGGTCTCCCGAAGAGCTAGGCAGAGGTAGTACACGTAGTCTTTTACGCGGCGATATACTTTAGGTGCCAACGTGACAGATGGCGAGTCCATCGCCGTTACTCAAGCACGACTGACTATAAATGCATCTTTGAATTGCTTGTCAGACGTGCATACGTCGAGTCACCGTATAGCTCGTAGTGTGACTAATCACTGTACCTACTTAGGGACTACTTACTCGAAATTGTCAGTTACCAGGTAGCAAAGCTTGTGTGTATACAGATCTATATACATACATAAAAACATAGGACATCCAAGATTAAGGCACAAATACTTATGTTCATCACACAAATATCTGCCCTCAGCGGGATTCGAAACCGCGATTTCAAGTTTCGTAGTCAAGAGCTCGAACCACTATACCAGACGTGAGACCATGAGTGATCCTAACAGAGATGATATCAGGCAAATTATAAGCTCAATTTGAACGAAACAGACTAGCTTAAGCCGCTTACTGACAAGCGAACCACACGCTATATACATACATAGACATTTTGCGAAATACATTTGAATTTATTTAGCGACGGTGCATACAAAAGCTGTAAACCACAGCTGAAGCTATGGAGCACGTACTATACAATTATGACACACGCTAGACGCTGATTGGACCGATTGAAAGAGATTCAACTAGGAGAATACATTTTTAGCGAAGACTAGCAACTATGTAGCGCGTCATAGGGGTGCTTTTTGCGTGCATCAAGTTGAGGAGTTGAGACCTTTGATCGTGTATAATTGTAGCCTGATATGTTTTGCTACTGCTTTGTGTTTGCTTCAAAGAGCATTGAAATATGTTACACTAAGAGTTGATGACGTGCGACCAAAAGACTAGTATCCAAGTCGGGATAAATATATCTACACGCCTTCCCTCGAAGGTCCTCGATGGAGTAGACAGCGGTGTAACAATACCCTCTTTTCGCCGGATATCTTAAGGAGTCAATGACAGATGGCATCCATCGCAGTTCCGCAAGCGTCTACACACACGTCTTTTGTTCTTTTCTTTTGTTTTTGTTATTTGTTTTTTTATAAACTGATCTGAAACTCGGGGTTCGGACTAGGAATCTTTGCACTGCAGGCCACTTGTCGAACCACCTCTGACGTAAAAGCCTATTATGTTCTGTGGCTGATTTTGACACTAAGAGTTTTAATGACACGTATGATACCGAAGGACTAATATTCGTGTCAAGAATATTTAAGAAAAAAATTAAATAAGTCCACTGTAAAGTGGTATTATCTTCAAACTTTATAATTTAGTTACTGGCGCAGTGTAAAAGATAATTTCCAACCCTTGGTGTGCGCGTTCCAGTTTTTCCGTCTCAAGGACAATAGGGTCTCGCAGGGTTGTGTAGGGACAATGAAACCCCTGTTTCAGCGAATTAAGCCTCCGGTAAACAAGATGATACTTAACTGTATCTATTTTGGCATGACACGTCGAGATGAAGTTTAATCCAGTAAAATGTATAACCTCTTTCTGCTTTACTATAGCATATTTAAGCATAAGTACATAAATTGGAGCCTCATAGGGTAGGCAGAGATAGTAGAGCGCCTACTCTCTCTAGAGAGAGAAACTCTAGACTTAGAGACACTTTTAATTCCACATTCATCAAGGATCGGCGAAGCAAGCGATACCCCTGTTGTTGCAAGCTTCCATAGGCGGCGGTAACCGCGTACCATCAGGCGGGCCGCATTTTTTTTTCCAGAAAAAATCTAAAGATTTCATCAAAATGAACGCAGGTGAAACCGCAAGGCATCACTAGTAACGTATATAGTATGTACTTAGATATATAACAAGTGTATCGGAAAGGTCAGTTACCTTATTACGGCCAGGTATTACGCACCTCATTTCAGATTAGCTAGTATTGCCATTCCACACGCCAAGCACGCAGCGTTCGTATGCCCCACACGCCATTACTGCCTTCGATTACTAATTGATAGAATATTTATGTTGTATATAATATAATATCTTAATATATATATTTCTTGTGTGCGTGTGTATGTGACTGAACTCCTCCTAAACGACTGGACCGATTTTGATGAAATTTTTTGTGTGTGTTCAAGGGGATCTGGGAAGGGTTTAGATTCACAATTGGACCCGATAGGTGGCGCCACCATCTTTTTTTTTCCACCCGAGCGAAGCTGGGCGGGACAAGTAGTATTAATATATAATACTAGCTGTCCCGCCCAGCTTCGCTTGGGTGAAAATTAACAATTTCTGAAACACGATCGCAACGCCACCTATCGGTTCTAACTGTGAATCTAAACCATTCTCGAATCCACCTGAGAAGACACAGAAAATTTCATGAAAATCGGTCCAGCCGTTTAGTAGGAGCTCAGCGACATATACATGCTCAGATAAAAATATTTATATGTTTTTAAATTTTTTTCTTACAAACCTTCTCCTGACAATAAAGAATACATAAAAGAAAGATTTATCCAATTTGGTGCAGTTGTTTGGAAGTTATGTGCGTACAAACATTTCGGTGATTCAATTTTTATATATATAGATATCTTCACGCCCTGCCATAGGGCTCCCGAAGTTGTATTTAGGTGTGAACTTTGGTCACGAATAGATATATACATATATCCTATATATATATATATACATATATATCCTCACGCCTTTCCACAAGGGTCCCCGAAGGGGTAGGCAGAGGTGTCTAGGTAATACCCACACACCCACTTTCCGCCAGAGATATATTTAGATGCCAAAGTGACAGATGGCGAGTCCATCTCCGTTACTCAAGCACGACTATACATACGCCTTTGAATTGCTTCAAAATATTAAGATGTGATTATTAGATGTTAACTGACCACTGATCTCACAATTGCAAGCTGTGACAGGGTGAGGGGTAAAAAAATCATGAAATTGTTGTAACGTAAATAGTGGATGGCCCCTTGTTAGGGGAAGGCATAGCTGAAACGAGTTATTTTATACGAGATTTATACGAGGCTTTCATTGGTCTTTATTCAGCTAAATCAGCAAAAAAAAATATCTATGCCAAACTTAATTTTAATTCCTTTGAACAATTTTTACAAACTTTTGAATCTATAAAATTAAAGAACAAACAAAAAAGCATTAAATAATCTCCCTTTTGATTTGTTTTCAAATAATTGAGTCATTGTTAGCAAGGCTCTCAATCATATAGTTAATGTACATATATATATATATACTAGTGGTCCCGCCCAGCTTCGCTCGGGTGGAAAAAAAAAGATGGTGGCGCCACCTATCGGGTCCAATTGTGAATCTAAGCCGTTCCCAGATCCCCTTGAACACACACAAAAAAATTCATTAAAATCGGTCCAGGCGTTTAGGAGGAGTTCAGTGACATACACACTCACAGAAGAATTATATATATAGAGATATATCTTCAAAATCAATCAAAATCAAAATCTTTTTATTTCACATAGGCCCAGGTTGGGCACTTATAAAACGTCGAAAAAGAAGCACGGTTCGGGTTGGTCGCTTCCATGGAGAAGAACCGGCAAGAAACTCCATGGTTACTCTTTTCAAATCATTAGGCATATACAATATTTTTTTCGTTACAGCAATAGTACCCATGTATGGGGGAACAACCCGACAATAGGTCGTTGCTTACTATACAAAGCATACATAAAACAAGATAATTATAACAATGTTAGCAAGATCTAAGAATCTACAAAGCCTACAATGTTCTCACATTCACAAATTAGACAAATTAAACAAGTGACACAAATATTGTCATCAGTACTGTAACTAATTCTGGTCAAGACATGGAATAAATTAAAATAAAAAAAAAGGAAAATTATTATTGTATAAAAAAAAAACCGAATTGAGAAAAGAAAAAGATTCAGAATAGTTAGAGACACACGACACGTGACGCTCGTGACACTCTTGACACGAGGGTCTTCAAAGGGACAAAGATATGACTCCCTCTCCGCCAGACATAGGTATCAAACGTGTATATTGTCTTTACGATACGTCCTTGAATAATATCTTCACGCCTATCGATAAAGGTCTCTAAAGGAGCAGACGGAGATAGAACTGTACTTATTTTATAATTTTAATTTATGGCTGCCGTTTCACGAGCACGGCTTTACCTACGACTTGAAATTTTATGCAAAATTCCTTATGATAATGTCCTTAACCGTAGAGCTCGTATTTAGTATCTGTTCAGCATAAGGTCAGAAAAGACTCTCATTGGTACTGACTGGCGAGATTCGAACCTGCTATTATGAATTTCAAGCGACTTGGCTGTTCTTTTATCATCTTATGCATAAAAATCAATCACGGTTCGTTAGTCTCGCATAAACTCGTATATTTCACGATTGATTAGGATGAATTGTATTGTGTGTGTTTGCATAGGGACCCCCCAGGGACCAATATCCCGGGTTTAGATTCACAATTGAACGCTGCGATCGTGAGAACGAAGTTGGTCGAGACAGCAAGTATTTAAATGTTATCTCACTGTTTTGCTTAATTATCATTATATCCATTAACAGTAGTAATATACATATCATTCATAATTCATTAACACCTCCATATTAAATAATACACACACACATATATACACATATCTGTGTATGGGTATATACGTGTGTGTGTGTACACTTACAATTTTTGAAGTGAAAACTTCTTATGGCGCGTTGGGCACTTTTGTGGGTGAGCATTTTCAGCCGTTCTCGCGACAGATGAGATTTTACACAGATATACTCCGCGTGTATTCTTATAATATATGTATACTATACGCGCTCTTTGCATGGGCATACGTGCTCTCGCGACAGACGAGATTACATACCTATATGTATACTCAGAGTGTATAGGTATGCGAGAGCGCTGCATGCTATACGCAGTCTTTGCATGGGCATTCGTTCGTGCTCTCGCGACAGACGAGATTACATACCTATATGTATACTCAGAGTGTATAGGTATGCGAGAGCGCTGCATGCTATACGCAGTCTTTGCATGGGCATTCGTTCGTGCTCTCGCGACAGACGAGATTGAGAGTTTTTTATATTTATTTTCTAAATGAATATTAAATATATATATATATTATATATTATTATATTATATATATATATATATATATATTAATATTAAACGGAAAATTTATTTATTTAAATATTTCATTTGACTTGTGTTGCTGCTATGGTATTGTGTTAAAAAAACAAATCTAAGTGCCCAACGCGCCATAAGTTCAAGTTTTCACTTCTGCCTGCACTCCCGGAGTGCAACCCGTAATTATTTTTTTATATTCTTTATAATATGTTCCTAGTTTCTTAGGTTTTTATTTCTTTTTTTATATTTTTAAGCTTTTTACTTAATTCTTGTAGTAGTTGTGGTTACCTGTAATTGGGTGGACCACTTATGTAAGTTTTATTATGAACCATATTAACAGAATATGCTATGGCATATTTAATTAAGGCATTAAGGTGTTCTTACCTGTTGGTGATCCACATAAATAAATAAATAAATAATTAACATTGCATGCAATATCCAAATTGGGGCATCCCTAGCGTGTTTGTTATGTTGTATCTACTTTGTTAATTAACGTTTAGTGGTCACATGGCAGTCTCCTGGTTAACCATATAATAAAATTTTGAACACAACAGATTCTAAATGGTCCTCGTCCAGTTCATTAATTTTAATCAATATGTGGACTCTTGGTTTCGTATTTTATCAACAACGTTTTTTTTATAAAAAGCCGTGGTGGCCGAGTGGTTCGAGCAGTTGCCTGCGACGCAAAGGTCGCAAGTTGGAACCCCGACTGTACCAATGAGTTTTTCTGAACTTAAGTACAGTGATTAGTCACACCACAAGCTTTACGGTGAAGGAAAACATTGAGATGAAACCTGCATACGGCTGAGAAGTAATTCAAAGGCGTATGTATAGTCGTGCTTGAGTAACGGCGATGGACTCGCCATCTGTCACGTTTGCACCTAATATACCTCTGGCGGATAGTGGGTGTGTGGGTATTACCTGTACACCTCTGCCTACCCCTTCGGGGACCCTTGTGGGAAGGCGTGAGGATTTTTTTTTATACTACAAGTTTGCCAAACAAGCATTTGGCCCACCTGATGGGAAGCGGTTACCGTAGCCTAATTACGCTAACGATACCGAAGTATCACTTACGCTGCCACTCTATGTTCGGAGAGTTATACTGTGTTGACAGCATCATAGGACTAATCCCTCTGCTGCTAACACAATATAACAACCCCCCCCCCCCTCCCCAAAGAGCAAATTAAATACATTAAGTATCAGGGTTGTGATCGCGCCTATATGAACACCTTCGAACCTTCCCACAAGGGTCTCAGGAGTAAGAAGAGGTGTATAACGCTCTATCGACGGAGTTGTATATATATCCACCAATTTTCTCAAACGTAAGTGGGTTTCTCTCGATATTTCCCTTCACCGTAAATTTCGCCCGTGGTGTGATTAATCACTGTACTAAAGTGAGCAAAACTCATTGGTACAATCTGAATTTGAACTTGTAACTTTCGGTTTGAAGGCGACTTTTCGGAACTGCCAACACGGTTCTAATACGTATAAATATACCCAAAATTAATGATCATGATTCCTCATTCATCATTTTTCCTACAAATGATCATCGCACAAAATCCCTCGTATAAATTATTATAAAATGATGAAGGCATAACATAATTCTTGTCGCATTTCGGGGATTGTTTAGAGCGTACAAATTTTCGGAAAAGCGAAACAAATATGTAAGGAAAGAAGTGGAAAGAAGTAGAAAGAAGTGGTCTCTGCCTACCCTCACGAGAAAGAGGCGTGATTATATGTATGTATGTATGTATGTACAAACTTTAGAACGAATAACTTATGATTAAAAAAGCACCGAAATATTACGAGTTTGTTCCACTATCCCATGTAAACGCTTCTCGAGCCATGCGCTTAGTGGGTGGCATTATATTTATGACAAGATTACAAAAGTGGGTGTGTGGGTGTTACCTATACACCTCTGCCTACCCCTTCGGAGACCCTTGTGGGAAGGCGTGAGGAGATATTATTATGTTATATAAGATTACAACGGAACTAAGATCCTGTCTTGTAGTGCGCAACACAGATGCTCCCACAATCGTGCAGTTTATCTTATTTACCGTAAAGAGTGGTGGCCAAAGAATGCGGTTCGAAGCCCGGCTGGACCAACGAGCTATTTCTAAACTAATATAGTATAAGTATAATATCACACCAGTCGGGATTCGAACTTGCATTCGTTGTGTCGCAGGCAAGTCGAACCAGTCAGCCAACACGGCTTTTTAGGATATATGTATTACATTTTTCATTATATGTGTGTTAAATATCGCAATGGAACGTTGAAGCTCATCTTTACTTCTATGGCGCCGAGATCTGTTTCGTATCCCAAATTCGTGTCGACAGAACGCATGTAAATTAATGCAAGCCAGGACATATATCAATATTTATGTTGCCAGAAAACGAGCACTCCTCAAATTTAAAGCAAATATCAAATGCTAAATGTGTACCCGGACAATGTAGAATAGTGTTGCGCAAGTATATTCCTAACGTGATATCATTTATGAGCGGATATCGCGTACATACATTGTACGATTCAATCCACTAATGAAGGCGGGAACTGAGTCGACGCCATCTTGACTGCAGGGTTGCCAGCTTCATTAAATTTAACTAAAATGAAAAAATATACGCTAAAAATTACGCGTTATCCACATTAGGGATAATCGCAAAGGTCGACCCAACTGCAGTGCAATGGAGGAGCCTTGCCCTGGGGGAATCGCCTTCTTGATCACGGTATCCCCTACGAAAGATAAGCAAGTTTTTTTAGTAGGTAATCAAAGTTGGTAAACCTTCACACTAGTGCGGAGAACGAATAATTCAACTGCTTTATCATTGAAATGTATTATCCAAAAACCGTGGTGGCCGAGTGGTTCGAGCAATTGCCTGCGACACAAAGATCGCAAGTTCGAATCCCGACTGTATCAATGAGTTTTTCTGAACTTAAGTACAGTGATTAGTCACACCACGAGCTTTACGGTGAAGGAAAACATCGAGAGGAAACCTGCATACGTCTGAGAAGAAATTCAAAGGCGTATGTGTAGTCGTGCTTGAGTAACGGCGGCGGTCTCGCCATCTTTCACGATGGCACCTAAAATATATCTCTGGCGGAAAGTTGGTGTTTGGGTATTACCTATACACCTCTGCCTACCCCTTCGGGGACCCTTGTGGGAAGGCGTGAGGATATATTATTATATTATTATTATCTAAAACCTTAGGAGATCTATGTGTTTTTGTTTTTGCCAAGAGATGAAGGATCAAAAAAGAATAGGCAAAAGTGTGTGAAGAAGGGAAAGTTCCTACTATGATTGTGGATCTTGTAAATTCTGCGTATGCAAATAATATTTGCAGTGCTTGGCATTCGGCATGATGCCAAAGGCAACCGATGCATTTCCATATTGACTGCAATATGAACTATTGGTTGAAACTGCGTTCATTTAAATAGACCATAAATAAACATAAGTCCCATTAGGGACTCGGCGTGATGATATGCAATATATAGCAAATGTGACAAGTTCAGATCCTTAGGTTATTATACCAAAGTTATTTATCTGACCTTAAGTACAGAGATTAATTCCACCATGAGTTTTAGGGTGAAGGAAAACATCGAGAGGAAATCTCCATACATTTGAGAAGAAATTCAAAGACAGATAGGTGCATATGTCCTGCACAATACATCGAATATACTTCACGATTGAGCGAATCTACCATTTTGTATATCTGCTATGGAAAACGCTAATGATCAGTTAGAAGAAGACCACGCTCCAACTACCTTGTTCAAATCAAACGAACACTCAAAAATGGGAACGTCAAAAGTACACGAAACCGGCGAGCATGTAAGTAGAGAATGACAAATGTACATAGCACGAAAGACTTACAGACCAGTCTACAGAAAACTTAAGCTTTAATATCTCTAATCCGTGAGGGATTCGGCATGGTGGTGGATGTATGTATGTAATGTAATGTATGTATAAAAAGCAAATAGCTTATACATACATCCATACATATCATCACGCCGAGTCCCTAACGCGACAGGCAGAGATTATAGAGCGCCAGCTCTCTCTACTCTTACATACCTCTTTCGCTTCGTCCACATTCATCACTCTCTTCATACATGTTCGTCGGTTTCGATTACTTTTGATTGAGTACAGAAATAACAACAACATTGCTTATATTGTAGTTATTTTTACTCAATTCAAGGAAGCCCTTCTATCAAACTTAAAACAAGGTTTTCACGTGTGACAGCCCTATTGTTAGACAATGGCGGGAAAATATTGACGTCATAAGCACGGGCGCTGGCAAACCCTTCCGAGCACGATGCAGAGTAGTGCGATCTATTCAGAGATCGTTATCGTAACATGGCTCACATTATGCTATTACATTAAACTAATATGTACTTACATTAACAGCTCCAATTACTAATATGAAGAATATAAATCACCCACTTTAAAGGAGATCGAAGCCACAGAAACGGAAAGATAGATAAGATTCTCACGGAAAGATAAAGATCAGTAATTGTGACATCCTGTACCATACACGTCGAAACTTTAGATTCTGGAAAAGTCCCCGTCGAGTTTTTCCCTAGAAATTACATGGACGCAGTACAAGAGCTAGAGATATTAGGGAATAACAAGTGTTGTTGTATGGTAACCGCTTACCATTAAGCGGGCAACTAGTACGAGTAGTTACACTCGGTTACAACGCCTTTGATGTACATACGTACAATCATGCCCCACACGGGGTACGCAGAGAGGGAACTGTGTGAAGAGGCAGAAGAATACCACAATGTAAGTAACTAGATCAAATTTATCGGACAGTCAAGGATGAAAACAGCGGGTTCTCGAAACCGGCCTACATGTATGAAAAGGCTCATGAATTTGGATGAAACGAAATAGCACTGTAAGTCCGGAGAGAATTGGCTTTAAAGTATACATATTTCTTGTTATTTTTCATTCGATCTTGGCTTTGAAACTAAACCTAACCTTTTAACCAGAACTAAAAAAAAAAGTATTTCAAAATTCACTTACTTGCAATAATAAAGTCTGCCATCCCTCCCAGTGTGGACAGTCCAACCTTCCTTCAGTTCAGTCTGCAGCCTTTCTAAAGCAGCCTCTTCTTCCAACGCCGCCCGCCCTGCCTTGGGGCTCGCGGACTCCAATTTCGGACTGCCATACTTCGGACTGGCGCCCAACTTGGGACTATTGGCTAGCCTGGGACTGTTCGAGCTAGAAGCTCCGTCGCTCAAGCTAGGGCTTCCTGTCAGTCTTGTCCCGAAACAAGGACTCGGGTTCGGTCTAGGACTCGGGGCTAGCTTGGGACTGGCCGTGCCGCTGGGACCAGGCGTTGACGACGCCTGCTGCAGCAGCATGGCTTTCACGTCATCCAACCATTTTTTATTTATTTTTTCTGAAACGAAGGAAAAACATGTCATTTCAGAATGCAGAGGGAAGCCTTAATTTCGAAGTGAAAAAACATCAGGTTTCCATAAAATGATACTAAAAACGAACCACCCTCGTTGGTGAGCTCTCCAAAATGGCAAGACCGATTAAAACTGGCCCAAAAAGTTTACTGGAAACATCGCCCAAATTGCCACGAAAAAAGAACGAAACTGTTCCCGCGCAAGCCGTAATCGTCCAAAAGCGACGGAACAAACAAAATATGAATGAAAATGGTCGCCATTTTGGAAATGGCTCTCTGTATTCCCGCGCTTTTAACTGGGCATTCGATAAGCCGTGAATATTTCTGTTTCAATACCATATATCCTATATAATGGGCGCAAATATGCGCAAATTCTTTTTCAAATCAATCTGTTTTTGTTCTCGTGTAGACACCGTACTGTAATTGCCGTTTCCGTTGAACTTGTCATAAAATTTCACTTTGCCCGAAATATCGTAACATTTAGCCGTTTAGGAAATTCCGAAGTTTGCTTACGTTAAATCAATCCTAATTTAATTTCGGGGAGGCAAAGGCACGACTTAAGTCGACGACGCTCGTGACGTTCGAAAACATTTTGGAAAATAATTCAGTTACGAAGCGCGGGTTTTAGTAATCCACGATCCATTATTCCTTAATATCATTACATTTTATCCTGTATTAAATTTTTCAAATTTACAAAGATTATACGAACCAGCTAAATGTAACTCTTGCGTTACCGACTGCAATATCCCCTTCACACAATTTTTGAAGAATCTGCTGTACTTCGACTCACTTGAAGAATGGACTTAAGTTATTTCCGTGAATTTTAAAAGGCTTAAATTTGTTGATAACTAGCTACACCCCACGGTTGATTTCATACATACATTTGAACGTTCTCTTGGATTACTATCTATTTATTACTTTAGGACTTAGGCTGTATTAGAATCAGTTGCGTAGTTAAAAAGATCGAAACCTACAGGCGGCCGGAAACTGCTATATTTTATGAAAAGATGTCTGAGGTCAGTTTATTAACACACTGGAAGCAATCCCGAACATTAAGTTGAAACAGTGACAACATTGTTATAGAGTTCTGTTGTACAGTTCCAGACACAGACACCAATCAACTTCACCAGTAAGAGTAAAACCACTTCATCATTCTTGACTTAAATCATCACTTCCTACTCCTAGCTACACATCTAGGCCGTCCGTTTGACGACCGTCTGGTCTAGTGGTTAGAGCTCCTGATTGATTAGTCTCACCACAAGCTTTACGATAAAGGAAAACATCGAGAGAAATCCTGCCTTTGAGAAGAAATTCATAGACGTATGTGTAATCGTGCTTGAGTAATGGAGATGGACTCTCCATTTATCACGTTGGCACCTAAATATATATCTCCCGTGGAAAGTGGGTGTGTGAGCCATATCTACACACCTCTGTCTACCCCTACAGGGACCCTTGCAGAGGAAAAATAAGAGTTCTTAGTGAGTAGTTAAACATTAAGAGGAACAAGAATTTCGACCAATTTGTAACATAAAACAATTTTTACATTACTTGGTTCTAAGATATATACCTACATACATATGTTTTTATGTAAAACCTTAGGTTTAAGTATACACCATAAATACTTTGCATAAAGTCACCTTGGTACCAACCAACCAGCATAATGGGAAAACTCAAAGGTGATCAAAGAATAACGCTCATACCCAAACATTACAATAGGGGTCGACGACCGCCAGCTGTCACTTTACGCCAATCCCCGTCTCTTTCTGCCCCATTAGAGTTATACAATATCCATCTCTATCACGCCGAGCGGATTGTAACTGGCAGGCATTGTGGCGTTGCTTAATCACTGTTTTTCAACAAAATACATAGTCTAGCCGCGGTGCTCAAGTGGTTCGAGTAGTTGCCTGCGACACAAAGATCGCAGGTTCGAATCCCGACTGTATGAGTTCGATGAGTTGAATGAGTTTTTCTTAACTTAAGTACAGTGATAAGTCACACCACGAGCTTCACGGCGAAGGAAAATCGAGAGGAAACCTGCATACGTCTGAGAAGAAATTCAAAGGCGTATGTATAGTCGTGCTTGAGTAACGGCGATGGACTCGCCATCTGTCACGTTGGCACCTAATATATCTCTGGCGGAAAGTGGGTGTGTCTGTAGGTATTACCTATACACCTCTGCCTACCACTTCGGGGACCCTTGTGGGAAGGCGTGAGGATATATATTATTTACTTAGTCTAGCCATAGCGAGCCTTATTCAGCTACATCAGTGAATCCATAAGGCACGACAAGAACGCAATTTTAAATATGTAAAGTATGAATAGAATAATATTGAAAACAGTTTTAATTTCTTAGAAATAATATCGTAAAATACATACATACATACATATCATCACGCCAAGTCCCTAACGGGGTAGGCAGAGAGTATAGAGCGCCAGTTCTCTCTAGACTTACATACCTCTTTCGCTTCGTCCACATTCATCAGTCTCTTCATACATGCTCGTCGGTTTCGAGTACTCTTAACGTTCCCGTCCTTGAGAGTCCGATCTATTTGATCCAGGTAGTTGGAACGTGGCCTTCCTCTGCCTCTTCTTGCACACACTTTTGCTTTGTATATCTGTTTCGTCAATCTTTCTTCACTCATCCTTTCTATGTCCAAACCAACGTAACATGCCTTTCTTCATCTTTACAATCACGCCCTCATTCACGCCAGTTGATTTGCGAATCTCTTCATTGCGGATTCGATCTAATATCGTTACGCCGCACATTTTTCGAAGAGATCGCATCTCGACTGCATTCAAGCTATTTTCATACTTCCTCTGACATACCCAGGATTCGCTGCCATACAATAAGGTAGGTACCAATATCGCGTTGTGGACAGCAACTCGAGCATTCTTGCTCAGACTTTTACTGCCCATCAACGCCGACATGGCTCCATTCACCTTATTTCCGGCAGTTATCCTTCTTTCAATATCTTTTTCATACTTTCCATCTCGTGTGAACATTAGTCACAACCTTAGTCTTGCCAGCGTTTAGGCGCAGCCCCTTCTTTTCACATTCTTCTTTCATTATGGTAACTAGTGACTGCAGTTCGCCCTCTGATGACGCTAGTAAAACCGCGTCATCGGCGTATAGTAGGCAGTTGACCACTAAGTTTCCCATTTTCACTCCACATCCGTTCGTTCTTAGTGCTCTCAGACAGTTATCTAGATATATAATGAACAGCCAGGCAGACATGATACACCCTTGTTTGACCCCCGACTTCACATCAAACCAGGGTGACATCTCACCGTTAACCCTAACGCACGCCTCGCTATCACTATAGAGTGATTTCACGGCATGCAGTAGGGAACTGCTCACTCCATATCCAGGCAACACGTCCCAGAGTTCCTTTCGTACGACTCTATCAAATGCCTTCTCTAAGTCGACGAAAGCGCAGAAAACCCTTTGGTTAATATCCAAAAACTTTTCCGCGATTCCGCGAAGCGAGAAGGTTTGATCCATACATCCTCTTCCTGGTCTAAATCCACCTTGGGATTCCCAGAGAAACCTTTCGGATCGCTCTTGCATTCTTATCGTCAGGATCTTCATGTACACTTTACTAGCTAAGCTGACCAAGCTGATGGCTCTGTAGTTGAAGCAGTCCAATCGTGATCCCTTTCCTTTATAGAAAGGCACGATGACTGCTCGCCTCCAGTCGTCCGGAACATCACCCTTTTCCCAGCAAAGATTGCATAGCAAATAGATGACGTCCCAGACCGCTGGTCCACCGTACTTGATCATCTCAGCCGTAATCCCATCTATTCCCGCAGCTTTTCCACATTTCAGACTTCTTATCGCACTTACAATCTCTCCCATACTTATTTTATCCGCTATAGGATCCTCGACAGATTCTGTTGGAGGCAGCTCTATGAGTAGATCAGCGGCATCATCATCATACATATCTTTGTAGAATTCACTCCATCGCCTGAGGACGTCAGTTTTGTCAGTAAGTATGTCATTGTCCTTCGAAATAATCACATTCATCCTACTACTGGCTGTAACACAATTTCTGGACTTCTTAACTTCTCTCCAAAAAAGTTTTGCATTGTCCTTGAAATTATGCGACAGTTTTTCGTCTACAGTCATTTGGAACCTCTCACGCTTCTGAGCTATTATCTCTTTCGTACGATTTTTTTGCAGGCGATATTTTTCTTTCATCTTTTCTTTCATACTTTCACTTGAGCTGGACATAGCCAAAATGTCTTGCCTTGCATCCTTCTTCTTTTTAACTTCTTCTTTCACTTCATCATCCCACCAACCATCGCCATTTTTGGTTGTCCGCCCTTTCGTAATGCCACAAACCTCTTTCGCGGCGCATAAAATGCTGGACTTAAGGAACTGCCAACAAACATCGACACTCTCAAACACATCTTTCGGGGGACAGGCTAGCTGTTCAGATACCCTTTCTTGATATCTGTCTCTAATAGCCGCATCTTGAAGCCTCCAGCTTTTGATGCGGTCTACGACTGCAGAACAGGGACCCCCAGCACGGGATCGCCAGCCCGCGAACAGACCTCTTATTCTAGTTATAACCAGAAAGTGGTCCGTTCCCAGGTCGGCTCCCCTATACACCCTGGTGTCCATCACCTGTGTTCTGAGTCGCTGATCTATTAGAAACAGATCTATCATGCTTCGCTCATTTTTCCGTTCCCATGTATACTGATGAATCCTCTTGTGGTCGAACATGGTGTTCGCCACAAAAAGGTCTCTCTCCATGCATACATCTAATATCAGCTTGCCTGCCTCGTTCACTCTCTTATCACCATACTTGCCGAGTACTGCCTCGTAATCCTTACGGGCTGTCCCGACCCATCCATTCAGATCACCACAAATAATCAGCTTTTCATTCCCTTCTTTCGTCTCTAGAACATTACTCACACATTCCCAGAACTTATTCAGGTCGCAAGTGTCCGCTGAGGCCACCGGAGCATACACCGCGACTAAAAATAGTCGGGTAAGGCCTATTTTAAAGCGAGCCCAAATAAGTCTGGGGCTCACCGCATCATAACTTATCATACATTCTGCCAAGCGGCTGGATAGTAGAATTCCCACTCCCTGGCAGGCGTGCTCGGTGTTTGCCACTCCTGACCATAGCACTAAACTCCCGCCCGGGAGCTCGTCTACTCCACTACCCTTCCGCTTGGTTTCAGACAAGCACACAACATCTAACTCGCTCTCTGTCATAACATCGATCAATTCGTTCATCTTATCAGCCATACCTCCTCTTACATTCCATACACCCATCCTACACTCCACACTCCACTTCCCGCCGTGAGGCACTCCGCGTGATGGGTAGCGGTCCCCATCGCCGCACTGTGCTGAATTTTTCGCACCAGCGGGGACGGACTGGTGCGCGTCGCCTCGGGGGCACGCCCTAACAGCCGTCCGGCCAATGCGCATCGAGTGGAATTGCAGCCCTCTGGGCTGGCAGGAATCGCGACGTGCACGCTTCCACTGTGATCCCCTTATTATATCGTAAAATAACATTTTAAATTATTCCAGTGGATACAATTGTTTTTATCGTAAAAATTGTTACAAAAAATTTAAGCAGATGCTAATGGTAACATATTATTATTAATGATGTATATGATAAGATATCGTTTAAAATGTGCATTATGGCATGTTTTCTGTACTCCTTTGTACTCTGTTTCCAAAAGTTAATAACAGCTTTTAGGTGAATGTTTGAATACATCTTGTTATTTACTGTGAACTGCGATTTCACTCATGTAAACTTGATGATTGATTTACTGGCAGTTTTTTTTAATATATATTCTATTTGTTAATACAGCTTATAATATATATCTCTGTGCCCTTTCATCCGATTTCTTTCAGCCATTTTGGCATTTTGTAACAGACTTTTACATTTATAATAATTTGTGGGACTGAAAACATATCAATATAAATAAAAATAATTCACTGAATGTGTTGCCAAGCGCAAAACTCTAAAACGGCTAAACCGATTTGGATGTTTTTTTTAATTGTGTTTGATGAAGTCTGAGGAAGGTCTTTATTGAGAGATTTTTTTTTAAAGACGATGGTATTATGTAAAAACATTTTTTTTTATTAATTTTTAGGTGGTACGAAGTTTGCCGGGGTGGCTAGTTTATACATAAATAAGATTTGAACTCACAATAGTGTCAAGAAATTACGGTTAGACGTAAATTGAATTGGGCTGACATGAGCTTTGGGGGAGTTAAAAGTAATTCAATTTGTAGTCGAATATCCTACACATTGGTTTGAAATGTTACTTTTATGTCTGTATATCTAAAGAACAAGACAATGTAGCATTCCCCAGGGATGCTGTAACTTGTTCGGGATAAAACTTGTTAAAATCATGTTACGGATAGTAATCCCACAGGACTCCGAAGAAGAGTTACGTTGAACAGGTTCACTGATACACAATCGCAATATCGACTATATTTTTTATCATTTATCAGTACAGCGGAGTAGACCCAATCCTTTTCTGTTAGCGTTCACGCTAAGGCTGAGGATAAAGTTGTCCGCAACTAATGAAAATGATTTTGTCTAGAACCGCAGGTATGCTAAAGTTGTCGTGTCCCAAAGAAATTTGGTCGCCTAGCTGAACTACTATTTATACATTACTAAATACCCAAAAAAAGCCGTGATTCCATGGAAATATCAGATATTCAAATACTATAAATGCAGTCGACATGCGTTCCCTTCAAAAAATGTGCGGGTAATGATAGTAGATCGAATCCGCATAGAATAGATGTTTTTTGAAATTTTTTTCATTCAGTTCATTCAGACATATAGAAAGGATGCGTAAAGAAAGATTGACAAAAAGATATACAATGCGAATGTGCCCAAAAGAAGAGGCCGGTAAGACGTTGCAACTACCTAAATCAAATCCTAATAAAACCTAAAAAAAGTTGAAGAGTAAGAGGTCAGGTAGTTTAGTGAGAACTAGCGCTCTATTCTCTATGCCTAATCCTTGAAGGAATCAGCGTAAGGATACGAACCGTTGGCTATGAAGCTCGTCCTATCTTACAAACTTTAAGGTGTTCGCATTTCCAATCTTCTATACAAATTTATTTGAATAACTGCTGTCTAAACTTACACAGGCCTTCGTTATTAAACCAAGGGTAAGGCTAGTTGTGGAGGGCTTTCTGATAGGCTCAATTATACAATAGAATGTATTTAGGTTGCTAAGTTTCACGGTACAACCCCTGCTGTAAATGTCAACATCGTTACCCCTAGGTGGATAAGTGGGTTAAGTGCTCCAAAGTGTGGGAATTGGGAATGTCACACTGCTTGAAAGGTGAACTGGAACTAATATTGTTATAATTCAAAGGTTGTACAGTATTTGAGTGCTGATGATTTCGTGGAATTAATTAACGTTGCGAAATACACATTATGCGAAATACACATTATGCGAAATACACATTATGCGAAATAATTAATATTGTTAGTAACTTTCATATTGAAATCACGTCACAATCACGCGAAATTATAAGTGTATGCTTATATGTGTGTGAAGCGAAAGAAGTCTAGAGAGAACTGGCGCTCTACTCTCACTGCCTACCCTGTGAGGGACTCGGCGTGATATGTCTGTATATGTATATGAATCGTTTTTATGCCATTAGCAAACTTTCGCTATTATGTATTCTTCTAGATATGTAGATGTATAATGTAATATAACAAAACAAAATTCCGGATATAAAAGATAATTTATTACCCAACTGTTCATACAATACTTGTAACATGTGTACAGTAAAGCTGAAGAGGCCAGTGATTTGAGAGTGCGCAATGCTGGCATACGGAGACATAAGTACATCAGAATATCATATAACTAACATCAAGCCGCTACTGTAATAATTAATGATGGCTTATTGAGCAAGCGGTGCGATGATTGGAACGCGAACGCGAACTTAATTTATTTTTTATTAAACGAACTAAATTATACATGAACACCAAATTGTTCCTACAATTCTCATCCTACTACAACTATGCTAATATTATAAATGCGAATGTTTATAAGGATATATGATTGTTTGTTCAAGACTGAATCACTTCGGCATAGAGATTAGACCAAAAATCTAGCAATGAAATCAAATTTTACGGGACTGAAACCGCAGGCCAGTACTAGTATGATGAGGAATAGTCCTACACAAAACTTCAAAATATAGTGTGTCTACCATATTGAAATGGCTGATTGTTAGATACGAATAATACGAAAATCAATACGAAGTACGCATTCGTTGCAAGTCATCCCAGTTCCTGTTTCCAATTAATCCTTACTTTTGTTCTACCATCGAACTTCTATTCAAACAAACACTCTTTAGATTTTTTTTTCTATTACAATTAAATAATGTTTTTCAATCATTCTGCGACTTTTTGCATTACTAAAGTAAATTTAATGTGTCCAATACAAGTTTACTACATCCATAGAAACAATGTGCAATCCAAAATCTTAGCATAGCATATTACCAAATACATGTGAACGTAGCACAAACCAAAGCGTGGCGGAGTGAAGACGATTTGTTTATGTTAAACAGTGAATCATACGCGTAGGCTAAGGTCAACCGGTTGGCTCTTCCAATATGTATAACTGGTGTTAGTTACTACTCACGTTTGTCTTGTATATCTGGATGATGTAACTACAAAATATGATGTATTGCTATGAACTAAAAACCATTGAGAATTTGTACTGCGCAGTTTTAAAGTTATTAGAAGCTTTCTTTCATATTAAGTGTACCATGATATCAATGGCGCCATTTTTATTTTTATAACAGTCCAGTTGCATTGGGAGGAAATCTATTCTACTCCTTTACTGAATAAAAGGCCATTTGAAAAGTTGAAATCCGAGGAAGCCAAAACTCGCGTGGAATGTATTAATGTAATTGCTTTAACTACTGCGAATCTAAGTACCGTTTCTCGCTTTTAATTCAAAAGTCCAGTCTAGCAGTTTGTTGAACATCTTGCACGTTCTAAATAGAAAGTGAATTCAACGGGTCTGTGAAGAAAATCGAAAGCGGTTGGATTGACCGCAGTCACTGCCGAAGTATTATTACCGGCATTGTGCAACATTGCATCGACAGTTCATTAATTTATGATTAAAGACAAGACACAAAGAACTATTTAATATGAACACAAAAAAGGTAATATGTTGAATGTGCAAAATTTGAGCTTTTTTTTTGCAGTAATTCTATGCAAAGTAAGAATTCTAACGATTCTACCGTACTTCAAAACAATTGCTCAATTATTTTATATATCTTCACGCCTTCCCATGCAGGTCCCCGAAGGGCAGAAGTGTGTAGGTAGTACCTACCCACACACTCACTTTTCGTTGAAGATATATTTTAGGTGCTACCGTGACAGATGGTGCAAGCACGACTACACGTCTTTCAATTTCTCCACAAACATATGCAGGTTTTTCTCTCGATATTTTCCTTCACCTTAAAGCGCTTGGTATGATTAATCACTATACTTAAGTTCAGAAAAACTTGGTACAGTCGGGATTCAAACTTTCAATCTTTGTGTTCCAGGGACTTACCGAACCTTTAAATGTGTACATAAATTTAAATGTACGTTTTATGTAAATTTACTCGTCTACTCGATCAGTAATATAACTTGTGCCTGTCGCTCTAAAGCTGGCATATAATTTACGACCTAAACAGTAAAATAGAACGTACACCCATGTAGTATGAATGAAATATGGTTCGAAAAATTTATTGATACTAAAATATTTTACATATCCGAATTGAACATAGCTTAGGTAAGGCATTAGACGCGCCAATTTCAGGGTCTTTCTAAATATCTATGTCTTTTTGAGTTGTCTCTCATAGTCTCATCCGTCTCTCGTAGTCTAATCCGTCTCTCGTAGTCTCATCCGTCTCTCATAGACTAATCCGTCTCTCGTAGTCTCATCCCCGGAAACTTGCTACTTAACCGAACAATGGCGTGACCAAGGCCTCTGGCCAGTCACGTTAATTCTTTTTAAGTGCTAAACGAACACAATTAAGGGCATCCTCGGCGTGGAGTCTTGCTGGTTTGAGAGTGAAAGAGCTTGGTTGGATTTGGAGATATACATGCCTTTCCACAAGGATGTTTCTCAAGAATGACTATACATACGTCTAAGAATTACTTCTGAAACGTATGCAGGTTCCCTGTCGTTTTTTTCTTAACCTAAAAAGCTTCTAGTTAAATCATAATGAGATGGTCTATTTACTAATCCAACCCTCTCGTATTTGAGTATTACTCATTATTTACTAACTTTGGGTTAACATTCTCCGTTTCATTAGGGCGGCCATTTTTTTAACATTGCAAATTATTAATGAATGTTTTATGTTTCCAAAGCCTTGATACCCTGCGATGCCCAAAGAGAGAAAATCCTTACCCGTCTGTAAATCTCCGAAACTGTTCTCATGGGTAGACCAGTGGATGTATAGTGGAGGGTATTTATTACCCTTTTTGATTCAACTGTCTTAGAGAAAGAGATAAATAGAGATACGGCCGAAAATACAAATAATAAAAGAGCCGATGGTCGAGATAATATAGTAGTCGCTTTAAAAATCAAGATTGTAAAGTCGAGCACGGACTGTAGCAACTGAACTTAACAATGTACGGTCAATCACATCACTTTACGGTCCATATCAACACTGAAGGAAACCAATATAAGTTTATGAAGTCGTGGTTGACTCTGTCATCTGTCACGGCACCAAAATAGTTAACGACCGACTGATCTAGTTGATTAGAGCTCCTGGCTGCGAAACTTGAGGTCGCGGGTTCGAATCCCGCTAAGTGCAGATATTTGTGCGATGAACACGAGTGTTTGTACCTTAGTCTTGGATGTCTTATGTATTTAGGTATATATCGGTCTATATAAGTAAATATATCGTTGTCTAGTTACCATGACACAAGCTTTCCTTAATTTGGGGCTGAATTGTCCCAAGGTATTTATTTATTCCATCTAACGAAGAGTATCATTACAACTCTTGCTAACTTCTGGATTCTTTACGGGAAAACGGATTTAAAATAGTGAAATTATGAACAGTGAGTCAACAATACTTGTTTGTATTGTTGGTTGAAGCCAACAATACAAACAAGTATTTATAATATTCATAAGCATAGAGTATTATTTAGTCTTTACTCTGCATTGCTATGCTCTAAATACAGTGTGTGATTTTGTTTTTTATGCTAAATTGTGTGTAAACAAAAATATATTTGAATTTGAAATAAAGAATGTTTACCGGCAATGATTGCGGTGCCACCGAGATGATCCCAATTACCCAACGGTTGACCCGACCACTTGAGGCACTTGCCCGGCTTCTGGCACACAATTAGCTATAATACAGTTAAATATAAAGAAGGAAAAAATCCTAAGTTTGCAGACTATATGTTGAATTGAAACCGCAATAAAAATTGTTCGAGGTGACGTCAATAATCCTAGAGAATTAAGAAAATTATACCGACAAATCAAAATCAAAAATCAAAATCAAAATATTTTATTCAATGTAAGGGACACAGGGAACACTTATTGAACGTCACATATTTAATATAAACTAAAGTTACCACCGTTTCCAAGAAAAAAAAAGTACCTGCCAGGAGAAGAAACGGCGAAACAAACTCCCCGTTTTTTTTTTTTTTTTACATTTGTTCCCTTTTACGTGGGGGGAGAAAAGATTACATATATAAACTCTATACCAGAGGAGCAATTCATTGCCATGCATGGCCATCATTCAAATAATCTGATGTTTTATAATAAGCCTTTTGAATTAATTTACTTTTATCGACAGCTTTAAATTCTACAAAAGGTAATTCAATTACTTTTGTTTACGAGGTATGTAATGGAATTTAGTCACAAAATAAGTTCCCCTGATAGAATATCCTGTAAGCCGGGATTTTTAGAACTGTTCTATATGGTGGATGAAGCATAAGTTCGTTTAATCAAGCGATATATGTAGGTATTAAGAGAGAAGTGTAACAGTTTTTGCTGGAAATATTATTTAGGTATCGTGGCAGATTGCGAGCCCGTCTCCGTTAAACAAGCACGACTATACATATTTTTTTAATTGCTTCCCAAACTAATGCAGGTTTCCTCTCGAGGTTTTTATTCATTAAGCTTTTGTATTGTAGGATTTTTTTTGAGATTTTTTCTTCAATAGCTATGTTTATTCTTTTTTGTTTATTTTAGAAGTAAGTGTAACCTAGTACTTGGGCCGTGGTGGCCAAGTGGTTCGAGCAGTTGCCTGCGACGCAAAGGTCGCAAATTCGAATCCCGACTGTACCAATGAGTTTTTCAGAACTTAAGTACAATGATTAGTCACACCACGAGCTTTACGGTGAAGGAAAACATCGAGAGGAAACCTGCATACGTCTGAGAAGAAATTCAAAGGTTTATGTATAGTCGTGCTGGAGTAACGGCGATGGACTCGCCATCTGTCACGTTGGCACCTAATATACTTCTGGCAGAAAGTGGGTGTGTGGGTATTACCTATACACCTCTGCCTACCCCTTCGGGGAATACATGAAAGAATTTTGAATACTAAGGTACTGTATAGAACCCAGTATTATTACAACATAAATCACTAAATTTAAGCAAAGATGAACCTGATTGCACATTCGGGTCTTGAGCCTGCAATCTTGATTGTCCAAGCTTCTTTCACCATTCGACCACCACGGCTTTTAAGTGCCATATCTTATGTAACAGAATATGTTTAATCAAAGGAAGATTCGGATGGCACAATTACTGGTTCATTCTCATCTTAACAAAGTGTATTTCAGTCTCGGCACAATTAATCGCATCGCTGCCTTTCAAGTCTCGCCTGTAGGCAAATTAACCTTTTCGTCGACCTTCAGACAGTTTACCTAAACCTTGTCATTCCCTCTAAACGTTTACTTAAACAGAGCTGTCACACTGTAATGAATATCTTTTATCGCCTGTTCACACTTGCTTGTGTAAATTCCGCTACATTAGTGTTACAATGTTAACTTTTGATGTTTTCAGTTCACTTAAGTTAAAGGTTGTATGTGTTCGTTGTATGATCAATATATGAAGAACGTGTAGGTGGACGAAGGCCTCCTCACTTAGATGTATCAATGCCGGTGATTTGCAACAAGATCATATTTCAACGTAGTACGTAAACTGATTTCGGTTGAGTGGCTGATGAATGAGTATTGCGGGTCTCGAAGGAAGTCAATTATTAACACGTATATATACATACAATATGGATACATACAGACAGTGTCCCGTGGTTTTCCGCCGTAAAATTTGATTTGTTTTCTGGAATACAACATGTCCAATGTGTTTTCTAAGTGTAATCCAAGTATATGCCAAATTTAATTCAAATCCGTTCAACCGTTCTGGTATGATTGTGCGATTACTATGCTGACGAACTTGCGTATTTATAATATTAGAATTATAAGATAAGTATAATGTATATATGTCAGCATGGATGAAATGAAAGAGGTCTGTTTAATCTAGAGAGAACTGCTTCTCTACTCCCTCTTCCTAGCGCGTAAGGGACTCGCGTGATGATAATCAGACGGCCGTCTTTTCTAGTGGTTGGATCTCCTGACTGCGAAACTTGAGGCCGCGGGTTGGATCCTGCTGAAGGCAGATACTTCTGTGATGACCATTGAGTTTTTGTACCTTGGTCTTGGATGTCCTATGTATTTATCTATATAAGTATATATATCGTTGTCTAGTAACCATAACATAAGCTTTGCTGAATTTGGAGCTAAGTCAATTTGTGTGGAATTGTCCCAAGGTATTTATTTATTATTATAATATATAAGTATGTTTTTTTACAGAAAGCACAAAAAAAGGCAGAAATTCGGTAACAGCAAATAAAATCCGTCATAGAATTTAAAACACCCAGTCCTCAAATGAACCATCCATCTGGTACCTACCACATTGTTTAATTCATGTATGTGACTACCTTTATGGCAGTGAAAGGACCTTTCGTTTAATTAGGAGGGTTGACGGAATACTAACGAGCTCCCTGGCCACTCAATTGTGGTATTAATTGTTTGTTTACGCTGAATCCTACTCATAATTTGAATGTGAAAGTTTGTTGCTCAATCACGCCAGAACGGCTGAATTTAGCACAAAATCAAAATCAAAATCTTTTTATTTCACATAGGCCCAGATGGGCACTTATAAAACGGCGAAAAAGAAACACGGTTCGGGTTGGTCGCTTCCATGGAGAAGAACCGTCAAGAAACTCCATGGTTACTCTTTTCAAATCATTAAGCATATACAATTTTTTTTTTCGTTACAGCAATAGTACCCAGGTATGGGGGAACAACGTAGGCCCGACAATAGGTCGTTGCTTACTATACAAAGCATACATAAAACAAGATAATTATAACAATGTTAGCAAGATCTAAGAATCTACAAAGCCTACAATGTTCTCACATTCACAAATTAGACAAATTAAACAAGTGACACAAATATTGTCATCAGTACTGTAACTAATTCTGGTCAAGATATGGAATAAATTAAAAAAAAAAAAAAGGAAAATTATTATTGTATAAAAAAAAAAACCCGAATTGAGAAAAGAAAAAGATTCAGAATAGTTAGAGACATCCACAAATCTGTGCCGTTTATGAGCTACCAAGGAAGCCGCATGCGCAGAAGGAACTAGAGCCAAACTTCTTTATCTTCAACGTAGTCCTTGATTTTATAATATGCTTTTTTAATCAGAACACGTTTGATAATTTTTTTGAACTTTACATCGGTCAGTTCTATAACAGACTTTGGCAGCTTGTTGTAAAAGCGTATACTATTTATAATAAATGACTTGCTCGTTTTTGTTAATCTGTATTTCGGGATTACAATTTCATGTTTACTGCGGGTATTTATTATGGCAGTCGCTTTTAATTTTGTAAATCCCTCTATTTTTGCGGACATATAAAATATATTCAAAGATATAGAGTGAAGGCAAAGTTAGTATGTCGATCTCTTTAAATTTCTCTCTGAGAGACTCGCGAGGACCCATGTCATAGATCGCGCCGACCGCCCTCTTTTGAAGAATGAAAATTAAGTCAACGTCCGCCGCTGATCCCCACAGCAGAATGCCATAGGACATAATACTGTGGAAATAAGCATAGTATACTAGCCTAGCTGTAGCTACATCATTTAAATGCTTTATTTTCCGTACTGCATATGCAGCTGAGCTTAACCGACCGGAAAGTGTTCTAATGTGCGGGCCCCACTGCAATTTTGAGTCGATGGTAATTCCTAGGAATACAGTTTCCGCTATAGCATCAAGTTTGTTGCCGTCAAGATTTAAATTCAGATCCCTTTGTGTTACATTTGGTAAAGAGAACTTAAGACATTTCGTTTTGTTTGGATTCAGTAAAAGATTATTAGCTGCGAACCATTTCGAGAGAACAGTTAAACTTTCGTTAACATGCAAGACATTCGTATTTTTCCTATCTATTTTAAAAATTAGCGAGGTGTCATCAGCAAAGAGAATAATATCCGATAGCTTGGCCATCATATAAGGGAGATCATTGATGTAAACAAGAAATAGAAAAGGATCGAGAATTGAACCTTGGGGTACGCCCATCTTGACTAAAGACCCGGAGGACGTCGCCCCATTTACATTAACTTTTTGCTCTCTGTTTGATAAATAAGAAAGAACAAGATCAGCAGCGAGTCCACGAATTCCGTAGTGGTGTAATTTACAGATCAGTGTGTTGTGGTCGACGCAGTCGAACGCTTTCGAGAGATCACAGAAAATGCCAATGGCATCCTGGGACTTCTCCCAGGATTCCAAAATGTGAGTGACGAGTTTTACTCCCGCATCCGTTGTCGACCTACGCTTCGTGAAACCAAACTGTTGACTATGCAGAATGCCGTTTGAGTTGAAATGATATAACATCTGGTCCAACATGATTTTTTCATAGATTTTACTCAATGCTGGAAGCACAGATATAGGTCTATAACTAGAGGGATCACTCTTACAACCCGATTTAAAAATTGGTACTACTTTACTATATTTCATTAGATCAGGAAACTCGCCACTGTCCAAGCATTGGTTGAATATGTCTGCTAGGACAGGAGCGATTGATTCAATAATATCTCCAAGAACCTTAACGGATATTCCCCATAAGTCTTCAGTATTTTTTATATTGAGACTTTTAAACGCGGAATTAATTGTACTTGTACTTATTGGTTTAAATTTAAAGTCTTGTATGTCCTCAGTAAAGTTTTCTTTTAAATGAGCTTTAGCTAATGTTGAAGAAGAGGGGAGAGATTTTGTAACTTCCACTGGAATATTAGTGAAGTAATTTTCTAGTGTCTCCGCCACTTCTTGCTTATCAGAAATGGTCCGATTATCTATTTTCAACGACAATTCATTCTCATCTCGTTTTTGTGTCTTTCCAGTTTCTTTGTTAATAACCTGCCACACAGTTTTTATTTTATTATTAGAAATACCTATTTTATTAGTTATTAATAGTGATTTTGCTTGAGCGCAGACACTTTTGAATATTTTTGAATAGTTTCTAACATAAGTATGGAAAACTGGATCTGTAGTTATAGAGATTTTTCATAATATAAATTGTATAAATTATCTCTGCTTTTTCTTATTCCCGCAGTGGCCCATGCACTAAATTTTGATTTAGAATTTACTTTAACTGTTTTCAAAGGACATATTTTATTGAATTCCTGGCAGACTTTAGAAAATAATGTGCCGTAGTTAATATTGGGGTCTTTTGAATCAAAACTAGTGTTTGACAGGTTGTTTTACAACATTATCATTAAATGATTTTAATTTATTTTTCGTAAGAGGTCTAATTTGAACAGTTTTAGCAAAGTCTATCTTTTTGCCTAGATCAAAAGATACAAGTTGACCAGTATGGTCTGACCTAACGCCACTAATTAAGAACGAGTTTTTAACGTTACAATTTGTAAATACATTATCTATGCACAGATAAAGATTACTAGATGGATTAGCAAATATCATATATTTTAAGAGCCGTGGTGGCTAAGTGGTTCGAGTAGTCGCATGCAACGCAAAGATTGCAAGTTCGAATGCCAACTGTACCAATGTACTTTAAGTACAGTGATTAGTCACATTACGAGCTTTACGGTGAAGGAAAACATCGAGAGGAAACCTGCATACGTCTGAGAAGAGATTTAAAGGCATAGGCGTAAAGTATATCTCTAGCGGAAAGTGTCTATGTGGGTACTACCTACACACCTCTGCCTACACCTTCAAAAGGGTCCCCACCCTTTTGGAAAGGCGTGAGAATAAAATAAAAGTATTGTCAAACGTCTCGGCACTACTACACTTCACACGTTCTATGACTGTACTTCTATTCGTTTGTATCTTCAGAGTCCCCCACAGTGTATGCAAGGAGAGTAGAGCCTCATATCTCTCTAGACTTACAGATCTCTTTCTCTACATCCACATTCACCCTCATGCATACTCGCCGATTTCGAATACTCTCGACGTTGTACGCTATGCTACATAAATCAATCAAATCAAGGTTTCAATCTGCTGTCTACACTTTGATTACGACAACTAAATGAGTGTGTAAATAAATAAATAAATAAATAAAAACTAAGGCAGGACATCCTAGTCAACAAGAGTTCCCAATTTCAGTCTCTCGGTCTTTCCTCCTTTACAAATCTAAAGTAAATTTGAACATTAATTTTTAAATTTTAATTTACAGTCCGAGTAAAATAAAATCAATCAAACAAAACGATTTCATTCGAGAAATCTCTTGGAAAATAATAAAGCTAAAATATTTTTTCTTAGAACGGCAATTTTTACGCATATCACGTTAGGACTCGCTGCCACCCGGGGGGGAGGGGGAAAAGGAGACCAGTAACGCAATTGGAATTCTAAATCCTACTAAGGATTGGTTACCGTAAAATTATTAAATAACTTCACTATTTATGTATTTATCCATACATATAAGTTAAAATGTTACGAAGATTTGTGTAAACTTCAAACTCTCGAAAAGCTAGGCACTAAACAAAAAATTTTACAAAATACAAAATCCTATTGTATTAGGATTAATAATTGTTTTTATCTGTTACTAGTTGTCCCGCCCAGGTTCGCTTGGTCGAAAAAATAAAACGCTTCTATAAAGGACATACGGACAAACTTTCATATATATAATATATATATATATATATAATTCCATCTGACAGATCAACAATTATCATCTTAACATCTAATACATAGCTATAAATCATCATCTAAAGTTACTCGGCAAACAGCTTTTCAAAAAAAGTAAAATCAATATTGAGCCACCAATCCCTTACAGAACAAATGTATCCAGCATCCAGAATTTAAAAAATTCAAGCCAAATCTCAGCTAAGCCTCGGTGCCCCCAGCGTCCACACAGCCCGCCACATAATGAACAGCTCCGGATATTAAGCCACCATTCTGAATGACAAGCAGCGACCATTGATGCCTTCCCATTGTGCTATTCCCACGAGCTATTTGAAAAGAACTGCGAAATTGACTTATATATTAAAATCTACCATCGCTGGATAATATTTAGGATCACTTTTCACGATTGGTAATCTTGCCATCACACGAATAGACTCCATTCCACAATCTATATTTCCCGGGACGTTTAACTTTATCTCAAATAGAATCGTGTTCTAGTTACACGCGACATCTCTGAATTTTTGTATTAAAAAAAATATTTGGGTAGGCAAAGGGGTGCAGTAACACACACTCTTCTCGCAGGAAATTTATTTAGGTGCCAAAGTGACAGATGGTGAGTCTATCACCGTTTCTCAAACACGAGTATGCAAGTTTACGAGTATGCAATTTCCTCTCGATGTTTTCCTTCACCGTCAAGCTCGTGGTGCGATCAATCTCTTTACACAATTTCAGAAAGAACGCATTTGTACAGTAGAGATTCGAACTTGTAATCTTTGCGTTGCAGGCTTCTCGATCCACTCGGCCACCAAAGATCTTAAAAATTATCCTTATTAGTGGTTATCAAACGAAATACTTCTGAGATTATAGGAAACGATGGATATTAACAAGTTGATTAGGACATTGTATCTTGACGCATTACCACAAGTGATTTCCTTAACTACTATATAAATATAACTTATGCCATTATTATTAATATTAATATAGCTTATGCCCGCGGCTTCGCCCGCGTAGAGTTTCAGTAGCTTTGAAAATTTTCCTGCTAGAATCGGTTCAGCCGCTATGCCGCTAAAGAGCATCATACATTATAACACTGAGATATTATAATGTATGATGACATGACATACATTAAAGAACTGAATTTTTCAGTATAAAAAAAGCCTATGTCCTATTCCTAGGTATAAGCTATCACCATTTCAACTTTCAGCCAAATCGGTTCAGCCGTTTGGCCGTGAAAGAACCGCAAACATCCAAACTTACAAACTTTCACATTTATAATATTAGTAAGATAGCATACTAACGAAGCAGATGGCGGGACTGTCGCAGTCTCTTTCACGACTTTACATATTTAATTACTTCCAATTTCTGCTACAACGTATGCAGATTTTTCACAATGTTTTCCTTCACGGTAAGGATTACGATGTGTAATCTCTCTGTACTAAAATATAGCCGAGGTGGCCGAGTAGTTCGAGATGTTGCCTGCGACAAAAAGATCGCAAGTTCGAATCCCGACTGTACCAATGAGTTTTTCCGAACTTAAGTAAAGTTAGTCACACCACGAGCTTGACGGTGAAGGAAAACATCGAGAGGAAACATGCATACGTCTGAGAAGCAATTCAAAGGCGTATGTATAGTCGTGCTTGAGTAACGGCGATGGACTCGCCATCTGTCACGTCAGCACGTAAATAAAGTATATCTCTGGCGTAAATTGGGTATGTGGGTACTACCTATACAGCTTCGGGGAACATTATGGGAAGGCGTGAGGATATATAACAAAAAAAAGTAATTGGCGCAAACGATTACTTCAAACACTGCGAGAAGGGCTTATTTGGGAACACGTTCAAAGCCTTTTTGCCCCAGGCGTGTCCCTTGTATCCTCAACAATATTTGCTTATCCCTATATACGTCCAACCTTTTTTCCTAATATAATAGTCATCCGCACAAAGCTTTCCCAAGGAAAGTTGGCATAATGAAATTCCACCTGTCAATGGACCCGGATAATCCGTTGGCTAGTTGGGGCGTGTTCGATTCATCCGCGGACACTAATCCGAGGTCGATACACTTATTTGTACTATTTAGGAACGGATACTTGCGACGTGTACAGACAGCTTAAACAGCTGTACAACATTTGTACAGCAGAAAAATAGTGATGCAATTTTCTTTTATTATTATTATACATACATACTAGTTGTCCCGCCCAGCTTCGCTCGGGTGGAAAAAAAAAGATGGTGGCGCCACCTATCGGATCCAATTGTGAATCTAAACCGTTCCCAGATCCCCTTGAACACACACAAAAAATTTCATTAAAATCGGTCGAGGCGTTTAGGAGGAGTTCAGTGACATACACACTCACAGAAGAATTATATATATAAAGATTGTCCCACCCAGCTTCGCTCGGGTGGAAAAAAAAAAAAGGTGGCGCTACCTATCGGGTCCAATTGCAAATCTAAACCATTCCCAGATCCCCTTGAACATACACAAAAAAATTCATCAAAATCGGTCCAGTCGTTTGGGAGGAGTTCAGTGACATACACACTCACAGAAGAATTATATATACAAAGATATAATATATGTATACTGTTACAGACTTCCGGCCTTGCATACACTAGTTAGACTTCATAATGAAACTTCTTTTCTTTCTTTTATACAACAAGAGTGGCAAACAAGCATACGGCCCACCTGATGGGAAACGGTTACCGCAGCCTATTTACGCTCACGATACCGAAGTATCACTTGCGCGTTGCCACTCTGTGTTCGTCCACTTACATAATTATACATTAATCTCATTTGTATTTTGATTGAGGTGATGTATTTAATTACCTCTGAATTAACTATTGAAGACTTGCATGAATTAAATGTGTCGCCTTCCGCCTCAGCTTCCGGCTCGGGAAGTACGAATTAAAAATAGTGTTTAGAATGTATCTTTGTTAATTGGAATTACTAATAATACATATCATCACGCTGAGTCCCTAGCGGGGTAGGCAGAGAGTATAGAGCGCCAGTTCTCTCTAGACTTACATACCTCTTTCGCTTCGTCCCCATTCATCAGTCTCTTCATACATGCTCGTCGGTATCGAGTACTCTTGACGTTCCCGTCCTTGAGCGTCCGATCGATTTGAACTAGGCAGTTGGAACATGGTTTCTTTCTGCCCCTTCTTGCACACCCTTTCCCTTGTATATCTGTTTCGTCGTATATCATACATCGTTGGCACCTAAAATATATCTCTGGTGGAAAGTGGGTGTGTGGGTACCACATATACACCTCTGCCTACCCGCAGGCGCAGGTCTGTGACACGCCGACCGACGTGACAGTCTTGCAATGTCGGTCAGGGTACCCAATTGACCTTAAAAATGATCTTGCAGTTTTTCCGACGCAATTCAGAATTCATAACAGACATTTAAAAGTATAATTGTTCGGGATTCATATTCCTAATGGAATATGTAAAAATTAATATGCTAATAAGATATGATAGATCAGAATTCAGTTCACTTTTACGTAACATTATTCGTTTCATTTATATTAGTACAACAATATTATACACACATTTATTACACACACACATTTACACACACACACACGCGCGCGTTATTCATTCCTTTTTTTGCTGTAAGCCATGTTAAAGAAACCATTCTCATTGGCTGATCAACAGCGCGGGAAATGTTCTGATTGGAAAAGAGTATGGCGCGCTTATAATCAGTGACGTTCCATTTACCAACCTGATACGGGAAGTGTTGTCAATACAAAATAGTAATTTATTAAGACTAATTTCTAGCCATCAGGTCCTCCAGAGGGACGTTTCCTGACTAGAGATTTGAGATTTCAAAAGCATATAAACTTGAATTCATGTAATTCTGAATGCAGCATCAAATTTTACGCGGACAGCTGTCACCGTTTCGCACGACAAAGCTTAACTTTATGGTTAATTAAATTTTTAAATTCATCCGTGGTGCAATTAAGAAGTGAATGGAGATGTTAAAATTAAATTTTACGATGAAGTTAACCATTTAATCTTGCCTTCACAACTCGGTGTTGGTCACACTTGGGGGAATATTACACAATCGGCATCTCTATATCTCTAATCTGTCAAGTCTTTTTTGCAAGTACTTTTTGTATGTACATACATCTCGCTAAGTTTACATTTCCTGTGACGTCATAAATGCCTCCAGAAGCGTTCTAAATTATATCGGCTCAGATCGAAGACACTTCTTCAAATAATCGGTCAAGGTACTGGCAGAACAAAAAAAACAAGAGTTTTACCCAAAACTAGCGCTCATCCGCGTCAATTTTAATTTCATCAGAGATTTCTTACATACATACATATCATCACGACGAGTCCACATTCATCAGTCTCTTCATACAGATTTCTTTTTAGAAATAAAATATATACTATGTGCTAATCCAGTTAATAATCCATTTCTGAGCCAAATTTCATCCGATTCCGTTTTGCCGTTCTAGTATGATTGAGTAACAAATATCGAAACATCCTCAGAAACTTTCGCATTGGTAATATTAAATACATACATTCATATAATCACGCCTCTTTCCCGTAGGGGTAGGCACAGACCACTTCTTTCCACTTGGTACGATCCTTACATACTTATACCAATACTTACTTATACAAACTTAAACTTACCAATATTTGTAGAAAAATGTACACTGGTAGCCTCAATTCAACTGGTAGATTCAATTCAAATTAACGTGTGTACTTTGGACATGCTATTATGTAATCTAAATTAAACCAGATAAAACACTATCCCAACTCGTCCCGATGGAGGCTGGCAGCAGCATTGGCACGCTGTATGGCAATGCTAATTCTTTACGCAATATGCGTACGAACCTTCTTGTCTTCGAGTCTCTGATTATCATGCTCTGGCTCATGTTTAAGCTTTATGTCATATTGAGCTGAGAACCAAACAATCTTGTGCTTGAAACTGAAATACAACAGTACACAGATATACAATGCGAAAGGTTATGCAAGAAGAGGCAGAGGAAGACACTCAAGGATGGGAGCATTAAGAGTACTAGAAACCGGTGAGCATGTATGAAGAGACTGATGAATGTGGACGAAGCAAGAGTGGTAAGTCTAGAAAAACTGGCGGTCTATTCTCTCTGCCTGCTACCATTAGGGACTCGGCATGATTTTATATACCTATGTATGTATCACACTAACTAATATACTCAATAGTCTTGGCATATATGATGGATACATAAGTAGATAATAGAACGTCAACCACAGATATTCGTGTTCGTTACCCATATATCGGCCGCAGACACATAATATGATACGTATATGTAAGTACAGACAGACCATAAGTTCGCAGGTAGGACCGCTAACCACTCAGCTCTATATCTTATGAAATTAAGGTGTCTGTCTGTAATAATAAAATAAACTTTTTTGTAATGCATATGAAAGTATAGACTGATAACAAAAGTACAAGTAATATTTTTTGTGTCTTTTCCGACTTATCTACGAAACGACTTTACCGATTTTGACGGGACTTTCACTGACCGGCAACAGGGGGTAGCTTAGGCTACTTTTAATTTTCATCCGCATGTATAATCGGATGTACATATTACTAATTGACCCGCCCAGCTTCGCTCGGGTGAAAAAAATAAATTTCCTGAAACACGATCGGGTACAATTGTAAATCTAAACCATTCTCGAATCCACCTGAAGACACACAAACTTTCATGAAAATCGGTCCAGCCTCTTAGGAGTTCTGTGACAAAAACACGCACAGAAGAAATATACATATAAAGATAAGACGGAAGCAGGCTTATTTGATGAAATTGAGTCTTCACCGCAATTTGACTAGATATAGGGTTGATGTGTGTTTTCCAAGCGACTAGAGTATTTTCTACGAACACAGACAAACGGCGGACATCGGCCGCCTAATTCCCGACCAACCGTGCGCCGACTAATCCGACACGAACTTAGTTATTCGATGTCCGGGCGTTCGGTAGGTACTTTTACAAATTAATCCCGGATGAGTCTGGAGATAAGGTCCATTTTCCCACGACAGATTTACTGATTGCGGCTCGCACCCGACTTATTATAAATGGCCCCAGTTTGAAAGAGAATATTAATTTTTTAGACTCCCCAATCGAATCTCGTAAATTCAAGGACGTATTTATAGTCGAGCTTGAGTAACGGCGACAGACTGGCCATCTGTCACATTGGCGCCTAAATATATCTCCATAATTTATTAATGCTGTGGATGTGTCCGTGAAAGAAATAAAAATATTAAATAAATGGAAACGCGAAGGAGAACTAAGGCGATTTTAATCTAAAATATTAAAATAAAGATGTAAACACCAACGTAGGAACTTTTAAGGATTTAAATGTGGAATTAGTCGTAAATGTTACCTTAGTATACAAGTCCTTTGTGCCTAGCGTTCAGTGGGAATATGACACCGAAGCATACAATATCAGGACTACGGCACACCCAAAGTTTGCAACACTTGCAACGTGAGATTTGAGACGCCCAGTTAGTTTAAGTGCAGCAGTACGGCTTACAATAGACGCAACAAACTTCAATCAACACACAAACGTGAAGAGAAACCTTGGTAACTCTTGAGAATAATGCGCCCGGGGGATTGTAAAATTTGCTATACTCAAAGTTGACTTCCACGGCTTCTCACAAAGGTCCCTGACGGGGTAGACGGAGGTCTCACAACACCCATCAACCAGATATATGTACATAGATAAATTTGTAACAGATACGTTATGAAAAAGTAATTATTTCCCATCAAACCATTCATTGCTAACGTTCATACCGCCAATGATAATAATGTAATTCTCATGACGCTCATATCATGCACGCTACTGACTCGACGAATTTATTTTTCATAACATAATTACAGAACTAAACTGAGATAAATATATATGCGCAATGCTTTAAAAACACATTGAGAAAAGGTTTGCGACATTTAATATCCAGAATACTATTTATACAATGTTTGTATATTTATCCTCTGCGTGTTCCGAAACCATCGAACAGATTGTGATGAAACTTTGGAAGGGTGTTCTGGGGACGCCCGCGAGGGTTACTGGACTGAAACAAAAATCGCTAGATAGCGCTGCAGAACACCAACTTCCATGCCAATTAAATTTGTATGGCAATGCAATGCATGCGGGGAGTAGCTTATTAACTGTTTATATCTTTAGAGCTCAAAAACTAATCCTGTGCGAATGTATTCACAACAGCAATTGTTAGTACCAGAAGACTGTTCCATATTTCCTCAAGATAAAGATCTTACGACCAACTACATACTCCATCGGGATGTAGTTGGTTGTAGCCGGCTTAGCTGTACCTCGACCCTAAAGAACGAACTACAACAAAATCTTCTGCGGCTCCTTACTCACTGAAATCTGACATTATACCATCAACTGTGTTTTAGTTAATCAATGGAGTCCAATAGTACCATAATTAATTCCGATACAAGAAGCCCGACCAGGATATAGACAAAGCCACATACTACCGTGCTCTACTCGCACGAATTCTTGTTTGCGTCTAGCTCCTTTTTTGGATTCTACATGAACCGCACACACGCTATCTACTTTCCTGACCCGGTAAGGAATCGCAATAAGAAATACTGCTTCTCATGAATTAGTTTTTCTTATATAAAGCCAAGATTAATTAGAATTCTGTTTACTTAACTACACACTCACAATATATTTATCTACATTAGAAACATCTAATATTTTTTAAATATAACAAACAAAATATAATACTGACATTGTCAAATGTCATCGTGACAGCTGGCCAAGGGAAGCGTTGACATTGCCCCAAATGTCAGTTTGACATAAATTTGCGCGGTGCATCTGGTTTGGGCACAGCGTGTCAATGCACCCATTACTAGGTCACGTGCGTGCGGAAATTTCATCACGTATTGAAAATTTGAAAGTAACGTTGGTGATTATTTATAGAAAAGTGATTCATTCATATAAATCCTCGGAAAAGAGGTGATAAGTGTATTTATTATGGAGTGACGAAAGGCAAGTCTTACGTAATATTGCACGATGCATCACGTTAAGAAAACAACATTTCATCGTAAATAAATTTTGGTGTCAACGTGACAGATAGCGAGTCTGTTGCCATCTCCATGTTTGAATTTCTTCTCAGACAACATTCAGCGTATTTCGGACTAAATTCAGAACACTCATTAGGGAATGAGTTTTGATCCTACAGTCTTGGATTTACACATGGCTTGAAGCATAATGAAGTACGACGCAATGGAGGAAATTGTGACGAATGGTTGACATAACAGAATATACAGCGCAAGTGTCCGAATTAGAGGCAGAGGAAGACCACGCTCCAGCTACCTAGATCAAATCGATCGGACGCTCAAGGACGGGAACGTCAAGTACTCGCAACCGAGCAGCATTTTGGAAATGACTAATAAATGTGGATGAATCGAAAGAGGTCTGTAAGTGTAGAGAGAAGTGGCGCTCTACTCTCTCTGCCTACTCCGGACTTTTCGCAATGATAAATTATGTATGCACTTCAACAACACGCTTCCTATAGCTTTTGTATCGTTAGTTTAGTTTGAATATTAGACGTCTAGCGTGTTATATGCGAAGGACCAATGTACTAGTAGTGGGTATCTAACTACCCACGCCTACGTACTTCAGTTGCTCAATTTAAGTGCCATATTGTTTGCGTCAAATTAGAGGTAATGCGTTAATAAACCGTGCGGCAAATTTTGGGATAATACCGTTATTACAAAAGAACAAATTTGAAGGTAATATTGATAACAATCAAAAGCTTACAGTTGATAATGGGTAATGTTTATATATACGATTAATATATGTATATATATATATATATATATACGATGCAAATACAAAAGCTTCGAATCTTTGAAGAAGATTTCACAGAAGACGTCACAAAAGAGTCCCCAAAGGGGTAGGGGTAGTACCCACATTCCGCCGGAGATATATCTTAAGTGGCGAGCCCGTCGCCTTTACAAGTACACTATAGACACGCCTTTTCAACTTATTCACTAAAGTAAACAGGCTTCCTCTCGATGTACAGACTGGATTCGAGTAGTATTGCGTTGCAAGCTACTTCTCGAACCACTCGGCCACCACGGTCTTAAAATCCATAATTACATCCATAATTTATTTTCCCGCAGACCTTTGTCAACATTATTTACTTGCAACACCACAGACAGACACATTTCAGAAACATGTCCTTTACATCGTCCTTAAGCCCCGCTAAATTCCACATTTCAAGCGCGATGTATTCTAAGCCACCTGTCCCCCATCACCAGAACAAAGGACGAAAATTTGACAATTATAGTGTCGCAAACACGTCAAAGACACCCTCGGCAAATTCCACCTTGCCTTCCATAATCGCCAAAGCTTTTGCGACAGTGTCACTGCGTTCCAGAAACAACTGTATTCTATAAAAAAAAATCTATATATACAGCATATACATGGCTGTTATGACATACAGCGTGGTAATGCGGCTGGCCGCATTGGCTTGGCGAACTATGAGTTGGGACAGATGTTTTTTTTAGTTATCAATATAATAATATATCCTCGAGCCTTCCCATAAAGGTCCCCGAATGGAAAGGCAGAGGTGTATAGGTAGTACCCCACACACCCACTTTCCGCCAGATATATATTTGAGGTGCCAACGTGACAGATGGCGAGTCCGTCGCCGTTACTCAAGCACGTGTATACATACGCCTTTGAATTTCTTCCCAGACGTATGCAGGCTTCCCTCAATGTTTTGCCTCACCGTAAAGCTCGTGGTGTGACTAATCACTGTAGTCAAGTTCAGAAAAACTCATTGGTACAGTCGGGATTCGAACCACTCGGGCAACCACGGCTCCTATCTTCTATCTATAGTTATCTATTGTATCTCTATTTTAATTTAATATGTTTACTTTATTTATTCGTTGTTTTGTTCATCTATATACATATACAGCTCACGCATGAAATTCCCTGCGTCCATTCATTTAAATGGGTCGCAAGACTACAACATTTTTCTCTAAGTTCTCATAGCCATACACGCTGCGAAGCGCGTTAAATAACTCTCCATTTGAAACCAGTAGCGGCACAACCGCGTGCATTTCAAAAAAGGAACGTGACCTGATTACTGACGGAAGCTGTCAGTTTGTCTATGCAACAGATTAAACGTCACAGGTGCTATGAAAGTGGAGATTCGATTTTAAACTCACTCGATAAAGTGTTAAGAGTCAATATGGCACGTGAACTTTCTCCCGTCGTCTCACAATTCGCCCGTCTATGAACTGTTTATTGTTCGTGCCGAGGACGCCATTCCTTCACACTTCTCTGTAATAGAGCTACTTAAACGGGTCAACTTTATTATTTTCAGTCCAATCGAAGTGTTTCTCGCTCAATTGCTCGGTTCGTTACAACAAATCCCGTGGAACCTTCCAGAGTCCTTTCGACTTTAATGAGAGTGATAGTATAATAATACTGAGAGTTAAGACATCAACTTTAAATCCCTTTAAGACGATCCCATGAAACCGCGGGACTCAGCTTAGTTAGTACACATACCAATACAACGGCCACGTGTCTAAATGAAAACACCCAAAGGGGATCTGTATACGTTTGGGAAAAGATTCAAAGACGTATGTATGTATGTATAGTAGTGTTTACGAAACGGCAATGGCCTCGCCATCTGTCACGTTGACACCTAAATGTGAAACCTTGTTAGAAGTAGCGATGAAATATATATAATGTCCCAGATTACAGACAAAACCAAGGTAGGGATGGAAGAATTTTTATTCCTAAATTAGGTATAATTTTTTGTTACTCATTACTTTATACGAGGTATATTTTTCTTTCTTTCTTTCTTTTTGCAGTGTCAGGAATGAAACTGGACAGCTTTGCACTCTCGTTTCCTCCATTCCCTCATTCGCGCTCTGTGCCTTTTTTATCTGTGCATCGTATATTTTTTAAATTACTTATTTCTGTCAATGAAACATACATTAGAGGTCCTGCAGAATGGAGAGATGCGGTGGCCGAGTGGTTTGAGTACTCTGCAATGCAAATATTGCAAATTCGAACCCCGACTGCATCAATTCGCTTTTTTGAACTAAATTATTGGGATTAGTTACACGACGCGCTTATAGAAGAAAACCTACATACGCTTGAGGAGAAATGAAGAGACGTAGGTATAGTCGAGTGAGAAAGGGCGATGGACTCGCCATCTGTCACGTTAGCACCTAAATATATCGGAGCCGAAATGAGGTTTGAGACCCTTGTGGTAAGGCGCAAAGAAGTATAAATTGCAATTTTGCTCACGAATTTCACCGGATTACAGTGATTCATGGAAATATTTCCAGTAGGCGGCTAAGGCATCCCACAACAAGTATTTATATTTAAATCATCTTCTCAATTCGGCTTTTGTTCATCCCATAATTCAACACATCGCCAGCAACGCGGAGTATGTGAATAATATAACGGAATCGATCGCTCATAAATAACATCGCTAGAAGTGTTTAGGCTACAGTTAAGATATTAGTTTTCCGATGAGGTACGTTCGCCATGCCCGTTAACGGGTCAGTATTTGGGTCAGACGTTCCAAGCTGCAAGCATCGATCAACATCACTCTTTGTTTCAATATGGACTTTAAATTGTTACGTTTTTGACCTCATGCTACAATGTTGTATGTGAATTCGTTCCAACTCTCTTCTACGGTTGAGATATGGATTGTGACACTTAATGTTTACATTATGCTAGAAAAGTCTGGTTTCACTGAACTGACTGCGACATTTTTTTTTGCAATTGTATTGCCCATCTAGGCAAGTGTTGTGGACGACACTCCGAGCTCGACCACAGCCGACTACAGTCACTTAATAAATGAGATTAATAAGGTAAACCCATTGTGCCAAAATATTGAGATGGTGACTTAATTGAGATGGAAAAATAGTAAGCCCTATCCCATGAATACTTACAAAGTTATCGAATGCATTAATATAAAAAAAAATGCTCTGCCTATTCAGACTTTCCTATCCGCTACACGCAGAACACGTATAATATTCAAATTGAGTATTCTACTTCATAATTAACCAAAACAAGAACTTTACAACGATCAGAATCTCGATATATATATGTAACTAGCAGTCCCGCCCAGTTTCGCTCGAGTGAAAAGTAAAATTTCCTGAAACATGATCGCAGCGCCACCTGTCGGGTCCAATTGTGATGTAAGCTATACTATCTTTTAAGTTAGATCAAATTGCTCACGGTGTGCAAATTTGATTGCAATCGGTTAAGTAGTTTAGGAGCCCATCGCGGACAAACAACGTGACACGTAATTTATATATATTAAGATTACACACCACAGAAATAACTGTCGATATTGTCATTACGTCTGTTGGCGCAGTAAACTTTTCCCCTTGCGTCAAAGTCGGCGGCAGTTGACAGGCTTTGTCAGTCGCTAAAAAAAGAAAAGTTTAAATTGTCTTTGACAGTCGGTGATAGGTACTTTGTAGGCGCACTCAACACGTATAGGTTGACACTAATCACTCTGCTATAGAATTTGAATATTAAAAAAAAAAGTGTGTGTCAGCTCCGACGCACGACTGGAGTTTACTCCTTACGAACGATTATAAAATAAATAGATTAGTTAATAAGGGTAAATGAATGTAGTTCTTATATTACTTAGAGTATGCATGACACATCTATAGATTGATTTTTATTCATTGAGTAATTTTCTCAATTTTGAAATAAATATCAATTGATATAAATTTATATTTATATCAATTATAAATAAAATATAAAATTTACGATAAAACCTCCGCAAGTTGACAGTTGTTGTAGGTTAATATCAGGTTAATACAATATGCAATTGAAAGTAAATATTAACATTAATTACATCGCCATTCTGTTATTCTCGTTGCCATGGAGAGTACGAGAGCACCAAAAACGTAACGCTGTCATTCATCAGTAGATTTTACCTCTCATATTTTTCTCATACCGGGCGCCTTATATATGAAAATCGATTCTTAAGGAGTAAACTCCAAAAATTTGGACATAAAACAAAATTAACGTAATAAAATAAAATTTAATTAAATAACACTTCCCGATGATAGGAAATGCCACTATTAGCTAGATTTTTATCCGGCTAGCATTCCTGCACTCAAGAATGGAGCAATACTGCATATCTGCACTTGTTTTTCAAACTTATTGAAAGCGGATTGTACAACTGTCACACACAAGCGGCGGCGGCGTACTGAGCGCGGTTGGTCACAACCAAATTAGAAAGTTGCGCACCATAGGTGCATGCGCACCAAAAACGTAACGAGGTCATTCATCAGTAGATTTTACCTCTCATATTTTTCTCATACCGGGCGCCTTATATATGAAAATCGATCCTTAAGGAGTAAACTCCAATATATATACGTATACATATCATCACGCCGAGAGAGCCGAGTGCTCGTCGGTTTCGAGTACTGTTACGAGCTGGGGTTCGGGATAATTTAATGATAGCCGGTTGTTACACTTAAACAACACTTTATTCTATACACAGAATAATTCCGGAAACTTGTACGATAAATCAGTACACTATCACTATAATTCTATTCACTATAACACTGATCACTACAACACAGTACTAGTAAAACACAGTAAACCCTAGGCACTGAAACACTTCTACTCTGTGTACACTACAACACAGTAACAGTAGAACACAGTAAACACTAGACACTGAAACACTTCACTAACACTGTAACCTCACTATAGTCACCGATAGAACACTTGTGATCACTCGCACTGAACTCTACTCCGGAATCAACTGACTGACTAACTGACTAACTAAACTAACTCACTAACTAACTCAGACTGACTAACTCAACTGACTGACTGTGCCCATCGGGTACCGCCTTATATATGGCACCGGCACGATATACTAGATATCGGTGGAAGGCTCTAGACCGCCATTAAGATGTTCGTTGAATTGCTGTGTGAATGTATCCGCAGAACAATGGCCGGGTGACGAAAACAACTTGTTTACGTCCTTTCTTAATTGCCTCCTTTTGTCTATATTTCCGGCTAAGTGTTGTTGTTTGGCATGGCTTTCACACGGCAAGCCCTCCAGAACCTTCCATCGTAACAGTACACTTAACGTTCCCGTCCTTGAGCGTCCGATCGATTTGATCCAGGTAGTTGGAACGTGGCCTTCCTCTGCCTCTTCTTGCACACACTTTTGCTTTGTATATCTGTTTCGTCAATCTTTCTTCACTCATCCTTTCTATGTGTCCAAGCCAACGTAACATGCCTTTCTTCATCTTTACAATCACGCCCTCATTCAAGCCAGTTGATTTGCGAATCTCTTCATTGCGGATTCGATCTTATATCGTTACTCCGCACATTTTTCGAAGAGATCGCATCTCAACTGCTTTCAAGCTATTTTCATACTTCCTCTGGCATACACAGGATTCGCTGCCATATAATAAGGTAGGTACCAATATCGCGTTGTGGACAGCAACTCGAGCATTCTTGCTCAGACTTTTACTGCCCATCAACGCCGACATGGCTCCATTCACCTTATTTCCGGCAGTTATCCTTCTTTCAATATCTTTTTCATACTTTCCATCTCGTGTGAACATGCTTTCTAGATATACAAATTCATTCACTTGCTCTAGAATTTGCCCATTTACCGATATAGCACACTCGGTCACTTGTTCATCTCTTTCGAATACCAGGACCTTAGTCTTGCCAGCGTTTAGGCGCAGCCCCTTCTTTTTCACATTCACACAAAAAATATATATACGTATACATATCATCACGCCGAGTCCCTAACTGAGTAGGCAGAGAGAATAGAGCGCCAGTTTTCTCTAGACTTGCATACCTCTTTCGCTTAAATTAATTAAAAAATCTTCAAAATATCTTCACAAGGGTAAGGGGTAGAGAGAAGTGTAACGCCCAAATTTCGTATATACACGTCCAAACGTGACAGATGGCGAGTCCATCGCCGTTGCTCAATCAGAATAAGAAGGTCAGATAAGAACGGCTTTGAACTTATTTTCAAACATACTCAGGGTGTCCTCTCGATGTTTTCTTTCTCCGTTTAAACTCGTGATGTGATTAACCACTGAACGTAAAAAACATCTTTAGTAGTCGGTATTTGAACTTGAATCCAACGAAGAAACGCAGATATACTTCATTATGCAAATATAAATAAATAACTTGCATTACTGTTGAAATGAGTCTTGATTGAAATTTACTACAAAAAGTTGTATGTAATATTTCGCAAATTCCCTCCCGAGTTTTCCCGCAGGAGTCCTACCACCAACGTTAAATTATATAGCTACCTAGGTGTGCAATATATTAATTTACAGATATTACAATTTAATATTATATTTATAAATTTATAAATTATAAATTTAATTTTTTTTGAAAAGAGTAGCCATGGAGATTCTTGCCGGTTCTTCTCCATGGAAGCGACCAATCCGAACCGAGCTTCTTCTTTTTTCTTTTTATTAAATTCTGTAAATTTTGCCCAATATAATAATATAATAGTATTATTTATTTACCGTATTTGAGTTCATATTCAAATACGGTGAATGATCACACCATGAGTTTTACTGTCAGAGGAAAATGGTGAGAAAACCTGCAATTTCGTTAACATATTTACAATTTACAGCAATTCAAAAACATATTTACGTGTAGGCAATATACATTAGAAACGGACAGGAGACAACGATGCGCCTTTAATCATGTTTGCACCGAAATATACCTCCAACATAAATAGGTGTGTCTGGGTCTTTAAGGAAAAGCTTATATATGATATTATACATCATCAACTGGAACTAAAAAAAATGCCAAGATCATCGCACCGTGACATCAAAATATTGCAACGGAGCTAAATAAAACAAAACAAATAAGTCGCTACTACGCTTTTATTATTTACCCGCCACAGGAAGTGAGTTTCGCAACGTAACCGCCCGCCACGCTAATGGATGCGATAATGTTACCACGCGCAAAAAATACGCGAAAATCAATTAAACATGTCTTGCGCAAACATTGTATCCGCAATTCATTAACTTGACCATTATTCGCATATCCTGAGTGTAAGCGGTTTTCTAACATTTGTTCGACATTATAACAACTAACATAGTTATGTATATCAAATCTAACAGGTTAATGAACTGAATGCGCGCAACTTTCAATCGAAGACTATGTAAAAATATCATTAAATATTAAAATTAAAAAGACGTGGTGGCCGAGTGTTACGTGTTGCCTGCAACACAAAAATTGCAAGTTTTAATGAGTACCAATGAGTTTTTCTGTACTAAAGTACAGTGATAAGTGACTCCACGAGCTAAACGGTGAGGAAAACATCGTGAGGCAACCTGCATACGTCTGAGAAGAATGAAATAATGAAATTAAGGTAAAATTTTAAATTATTACTGAACGTCAATTAAAATCTATAAATACATATGTTTAATAATAATAAGAATTCATTTACTTATTTCAGTAATAAACTTGGCGCCTTTGACGCGAGCGCTACGGACACTCAATGCGGTCGCCCCAAGGGTGGATTTGTTTTCGTGCTCGTTGAAAGAGTTCACATGGGCCACAATGGTATATGAATTATGAATGTATTGATAAAGATTAAGTTTCAATATTTCATTTTTATTTGTAAGTTTATATATTTAGAATTTAATACTTTAAATTTTTTTTCATCCCATTAGGTCTAAGATACTGTAAAGGTGGACAATGGACCTAAAATAAATAAATTAAATACATTGTTTTTAAAGAGATAGAAATTAAAATGAAAATTAAAAAATAACGGAAATATTATCTTTTATGGCCTCAAGAGTTACTTCAATAATTCACTTGAGATAATAATCGAAATTCAGAAATTTCCTCTTAACGGCAACCCCTATTTACGACACCGATTTATGACGAGCTTTACAAGTCCCTTATAATTCAGAACGCATAATATCTTGATTTCATCACCCCTTCCCGTGTAATGGACTTCCCGAAAGATACTTATTTCTGGCCCATTTATTTTTACATTGTCCTCGACAACGCGAGGAATGTTACAATACTATTGCAACTGACAATGGGTAATGCTCAATTGGTATGAAATAGGTTCTGGTAAAAGAAATTTTAATTAGAATGTGAATTTGAACATTACTTTCTTACGTCGTACATGCTGAAAAGGTATATCGATCTATTTTAATAAGTACATACTCAAAATTTACAATAGCCGTTACAAAACTAAGTTAGCAAATTGTTCGAAGCTTTAAATTGCCAAAGTACATGTAACAAGTACGTTGCCATGACAACCATATTTAATTGTTGTGATATATATCTCATATGTCGCATTCTCTTTTCTACCACTAGATGTCGCTGTATTTTTCACTACAACTGGTTAAATAGAGATTACCACGCGTATGCTATATATAGGAAAGTGCATTTTGTATGAGGATCCTCTTTTCGATACACCTCGCAAACCATGGAATTTTATTCCACGAAATGAAAATAATTCAGTCGTTTAACGCTTAACTCACTTACGCATAAAATGTTGTTCGTGCCAACTGCCAAATCAAATCGCGGTAAGTAATTATTGTATTAATGTAACCGCCGGATGCATTTCATATTCTAGTTTTTAATCTTTCTTTTCGGAATGGCAACATTGGCGAGGTTATGTTCTACCAGTACTTGTAAGTGGTTGTAATTGGCGCACTACTGATTTCAAATGTTCAAATACAGGTAGGTAGTCGAAACTGAAAATAAATAAAAACTTACGCGTAAATTAAACACCAAAATATTAAATTTCATTTCGTAATATTATAATGTATTCAACTACGACTAAAGACGCAACAAATCGGAGCATCGGCACACAAATAATGGAAAAAAGCGCGCGAAAAACTGTCATGGCGTCGGATGACACAGCTCAAGAAGATCCGCTGAGACGATTTGTTATTTCCTTTCTGAGTGAAGGGACGCATCGAGAATATATACGTGTCGTCGCTGTCTGAACTATATTGGTTGTCTGTCAAGTTATTATAGAAAACAGTGAGTGAATAAAGTGGGTCGTTTGTTATGTTACAGCCAGATACAGGCCACAGATACAGATGAATAATGGACGGTGCGGATACAGAAAAGGGTAGACGAGGTACCCACACCTCGTCGGAGATATATTTAGGGTCGCAGCTCACAGATAGCAAGTCCATCGGCGTAACTCAAACGACGTTCCATCGCCGTAACGACTAGATAGTGTCATCCACGAAGACGCCCCACTATTCTTCCTCAAGTGTGCAACCTTCCACTAATGTTTGAGTATTATCTCTACACACTGGTGGCCTATGAGTAGCACATGCACACTACAATTAATAGAGTCGGGTCATACTCCCCGCATCCCGCAACTAGAAATTGGTGGGGCGCATCTTCGTGGATAGCATTATCTATACACACATACGCCTTTGAATTGCTTCTCAAACGTATGCAGGTTTCCTCTTGATGTTCCTTCACCGTAAAGCTCATTCTGTGACTAGCCATTGTCTTAAGAACAGTAAGTTTTCCGAGAAACTCATTGGTACAGTCGGCATTCGAACTTGAAATTTTTGTGTACAGGCAACTCCCCGCTCCACTCGGCCACCACGGCTCTTTATTAATGACTAGCTGTCCCGCCCAGCTTCGCTCGGGTGAAAAAGTTAAATTGCCCGTAACACGATCGCAGCGCCACCTATTGGGTCCAATTGTAAATCTAAACCATTCTCGAATCTAGCTTAAGACACACAGAAACACACAGAAAGCTTCGCCCGGGTAAAAAGGTAAAATTCTTGAAACTCGATCGCAGCGCCACCTATCGGGTCCAATTTAATATAGCCTATGTTACTCGGGGATAATGTAGCTTTCCATAGATGAAAGAATTTTTGAAATCGGTCCAGTAGTTTCGGAGCCTATTCATTACAAACAAACAAACAAACAAATCTTTCCTCTTTATAATATTAGTATAGAAGTATTTGTCTAGCTGGATGCCTAGAGGTCTCGCCATTGACCGGTTAAGTAGCAAAAGTTCCCGGAACTCACGCTACGAGAGACAATACCTAAAAAAAAAGATACGTACGTGTACGTACATCGCACCGCACTCGTTCCGTTTGTCGACACCTGGCACAAGGGTTTTATGTCCGATACTTGTAACAGTTTATGTAAAGATGCCGACTTTTTGGCGCCATCGCCATAGATCGGTGCTGTGCTACACTAACAATATTGAGTTTTAAAGTAAATAAATATGAACATTCCAAACGTGTACGTGATGTTATCACACCTACCTCTACGAAGACGTGCCCCACTATTCTTCCATATAGTTTATGGTGTAAGTGTGCAACTTTCCACTAATGTTTGAGAATTATCTGTACACACTGGTAGCCTATGAGTGCACACGCACACTACAATTAATACACTCGGGTCATATTCCACGCATCCCGCAACTTCCTCGACTAGAATATGGTGGGGCGTGCATTCGTGGATGGCACTATCTATCCCTAATACTACGCGACTACACTTTTCTAAGATAGAAGACATTGGTATGTAGCGTAATAGTATATCGCGAGGTTCACACTAACGAGTCAAGAGCATTGATTTTGACCTAAGGTGGCTACCGAGCTTACGGTCCGTCTCGATAATAAGCGTTTACCGCTGGTAACCCTGCAGAAATGTTTACATACCCTTCTTGAAGAACTCCATGAACCCTCTAACTCTACCCACGCCTCAATACGTAATTACAGATGAATTATAAAGCTTAACAAATGTTTCGTTAACTACAAACTATGACGACCGTCTGGTCTAGTGGTTAGAGGTCCTGACTGCGAAAGTAGAGGTCGCGGGTTCAAATCCCGCTGAGGACAGATATTTGTGGGATGAACACGAGTATTCGTACCTTAGTCTTGGATGTCCTATGTATTTATGTATATATCTATCTGAATAAGTAAATATATCGTTGTCTAGTTACCACAACGCTTTGCTTAATTTGGGACTAGGTCAATTTGTGTGGAATTGTCCCAGGTATTTATTTTATATTTAGAATCTCACCGAAGCGTATAATTTAACTAGGATTCCTTAGAAGTCGGCACTGAATAAGACGCTTTAGAAACTTAATAGACATCCCCGGAGCAATAAAAACTACTCTCACGCAATGTAAACACTGGATAGTAATCGGTCGAGAGGTCGCTGGTACAAGTTTCATTTCCCACTTAAAACTGAACCAAGATGAAAGTGTACATCTGTGGGAGCCAATCAAGTTGTGTTAACGAATCTTTCAGCGGTCGGATCGATTTGGGGATTGTAAATGGACTTCGAAACTATTGTACTCACGCAACACAAATAATTTGTGTTAGTTGGCTACAGACTTCTTCTACAAGGTGGAGGTCCTGCCCAGTAGGGCAGCTCCAAATTCGAATAGGAAACCCGTTGTGCCTTACTCCAACTACTACTGTGCCTTCTATCTATACTAATATTATAAAGAGGAAAGATTTGTTTGTTTGTTTGTTTGTAATGAATAGGCTCCGAAACTACTTAACCGATTTCAAAAATTCTTTCACCTTTGGAAAGCTACATTATCCCCGAGTAACATAGGCTATATTAAATTGGACCCGATAGGTGGCGCTGCGATCGAGTTTCAAGAATTTTACCTTTTTACCCGGGCGAAGCTTTCTGTGTGTTTCTGTGTGTTTCTGTGTGTCTTAAGCTAGATTCGAGAATGGTTTAGATTTACAATTGGACCCAATAGGTGGCGCTGCGATCGTGTTACGGGCAATTTAACTTTTTCACCCGAGCGAAGCTGGGCGGGACAGCTAGTTTGTAAATAAATTACGACAGAATAGTTAAACAGATTTGACTGAAATTTGACACAGAAATATATTATTAGCTGAATCTGGATATTTGATAAAAAAAACTTCCAATTAAATATTATATAATATTAAATACAGTGCCGTGGTGGCCGAGTGGTTCGAGCAGTTGCCTGCGACGCAAAGGTCGCAAGTTCGAATACCGACTGTACCAATGAGTTTTTCTGAACTTAAGTACAGGGATTAGTCACACCACGAGCTTTACGGTGAAGGAAAACATCGAGAGGAAACCTGCATACGTCTGAGAAGAAATTCAAAGGTGTATGTATAGTCGTGCTGGAGTAACGGCGATGGACTCGCCATCTGTCACGTTGGCACCTAATATACCTCTGGCGAAAAGTGGTTGTGTGGGTATTACCTATACACCTCTGCCTTCCCCTTCGGGGACCCTTGTGGGAAGGCGTGAGGATATTATTGTACGCATGTAAAACCGCCAGGCACACCACTCTCATTCTATCCAACGATAATAATACTGATCTCCTAAAGGTAGCGTATGTACTACTTAAATATATGTGTATATAGGTATATATATATATATAAATATCTACGTCATAAATGTTTCTTGCGTAGCGTTCGTAGATAATTTTACAGAGCGTGCAACCAATGCATATTTTTACATTCCCTATGTTGAAAGTCTTTTACGTCATGAGAATTAAAATGCACAACAATATCTGCATTGCGAACCGGATGAGCATATTCGAAAGATCTAGAAATCGAAATCATTTTGCCGTTGTATTGAAGAATACTTTACAAAAGGCGGGCTTCGTGCTTTAATGAAAGCCAAGCTAATTGATACTTAAAACTGAAGAAGGGATCGTAAGATAAGCTCGCTCCCGGCTATTTTTAAAGCTTTAAATTACGGCGGGATTATAAAATTCAACACACGCGCTCAAAATGCTTGACGGAGTTTTTAGCATCACGTATGCATACATGACATTGGGGAGATACGCAATTATAAAACACCTTTTTTTTAATTAAAACTTTTAATTGCCACCGCTATGTTATCAGGTAGATTAAATTAGAGGCATATTTTTTTACGATAAATATTAAAACGTGATCAAAGAATTTGAGTTTAGTATAATAAAATTTTTAAAGACGGACGGTGTTACTACTCCTCTGCCTATTTTTAATTTATTTATATTTTGCAGCCTATGCCGTTTTGGGCTTGTCAGGCGTGTAGATAAAATAAAAAACTCGCGTTTACAACATATTATCTATGCTTAATGATGTGTGCTGGTTATGGTCGTAAAGAGAAAAAGTTAGGGCCCACAAACCGGAAGCACTAGAAAGTTAGCTGCGATACTTGTAGAGCGAATAGGTTCTTTGAAGCGCGGCGGAAAACAGCCGTCTGGAGAATTCTCTAACACTTACTAGCGCCACCATTTTAACGTGCCGCAGATAATATGCCGCCACTAAAACGCCATTAAAACTAAGTAATCAATTTAAATACGCCGTGGAGCCGTGGTGGCCGTGTAGTTCGAGCAGTTGCCTGCGACCCTAAGATCGCAAGTTCGAATCCCGACTGAACCCATGAGTTTTTCTGAACTTAAGTACAGTGATTAGTCACACCACGAGCTTTTACGGTGAAGGAAAACATCGAGAGGATATCTGCATAGGTCTGAGAAGCAATTCAAAGGCGTATGTATAGTCGTGCTTGAGTAACGGCGATGGACTCGCCATCTGTCACGTTGGCACCTAATATACCTCTGGCGGAAAGTGGGTGTGTGGGTACTACCTATACACCTCTGCCTATCCCTTCGGGGACCCTTGTGGGAAGGCGTGAGGATATATAATTTAAATAAAACTTAATACTTATTGAGAAATTTAATATTTTAGCTTGTACGTATACAACTAGAGTGGCAAACAAGCATACGGCCCACCTGATGGGAAACGGTAACCGTAGCCTATTTACGCTCACGATACCGAAGTATCACTTGCGTGTTGCCACTCTGTGTTCGGAGAGTTATAGTGTGTTGGCAGCATAAGGTTTAATCCCTCTGCTTCCAACACATTGTAACAATCCTCCCCCCTCCCCAAGGAGCTCATTACTGGAAACCTTCTTCACCACGTAGGAACACAACACAATAAATTGTGTTATTTGGCTACGGACTTCTATCAGGTGGAGGTCCTGTCCCAGTCGGGCAGCTTCAAATTCGAACGGGAAACCCGTTATGCCCTACCTCTCTTCATATCATTAGCAAAATACCCAAATTTGGTTTATTCAAGTGACTCAAGGTTCCAGCCCCACCCAAAATTGTCCGTATGAAGAAACAGCGCCCAAATCTGTCTCGTAACTCGTAAAACGCGTACTATTTTGTAAATAAACAAAGGATACAACTGAATAATGAAACACATAAAAATTCCTCATATCTTTTACTACTTCCTACGAAAACGAAGCGTGGCTACCCTATAAGCAGACGTTTCAAACGAAACTCAAACTTGTGTGCATCAGCTATGGTTTAAAATGATTTGTACCGTTGAATGATAACGACTTTTTTTTTCTAACCACATGTAGACACGTACAATAAATATTGTGTGTAATTATTTTTTTTATAATTATGCCAGTTCTAAAAGCAACCATAGATTTCGTGGCCAGCACTGTGTGATTTCACACCATTGATGAATAGTAATTAATTATAAAAAAACTAGTTGTCCCGCCCAGCTTCGCTCGGGTGGAAAAAAAAAGATGGTGGCGCCACCTATCGGGTCCAATTGTGAATCTGAACCATTCCCAGATCCCCTTGAACACACACAAAAAATTTCATTAAAATCGGTCCAGCCGTTTAGGAGGAGTTCAGTGACATACACACTCACAGAAGAATTATATATATAGAGATACAGACTTGAAAAAAATATTAGCAGTCATTTGCCGCCTGGTCCAGTGACCAGAGCTCCAGACTGCGAAGCCCTTGGAGAGGGATATTTGTATAGATCACACGAATTCCTGCCCCTTTAAAATGAAGTTTGTAACCAGATATATCTACAGCTTTCCTTAGCTTGTAATTCGATCAATTCTTATGTCCGTACATTACTGAACTCCTGCTTAACCACAAGATCGGTTTTAGGTGTTTTTGGATGGTTTAAAAACACTACTTACGGTGAAGGAAAACATCGAGAGGAAACCTGCATACGTCTGAGAAGAAATTCAAAGGCGTATGTATAGTCGTGCTTGAGTAACGGCGATGGACTCGCCTTCTGTCACGTTGGCACCTAATATACCTCTGGCGGAAAGTGGGTGTGTGGGTATTACCTATACACCTCTGCCTACCCCTTCGGGGACCCTTGTGGGAAGGCGTGAGGATATATTATTATAAAAACACTAATGGGGCTTACTGGTAGCGACGTGTTCTAGGTCTCAAAATCTCAAATCTTTTCACTCAAACAAACCTGTCCGAGTAGGCTAGTCATTATCAGTCAACAATACCTCAATCTGATCCAAACGGATTGAAAAAATTGTGTGTGTCAGCTCCGACGCACGACTGGAGTTTACTCCTTAAGTACGATTGTCTAAACATACGCAAAAAGAGTTTATCCAACTGAAAATAAGATTGATACCATATGAAAGGGATTTCATTAGGAATGTTGATAAATAAGTAGTAAAACTATCGTAAAAATCGGATTATCGATACTTTATTGACTACACCCTCGCACTGGTTGAGTAGCGCGAAAGTGATGCAATTTTCTAGAAAGTACTTTAACTATTATTACAGATAAAATTCGATCTTATTGCCCTTACATAAGATTGATTTTTGTATTGTACAATTAAATTTTTTTTTAACATAAAACAAAATTAACGTAATAAAATAAAATTTAATGAAATAACACTTCCCGATGATAGGAAATGCCACTATTAGCTAGATTTTTATCCGGCTAGCATTCCTGCACTCAAGAATGGAGCAATACGGCATATCTGCACTTGTTTTTCAAACTTATTGAAAGCGGATTGTACAACTGTCACACACAAGCGGCGGCGGCGTACTGAGCGCGGTTGGTCACAACCAAATTAGAAAGTTGCGCACCATAGGTGCATGCGCACCAAAAACGTAACGAGGTCATTCATCAGTAGATTTTACCTCTCATATTTTTCTCATACCGGGCGCCTTATATATGAAAATCGATTCTTAAGGAGGAAACTCCAATAAACTCCAATAAAATATGGTACCTACAAAGCGTTCGTTTCTCGTTACAATATTGCCAAAAATAGGTCAGGTTACGCAGCTATCATAAATCGGAAATTGGGTTAAGCATACTTTACGATCGAATTCTTTCGGTTTCAAAATCCCGTGGGGGATGACAGTTACGATAAGTGCGATTTGTATGCAATGCCGCCCTGTGATTTAGTAGGGACGGAAATTAGGTGAAAGGTCGTAAAAACAGACTATTGCGAGATCCTCACTCTGTATCAATTTATGACCACGTCTGGGAGCTTGGTGAAAGATGTGACAACATAGCTAGTAATTATTATTATATTCGTCATAATAAAAGATAATATAGCCGCGGTGGCCGAGTGGTAGCCTGCGACACAAAGATCGCAAGTTCCAATCCCGACTGTACCAATGAGTTTTTCTGAACCTTAATACAGTCATTAGTCACAATGGCGATGAACTCGCCATCTGTCGCGTTGCCACCTAAAATACATGTCTGGCGGAAAGTGGGTGTATGGATATTACCTATACACCTCTGCCTACCTCTTCGGGGACCCTTATGGGAAGGCGTAAGGATATATTATCAAACAAACTTGAATAAACGAGAATGATAAGTACGATAAGTAAGCCATTTAGCTAACTTAAACCAGATGTTTTGTCCAACCCAATACCGAACGAGTGGGAAAATTCACGTGATACTCTTTGCGTCCATAAACTTGGCCCAACCTTACTCGTGTTCGGCGCATGGTGTAAAACGAGCAGCAACCTGTAGAGCTACCAGACCACATTCACCATAGATAAGGTATTCGATCTTCTATTATCTTTTCTTCACTCGATATATTAAGATACCATCGTGAGTCTATCGCCGTTATTCAGTCACATGTCTTAGTGTTTTTCTGTAAGAAAAAATATATTGATGTTGGATTTGCTCTTTTACCGGGCTATATAACATCATGCTACGACCAATAGGAGCAGCATCAATGAAAAATGTTGCCAAAAAAGGGAAAAAGTATTCCTTTTGAGTTTCCGTTGCGTAGCAGCGTAAATGGTTACAGTTTCGAAACAATTGGGACCTGCGGTTTCACCTGCGTAAAATTGGATTGAATTTTTAATCGACTTCAAAAAAGGGGTTATATGTTCCACTGTATGTTTTTTTATATTCAGCGATTCTCAAAAAATAATTTAAAGTAAGAAAATCTTTTCATATCTACCAATTAAATCAACTTTTACGTGAAGGCGCGGTGCATAGCTAGCATTAAATATAAAATCACCGTTACCAGGGTTTCCAAGAAATAATTATGTAGAAAAATCTGCGGAACAATATCTCTATCTGAGTCTAGGCTCTATACAATAATTATACCATACATACATACATACATACATACATACATACATACATATAATCACGCCTCTTTCCCGTAGGGGTAGACAGAGACAGAGAGTAATTATACCAAAGGTATCTTTTTTTAGGAAAAACAACTGAGACGTGATAATATTGTTATTCATGCCAGAAAAAAGCCGTGAAATTGTAAGAATACGTAATGACACTCACCTCCGTACCTTGAATACGATTCACATAATATTTTTACCCAATTTTTTATGACACGAATGAGTTTTCTGTCTAATATCATCATTCAATTTTTTATGACATATTAGGAATTCGGTTCTTATGTATATAGGAAATTTTCTTTCATTGACAAGACGGGTATTATATTCTTAGCGACGAAGTACGAAGTATTGTTAAACGATTTTATTTAGCCTGTTTGTGTTTGTTTAAAATTTTGTAAAGTTGATTCAAACTAGCAATTTTTACCCAATACCTGTATTTAGATAAAGCGTCCCTTGTGACTTATAGGGAGGTCAAAGAGATTGCACTGGTCAGAAGTAAATAAAAACAAATTCAAGTCGACGGGTAATGACAATACTAATAAAAAAAATATCCAATATCCCTCTTAATCCAAAATGGCCGCTTGACATATTGGCATGTCAAGTTCGTATAATTTTCAGAATCTCAACACATATAGCTATCAAACAAAAGGACTTCACTAATAGATTAATTTTCATATTCATTTTGGTATAACTTACATATATAAGTAAGTTCATATATGTAATAATTGTACAAGGACGGTAACGTCAAGAATACGCGAAACCGGCGAGCATGTATGAAGAGACTGATGAATGTGGACGAAGCGAAAGAGGTATGTCTAGAGAGAACTGGCGCTTTATACTCTCCGCCTACCCCGTTAGGGACTCGGCGTGATGATATGTATGTCATCACAACACTCTATACAACAATCTAGGACAATTATCAAACTAGAAAATTTAATCGTATTAAAACAAAATGAACATACAATTATTATCCCAAACGCCGTCAAGCAATTGTGATTGTGGGGTTACAATGTTGCCAAATATAGCAATTTTAAATAACAATAAAGAAATCCCAAGTTGCCATAACAGAATTATCGAACGCGTGGTTCCCATCCATTTATATTGTCAACTGACCCGCGACGGTTTACGTTCAAAATTGTTTCCTCCATTGTCTATGGTTTCGTAATGGCACAGCAATATTACGCAGGAAACGCGTTTAAATAAGGTGTTGAGTACCTCGCAACTGGAGAGGCTTTTGATTTTCAATTAATAAAAATACATATTTTATTCCCCATGCCTTTTATTTAGCGTCATATTTTCAATAAGAGAACCTTAAATTTGCTAGCGTCCACTTTAACAACTCGGAAACAACTCGGTACACGAATGTTTAACCAAAAGCTTTGTATGCAAATATTAGGTTGTGATGAAAGACCAACATACAAATACATTTGAAAACATTCGCAACATGTTCATGGTACATGCAGCGGGCGTGTTCCGACCCTAAAATGTGGTGAACACTCAAACCGCGCCAAAAAGAAGACAAATAAGCGAGACGAAGCCTCCCTCTATTGAAACAAACGCCTTGAGTTGTGTGTAGGTAGTAAGTACTCACTCGTCTGAATAAAAATGGTTTTGCTTTGGCGTTTCTAGGACGAGTTGAAACAAATGCCACTTTTTAAACAATACAACTATTTTTTTTTCTCAAACGTATGCAGGTATACTCTCGATGTTTTCCTTCACCGTAAAGCTCGTGGTGTGACTAATCATATATATATAATATATATGTATATGACATATAAGCTCTCGCCTCCCCACAAGGGTCCCCGAAGGGGTAGGCAGAGATGTATAAGTAGTACCCACACACCCACTTTCCGCCAGAGGTATATTAGGTGCCAGCGTGACAGATGGCGAGTCCATCGCCGGAACTCATTAGTACAGTCGGGATTCGAACTTGCGATCTTTGTGTCGCAGGCAACTCGGCCCCCACGGCTATAAGTCTCTCTCAGTTTTAAAGTATTCGCCCGATTAGAACGATTGAAACAAAACAAAAGTTGAATTTTATAACCACTGAGTCGGGTGACAGTGTTTGGTCAGTGATCAATCAACCGCCATTACCGCTCTGATACAATTGATAGCGGTTTTTTTTCTTCAGAGATATTTGAATCAATTGATTTCTTTAGCCAGCAAAAGCTTCCGTAGGAAAATTACAGTTATATTATACCTATATAAAGATAGTCTGCACCCCTTTCCGCAGTGTGTGTGTGTTCTACCGCTTGTATAACGGGGAGTGTTCTGCAGAATTGTTCGAAATGATGCCCACTTCCACCTTCTACCACCGCACCTCTCGCCATCGACGGGGAATTCATCCCCATACCTTGGAACCGCAAAGGTCTCGCACTGTGCGGTTCCAAAGGAGTTTTATTCCGCGAACGCTCAGGCTGTGGAATGAGCTCCCCGTTGAGGTTTTCCTAGAGAGTACAGCATGCAGTTCTTAAAGAAGGGTGTGAAAAGATTCCTGCAGGGTCGGCAACGCCCGAGTGATACCCCTGGTGTTGCAAGCGTCCATAGGCGGCGGTAACCGCTTACCATCAGGCGGACCGCATGCTTGTCATGTTTGCCACCCAAGGGGTATAAAAAAAATGTGCCCGATGGGGTAGGCAGAAGTAACATTCACATTTCGTCGGAGATGTGTACTACTCAAATCACTCGGTCACCGCATTAAATTCCATGTAATCCATTTGATTTCATTAGTATTCAATATATTATTTTCCGAAAATAAAAAAAACCCTTTTTGTAAAAAATTTCATTAACGTTCGGGTATTCGAACCTGGATCTTTGTGTAGCAGGCAACTACTCGAACCACTCGGCCACCGCGGCTCCAAGATTTATTTATGATTACTTATTAGTATCCATATAGATATTTTGACATCGCCCCAGCTTTCATTTGTTTCATTACCATTAATTAGCTTTACAAGGATAATATTTTGAACATCGCCCCAGCTCTCATTACCATTACAAGTGGCCAGTGACAAGTTTAACAAAAAACCTCTTAGCACAAATAAATATTAGAATGAAAATGAAACAATTACTGAGCGTCACGGCGAACGACCGCAGACATCAGCTGATTGATCACCGCGGCGGCGGAAACACGATTGATCGCACAATTCGTACACTACACTTTTTATGGAGACCTAGGTTGCATAGAAGAGCCATAAATTAACCTTACTCGCTAGTCCCTACGACAAAGGTGTAACAACCCCCGCTTTTCACCGAAGATTTCCGAGGCCTTCTGGTCTAACGGTCAGAGCTCCTGACTGCGAAGCATGAGGCCGCGGGTTCGATTCCCGCTGAGGGCAGATTTGTGTGAACACGAGTATTTGTGCCTTAGATTGGGATTACATACATGCATACATACATACATTTGTTAATTTGAGTGGAATTGTCCCAATGTATTGATTACTCATTAGATATTTAAGTGACAACGTGACGATACATGTACGTCTTCTCTTCAGTTCTCTAAAAGTTTATATTATGATAGATATTTACTGAATCGTTTGTAGAATGAAAGGACTTAGTGCCGAATCGTAAGAAAAATTATGTTGAATAATACGTCTGTATGTATGTAGGTAGGTACAGTCATCCCAAATTTCCCGTAACATGTCGCCGCGTCAGGCTCGGACCGCACACCATCAATCAGAGGATGACGTGATTAATGAACTACTCAATTCACCCGTCCGACTGTACGGAAAAGGTGCCCGCATTTAGATACATTGTAAAGAAAATGTACTTTTACGGTACCCTCGACGTACGGCCTTTCCACTTGAGTACCTTTGCTAGTCACTTTTCGAGTAATCGCCTGCAATGCAGAGGCTGCAAGTTTGAATTCCAACCAGACCGATAATATTTTCATACTCGTGTAAATACAGTGTTTAGTCACACCACGAGCTTTACAGTGAAGGAAACCTGCAGACGTTTAAGAAGAAATTATTAATTATATATGTATAGTCGTGCTTGAGTAACGGCGATGTTCTCGCCATCTGTCACGTTAGCACCTGAAATATATCTCTGACGGAAAGTGTGTGTAGGTATCAGTGTAGTGTAATTCTATTAGCGTCTTAGATTACTTTTAGATACGTGGAATTCATCTTGAAGACAAGTGGTTCATTACACCAAGAACAAAGACATAAGAAAGATTGCTGCTATACAAAGATATTGTAATTGTCTACCAACCGAATTTCAGAAGTAGGTCCGGAGTATTTTTTTATGGTTTTCGTCATTAGAAAATAAAATCTCTACATCTAGGATCTCATAAAAGTTGAGGTTACCCAAGATCGTATTGTAGTAATAGAGAATGAAGATAGATGGATGCCAACACAGTTAGTTTTGATGGGCCATGAAAATCGTAGCAGCTTTTATCGACGTCGCGTCAAACCTGTAATGTCCCACGATAAAACCGCAGTACTGCCATCGATCTCGGACACTCGGAGCCATTCGCTTTTATTTGATCAGTGCTTAGCTTTATTGGTGCTTTGGCGAGGCTATTTCAAGGTTACAGAGGGCTTTTGTGCGAGCTTTTCGACAATCAGAACATTAACCCGTTTCCTTCCGCTCTCGGCGCCTCGATTGGGCTCACCGCTTCACCAATTTGGTAAAACGTAAGGAACGTCTGGAATGTGTAAGTGAATGCGACGAAGGATCTACCACCGAAACAAGAAATACAATCTGCTGTAAAACTTCTTATCTATATTTGAATACTAGCTGTGTCCGCGTAGATTTCAACAAAAAGTTATTGTTTAGTTTCTAAAGTAAATCGGTCCAGCCATTTCAGACATCAGCCGGAACAAACAGACAGACGAGAACAGAGTCAAAATTTAAAAAAAGGTAATTTGGTATATTTTACTTTATTGTGTATACATCCATATGCATTTAGTAAAAAGCGGTGTCCGTTCGCGCACTTGGATCCCAATAGAACGTCAAAGTACGGCACCAGTTTTGAAACACTGCTAATAGAATTATTTTCACAAATGGTCAGTACGTTTTACGCAATCCAAAGTTGGGGCAGAGTCCATCGATCACCACAACGTTGAATGATTGACGTCTATGTGTCACGTACAGAATGACAGCCCAGCCATTTCAGTTGAGCATAGACAAACCATATTATATAGGACGTGAAAAATATTCGAACGGATTTGAGTGGCTCAAAATGGGAGTGAGCTTTTATATGATTTAGTCTGTCGTTGTGTGTTAAGATAGATTGAATTTTAATCACGCAACGTAATCGAGTTTTTCAAAGGCTGATATTCTAAGGTATTTAAACACAAGTATATAATGTAAGGTTACTTTTTAATGATCTTGATGTCAATTGCACAGATTTTTTAATTTAGATTGTGACCACATTATAAGTGCTTTTTGTAACATACATACATACATACATATCATCACGCCAAGTCCCTAACGGGGTAGGCAGAGAGTATAGAGCGCCAGTTCTCTCTAGACTTACATACCTCTTTCGCTTCGCCCACATTCATCAGTCTCTTCATACATGCTCGTCGGCTTGAGAGTCCGATCGATTTGATCCAGGTAGTTGGAACGTGGCCTTCCTCTGCCTCTTCTTGCACACACTTTTGCTTTGTATATCTGTTTCGTCAATCTTTCTTCACTCATCCTTTCTATGTGTCCAAACCAACGTAGCATGCCTTTCTTCATCTTTACAATCACGCCCTCTTTCACGCCTGTTGATTTGCGAATCTCTTCATTGCGGATTCGATCTAAAATCGTTACTCCGCACATTTTTCGAAGAGATCGCATCTCAACTGCATTCAAGCTATTTTCAGCGCATTTTTTTTTCAATATCGCGTTGTGGACAGCAACTCGAGCATTCTTTCTCAGACTTTTACTGCCCATCAACGCCGACATGGCTCCATTCATCTTATTTCCGGCAGTTATCCTTCTTTCAATATCTTTTTCATACTTTCCATCTCGTGTGAACATGCTTCCAAGATATACAAATTCATTCACTTGCTCTAGAATTTGCCCATTTACCGATATAGCACACTCGGTCACTTGTTCATCTCTTTCGAATACCAGAACCTTAGTCTTGCCAGCGTTTAGGCGCAGCCCCTTCTTTTCACATTCTTCTTTCATTGTGGTAACTAGTGACTGCAGTTCGCCCTCTGATGACGCCAGTAAAACCGCATCATCGGCGTAAAGTAGGCAGTTGACCACTAAGTTTCCCATTTTCACTCCACATCCGTTCGTTCTTAGTGCTCTCAGACAGTTATCTAGATATATAATGAACAGCCAGGCAGACATGATACACCCTTGTTTGACCCCCGACTTCACATCAAACCAGGGTGACATCTCACCGTTAACCCTAACGGACGCCTCGCTATCACTATAGAGTGATTGCACGGCATGCAGTAGGGAACTGCTCACTCCATATCCAGGCAAAACGTCCCAGAGTTCCTTTCGTACGACTCTATCAAATGCCTTCTCTAAGTCGACGAAAGCGCAGAAAACCTTTTGGTTAATATCCAAAAACTTTTCCACGATTCCGCGAAGCGAGAAGGTTTGATCCATACATCCTCTTCCTGGTCTAAATCCACCTTGGGATTCCCAGAGAAACGTTTCGGATCGCTCTTACATTCTTATCGTCAGGATCTTCGTGTACACTTTACTAGCTAAGCTGACCAAGCTGATGGCTCTGTAGTTGGAGCAGTCTAATCGTGATCCCTTTCTTGATGCTGATCTTCTTTCTTTCGTGATGCTGGACTTAAGGAACTGCCAGCAAACATCGACACTCTCAAACACATCTTTCGATGGGCAGGCTAGCTGTTCAGATACCCTTTCTTGATATCTGTCTCTAATAGCCGCATCTTGAAGCCTCCAGCTTTTGATGCGGTCTGCGACTGCAGAACAGGGACCCCCAGCGCGGGATCGCCAGCCCGCGAACAGACCCCTTATCCTAGTTATAACTAGGAAGTGGTCCGTTCCCAGGTCGGCTCCCCTATACACCCTGGTGTCCATCACCTGTGTTCTGAGTCGCTGATCTATTAGAAACAGATCTATCATGCTTCGCTCATTTTTCCGTTCCCATGTATACTGATGAATCCTTTTGTGGTCGAACATGGTGTTCGCCACAAAAAGGTCTCTCTCCATGCATACATCTAATATCAGCTTGCCTGCCTCGTTCACTCTCTTATCACCATACTTGCCGAGTACTGCCTCGTAATCCTTACGGGCTGTCCCGACCCATCCATTCAGATCACCGCAAATCATCAGCTTTTCATTCCCTTCTTTCGTGTCTAGAACATTACTCACACATTCCCAGAACTTGTGTGCTTGCTGTTAATGCTTTTTTTTAATTCCGACATTGGATCACTACTCATTATGGTGACACAGGATCACGAACCAACACATGTATTGTAACAATGCCTTTATTGTGCAATGAAGGAACCGCTGGATCTGCTTTATCTGCCGGATCAATTTATATTTTTCTGAAATCGTCATATATGTAAATACCTACATACAAAAAAATCACATACCAATATTATGAGGCCAAACATCACATTAAACAAATCGTGTTCTGGCGATTAAATTATTTCATTTCATTTGCGGGCCAGAGCCAAGAGAATCTCTTATTAAAATTGGCATGTACATGATTGTCTGAACGCAATTAGTAGGTAGAGGTGTGTAGTATCTACACACACCTAAGTTTTAGCCGGAGACAATTTTTGATGTAAACGTGAAATATGGTGAGTCCACCGCCGTTTCTCAAGCACTTCATTATAGAAGTGCTTGAGAAACGGCGGTGGACGGACATACGCCTTAAATTTCTTTTCAAACGTGTAAAAGGTTTCCTCTCGACGTTTTCTTTCACTGTACTTAAGCTCAGAAAACCTCCCTGGTACAGGCGGGATTTTACTTTCAATGTTTTTGCTGCAGACAACTATTAGATAGAACCGCTCGTATTTCTTGATATATGTACATACATACAATATTAAATATGACAAATTCAACGTTCGCCAAACGATTCAGCTCTTACTTGAAACCTCTAATATATAACAAAATTAACAAGATCTGTAGCATACACGAGTTGCCTATTAAAAGAGCAAAACTAAGAATAATTAATGTAATTGACTGGTTGCCGTTCTAATTTAGATTTAGGAAATATTAGAGAAAGTAATAATAATAAATATAAACTAACTATAAATAGAATAAATGTCCCAAATCTGTGTCACGCGGAAGGGTGCCAAGAAGACTAGCGGCATTGCCACGTTGTATGGCAATGCTGATTCGCTGAGCGAAATATTCTAAACTTAGAATTAAAAAAAAAATAAAAAACACGCTTGTTATAGAAAACCGAACTAAAAAATAGAAAATAAATTTCGATAATATCTTAAAAAGCGTGGGGTGCATGGTGTCAATAGTTATAAATATTTTATAGACAGATATTAGTAGAGTGATTATCATTTCGGTAATATCTTAAAAAGCACCCCACGCTTTTTAAGATATTATCGAAATTTATTTTCAATTTTTTAGTTCGGTTTTCTATAAAAAGCGTGTTTTTTAGTTTTTTTTAACTATTATTTATTTTCTACTTTTTAGTTATTAGTGTATTGTCATCGGTCCTCGATAAGTCTACAAAGTTTGAACGAAATCTGGCCGTTTAAAGTGGGTCAAAATCGAGCTCAAAGAAGTCGGTTACATACATACATACATACATACATACAGGTGAAGCTAATATAAAGCGTGTAAAAATGAGCTATTAGATTAGACCTATGGTAGAACAGAATTTCTTCTTAAAGAGTTATGGTAAAATACTCTAGTATAAAATCTAATATTCAAATGGAAACCAAATGTTTTTTACACTTTGATAATTACGTGCCGCAATACTATTTAGTGTAATCCTATTGATAAAGCTGCCCACAAGACTCCAGCCTAGTGTGTGAGCCTTAGTAATTAATGATTTTACATGTTCTTTTCTCTAAACTGAATGTTGTTATGTACAATTACTGGGAAACATGTAACCTTTATGGCAATAAAATTATTATTATTATTATTATTGAGCCGTGGTGGCCGAGTGGTTCGAGCAGTTGCCTGCGACGCAAAGGTTGCAAGTTCGAATCCCGACTGTACTCATGAGTTTTTCTGAACTTAAGTACAGTGATTAGTCACACCACGAGCTTTACGGTGAAGGAAAACATCGAGAGGAAACCTGCATATGTCTGAGAAGAAATTCAAAGGCGTATGTATAGTCGTGCTTGAGTAACGGCGATGGACTCGCCATCTGTCACGTGGGCACCTAATATACCTCTGGCGGAGAGTGGTTGTGTGGGTATTACCTATAAACCTCTGCCTACCCCTTCGGGGACCCTTGTGGGAAGGCGTGAGGATATATTATTATTATTATATACTTGTGGTTCTGATTTATGTGACAACTGAGCGAGAAATTGAGTATGCATACAAACTATCCTCCGGGTGCGTTTGATATAATGTTAACTAGTAATAACTCGTCGTTCTCACTGCGCCAACCATTTATTGTCCCCCGAGTGAAATCTCGGTTGTTAATTTAGGGTTGTCGCTTATACATGGTGTCGCAAAAAGTAGATAGTGATACTTGGTATCGTGAGCATACATAGGCTACGGTAACCGCTTCCCATCAGGTGGGTCGTATGCTTGTTTGCCACTCTTGTGGTATAAAACAGTCTTCTAGAAGCTGTTGAGCCTTGTATAAAATGCAATAAGATAAATAACTTTAAAAATTACGATTTACCAACAATATGGAACCAAAATCAAAAGCAATATTTATAAATAATTCTGTTTGGTTAATCTCAGGAGCTGGTAATCCGAGTAGAAAAAATATTTTTGCAAAACAGCCCGTTTATTCAGGAAGGCTTTCCTCCTAATTTTAAGTAATATTGAGTTTCTTCCTCTTTCATGCAAAATCTACACAACCGAATTGGATGTTATTTTGCACAGAGATAGATTATTAGCCGGATTAACACAAATTAAATGTTTTGTTAAAAAAAGCTAGCAATAAAATCAAATATTGATGGAGTATTGACGCGGATAAAGTCGAGGCGCACGGACAGCTAATGTAATAATAATAATATATCCACACGCCTTCCCACCAGGGTCTCCGAAGGGGTAGGCATAAGTGTATAGGTAGTACCCACACACACTTTTCGCCAGGGACATATATTAGGTGCCAACGTGACAGATGGCGAGTCCATCGCCGTTACTCAAGCACGACTATACATACGCCTTTGAATTGCTTTTCAGACATATGTCGGTTTCCTCTCAATGTTTTCCTTCACCGTAAAGCTCGTAGTGTGACTAATCACTGGACTTAAGTTCAGAAAACTTCATTGGTACAGTCGGGATTCGAACTTGTGATCTTTGTGTCGCAGGCAACTACTAATACGTATAATAATAAACGTTTATATATTTTATGTTTAAATACTCTTGAAAATAATAATTCCTAACGCAAAATGTAAATGGAGTCCGCCATCTGACCCACGTTTTATAGAATTATCCCCTCGAAGCCATCATAAAACTAATTTTCCTCAAAGGATTTTCAACTCCAAGAAAATTAAAGGAATCTCAAAACTGTAATCAGTGTAATACATTTACGACCTAACCTTACATATAGGTACATTAAGACACGTCCTTACAGAAATCCTAGTATAAATGATTAGACCGTTGACCGTAAGTACCGAAGATTTTTCGTGACAATTTTTTGGTGGCCTTCTGGTCTAGTGTTCAGAGATCTTAACTGCAAAGCTTGCGGTCGCGGCTTCGATTACCGCTCAGCAGCTATTTGTGAACACGAGTATGTGTACCTTAGTCTTGGATGTCCTATGTATTTATATGTATACCGCTGACTCGTTCCCATAGTACAAGCTTTGCTTAGTTTGGGACTAGGACAATTTGTGTGGAATGTATTTATATAATTCATATATTAAAGATTAAATGCTCATGTCGATGCAGTACAGTGTGGACGTAGTGCAGTCACCTTAAGAATTTCATCTCGGAATAAATCAGAATAAATTTAATATATTTTTAAAAGACTTCATTTTAGACAATCTGCTCTATTTTTGAAATCTCAAGTCTTATAAGATTTCATTAGAAGCGTCCTTATTATACATATTTAAGGTCAAGAGTATCGTAAATCCGTATCGTGAAGATATCTCGATTTTTTTGCCTCTGTATATATTATATAGTTACCTATTAGTATCCTAATAACATTACAAATGTGAAAGTTACTATACTTCTACACTTCTCATCAGAAAAATCTAAACGCCTTGCAAGTTTATGTTCTGTAAGGATTATCAGAAAATTGTGTATATTTAGGAATATATGCCAAATGTCGTATAATACTGAATAATACCTTATATTGTTGATGTGTTGTGTTTCGATTATTTCGAATCGAAGAGGATTTTAATGAAACTACAATTAAATAGCTCATACATCGGACAGATGTAAGACAGATTTAAAAGAGAATGAAAGTGGGTTGAGAATGAATGAGTTACTCGTCAAGTGTTTTCTGTATGCTGATGACCAAGTATTACTTGCGTCTACGGCCGAGGAGTTGCAGGAGATGGTAACTGCTATGAGTGGAGCTTTTATTAGAAAGGGAATGAAGATGAATGTAAAGAAGACGAAGGTATTGGTGTTTGAGAGAGATGAGGCAGTGTCAGAGTGCAATATCATATGGAGATGAACAAATTGAATGAGTTTGTGTATCTGGGATCAAAGTTTACAAGAGTAGGAAAGTGTGAGAGTGATATTGAAAGAAGAGTGAATGCAGGAAACATGGTGAATGGAGCTTTGCACTCCTTCATGGGCAGTCGGAATGTGTCTTTCAAGGCTCGTTTGGCTGTGCATGGGGGAGTGTTGGTTCCGACACTCATGTACGGAAGTGAAAGTTGGGTATGGCAGAAGAAGCATGAAAGCCGAATAAATGCAGTTGAGATGAGAGCGTTAAGAAGTATGATAGGAGTTAAACTGAGTGACAGGATAAGAAATAGTGAGATAAGGATACGTTGTGGTCTGAAAGAAGATGTAGTGACAAAAATTTAGAAAGGTATGCTGAGATGGTTTGGCCATGTCGAGAGAATGAATGAAGAACGATTGACGAAAAAAGTGTATAAGGCGAGTGTGAATGAAAGTGTTGGAAGGGGTAGACCTAGACGGACGTTTTTAGACCAAATAAGGGACGTCTTGAAAAAAGGTCAGGTCAAGAGTACCCTAAACCGAAGAGCATGTATGAAGAGAATAATGAAAGTGGACGAAGCGAAAGAAGTATGTAAGAATCGTAGCAAGTGGAAAGAAGTGATCTCTGCCTACCCCTACGGGAAAGAGGCGTGATTATATGTATGTATGTATGTATACATCGGAACATATAGGCCATGATTGATAAAGATAGTATTCATTGGCCAAAATATAACGATAAGATCAAAAACACAAGTAAAACTCAGGGGCACAGCTACCTTATACAATACTAGCTGTCCCGCCCAGCTTCGCTCGGGTGAAAAAGTTAAATTGCCCGTAACACGATCGCAGCGCCACCTATTGGGTCCAATTGTAAATCTAAACCATTCTCGAATCTAGCTTAAGACACACAGAAACACACAGAAATCTTCGCCCGGGTAAAAAGGTAAAATTCTTGAAACTCGATCGCAGCGCCACCTATCGGGTCCAATTTAATATAGCCTATGTTACTCGGGGATAATGTAGCTTTCCAAAGGTGAAAGAATTTTTGAAATCGGTCCAGTAGTTTCGGAGCCTATTCATTACAAACAAACAAACAAACAAATCTTTCCTCTTTATAATATTAGTATAGATGTAGAGCACAAGGTTATTCCATAAACAATTTTCCATACGTTTTTGAGATAGAGCACGAAGAGTGCGGAGCGCTCGTCCATACATGCCGATAAGGCCAATCGCAAATCCCAGTATAGTTCTATATCCCACGAAGGCGCACTCCACCAATTGCCAGTCTAGTCACACGGGATGGGGGAGTATGACCCGAGTATATTAATTGTAGTGTGCGTGTGCACTCATAGGTAATCAGTGTGTACTGATAATGCTCAAACATTAGTGACAGGTTGCATACAATAAACTATAAGGAAGAAATGTGGGGCGCGTCTTCGCGGATGGCACTATCTATACAAATTGAAGTGCATACATACATATATACTTCAGTTTATAATAATAAACTTTAGCTTATATTAAGTATGTGACGTTCAATAAGTGTTTCCTCTGTCCCTTACGTTATATAAAATATTTAGATTTTTTGATTTTATATCATCACGCCGAGTCCCTAACGCCTACCCCGTTAGGGACTCAGCTCGGCGGCAGAGAGTATAGAGCGCCAGTTCTCTCTAGACTTACATACCTCTTTCGCTTCGTCCACATTCATCAGTCTCTTCATACATGCTCGTCGGTTTCGACTACTATTGACGTTCCCGTCCTTGAGCGTCCGATCCATTTGGTCCAGGTAGTTGGAACGCAAAGTGAAGTGTTTTAACGTATTTATTTAAAAGCTATACATACATACCTGCAATCAGACCAAGTGTGCAACCAGGCGTTCAACTGAATCTTAATTACTTAATAGCGCAGCGAACGTTCATCGGCTAAGTAACGTTGTTAGCCGGACGTCGGGTGGATTCAATTAACAACCTTAACTACACCTAATGAGTCCGGGCTCCATGCCCTACACCCCATGCCCCATGAGAGGTAGGTATCCATATATGTGTATGGATTGACTCGCCATCTGCCGTGTTGGCACCTAAAATAGTTCTCCAGCGAAGTGAGAGTGTAGGTACTAAACATCTCTGCCTACACTTTGAGGGAAGTCGTGAAATTGAAATATTTACTTACACCTTTAAATAATTTATATACTTTTCACCGTAGATATGTATATTTAGAATAAGACCTCCACCATATAAAAGTCCGTAGCCAAGAGAACTGGCAAATTTCTAGTCGAGGGGGTCGCTGGATGCGGGGAGTATGACCCGAGTCTATCAATTGTAGTGTGCGTGTGCACTCACAGGTAATCAGTGTGTACCGATAATACTCAAACATTAGTGGAAGGTTGCACACTTACACTATAAACTATAGGGAAGAATAGTGGGGCGCGTCTTCGTGGATGGAACTATCTATACAGATTCGAAAAGAATTGTATTTTAGTATGTAATAGGTAAATTTTAAATGTGGGTTTCCCTCGGCTATGGCTCAAACAATCTATTGAAGTTAAAATAAAATGAATTAATGAGATTTACGATTTAAATACATATTGCCAGTCAAGTTGTAGCGTGATGTAATCGTCTTCTTGCGTAGTTTCCTCAATGCGAGGGTCGTGACCTCTGATGTGGAATGGAGATAGCATTAATTAAGACGTTAAGAGTACTCGAAACCGACGAGCATGTATGAAGAGACTGATGAATGTGGACGAAGCGAAAGAGGTATGTAAGTCTAGAGAGAACTGAAGCTCTATACTCTCTGCCTACCCCGCTAGGGACTTGGCGTGATGATATGTATGTATGTATAGTAGGATTCCGAATTGGTACAAATTATGGATTACGGAGTTCTTCTTGAAATTTTCCCGAACAGTTATCTGTTCGGGAAAATTTCAAGAAGAACTCCGTAATCCATAATTTGTACCAACTATAAAGTTGGCGTATCTTTATCTTTTTAATCTTATTTAAATAAACTAGGGCCCCAACTATTTAAAATCGTTTGTTCCGTATTCGACGTACCAGTTTTGTCGTAATCCAGATTCGTCCAAGGGGCCCCCTGAGCAGGGGCCCCGGGGCACTGCCCCTTCTAGCCCTCCGGTAGCTACGCCACTGAACACAAGGGTGGCAAATAAGCATACAGACCACTTAATGGTAAGCGAATACCGTTGCCAATGGATGTTCGCAACTCCAGTGGTATCGATCTAGCGGTACCGATCCTGTATTGCATTGTTAGATTTTCTTCTGTAAAACATATTTTATAAAAGATTTTTCATACATCAAGAGAGGCAAACAAGCGTAAGGCCCGCCAGATGAGAAACGGTTTCCATAGCCAATTAAGCTCACGATACCGAAGTATCACTTGCGCGTTGCCACTCCGAGTTCGGAGTTATACTGAGTTGGCAGCACAATATAAAATTTATAAGGTTTATTTATGTATATGTTATTGTAAGTATATGTTTAGTATTTATTTATGTAGATTGTCTATTATTTATATATTATAATAATTGTTTATATTTCATCCTCTCAACTGTCACACCTACCTTTTCTTTCTCTGTTTCTTATCTCTCTCTACACTGGTTGCCTGGTAGAAATCGCTTTTGCGATAAGGCCGCCTATTGTGCCTACATGTTTTTCTTTGTCATTTCTGTTTGTCTTTAAATGTGTATGTTTTTACACTAAAGGATATATTATTATAATAATAAGCCTCCCCCCTCCCCAATGAGCTATTGAAAACCTGCGTAGTATATTATATTAGTATTCACCGCGTAGGAACACAACAAAATAAATTGTGTTACTCGGCTAAGGACTTCAATAAAGTGGAGGTCCTGCCCTGCGCCAAATTCCTGAGCTCCAAATTCGAACGGGTAACCCGTTACGCCCTACCTCTCCTAACATTTGAATGGCATCCAAGGTACTGCTCTAAGAGTACTTGTCTCGCAGCCGGATGGTGAAACAATATTTAAGTAAACATTAGCCTTTTGTTCACAGCCGTAGAAAGTATTCTAAAAGTGTGAATTACCAACCTTATCTTGATTAAGCGCCAACTAAGCAAGATTGTCTTAAAGGCAAGGTTCTGTAACACAGATCCTAATGGCATTTGCTACAAATCGAATAACTTAGCTTTGTCGAATTACATAAAGGCATTGCAAAACCACAAATAGGAAGTAATTATCCGGAAATGATGAGATTGTCTTGGCACAATCACAGTAATGATTACTCATTAATACGAAGATGACAAATAGATAAACGGGAATTGAATATTACTTCTTGCACACTACCCAATTCAAGATTGACTATATAGGACGTTATTTAATGGATACTTAATGTCGTTCGGGTTCTTCCTCAAAGTGGCTGAGCTGACACTGATTGCAAAGATGATGCTAACTGTACAGCATTTTTTTTCTAAATACAATTCCACACAAATTGACCTAGTCCCAAATTAAGCAAATCTTGTGTTATGGTAACTAGGACATCCAAGACTAAGGTACAAATACTCGTGTTCATCACACAAATATCTGCCCTCAGCGGGATTCGAACCCGCGACCTCAAGTTTCGCAGTCAGGAGCTCTAACCACTAGACCAGACGGCCGTCAAATCTTTTGTAAATATAATATTAATTAATAGCTGTCCCGCCCAGCTTCGCGCGGGTGAAATAGTTAACCTTCCTGAAACACAATCGCAGCGCCACCTATCGGGTCCAATTGTGATGTAAGCTATCCTATCTTTTAAGTTGGATCAAACTGCACACGGTGTGCAAATTAGATTGAAATCGGTTAAGTAGTTTAGGAGCCCATCGCGGACAAACAACGTGACACGTAATTTATATATTTTACATTTTTTTTTATACCACTTGCACATACTTAAAAGGAAGCTTCATTTATTGTTATTGCCAATGTATTATGTTTGTTAAAGAAATAAATATTTTGTATTTGTATTTGTATATATTAAGATATCACCGAGTCCTCTCTTGGCCTCTTTCGCCTCATTCGCTTGAATGTTTCATCAAAGTGGTTTGGACTTGGTCTTCCGCATCTTTTTCTTCAATGTTCTTTAGTTGCTGGTTCAATAATTAGCACGACATGCAAGGGTAATTAATAATATTATATAATATACACATATATAAAGCCGTGGTGGCCGAGTGGTTCGAGCAGTTGCCTGCGACGCAAAGGTCGCAAGTTCGAATCCCGACTGTACCAATGAGTTTTTTCTGAACTTAAGTACAGTGATTAGTCACACCACGAGCTTTACGGTGAAGGAAAACATCGAGAGGAAACCTGCATACGTCTGAGAAGAAATTCAAAGGCGTATGTATAGTCGTGCTTGAGTAACGGCGATGGACTCGCCATCTGTCACGTTGGCACCTAATATACCTCTGGCGGAAAGTGGGTGTGTGGGTATTACCTATACACCTCTGCCTACCCCTTCGGGGACCCTTGTGGGAAGGCGTGAGGATATATTATATTATTATATACACATATCTCCTTACGCCATCCCACAAGGGTCCCCGAAGAGGTAGACAGAGGGGTGTAGGTAGTAACCGCACACCCACTTCCCGCCAGAGATATATTTTAGGTGCCAACGTGACAGATGGCGAGACCATCGCCGTTACTCAAGCACGACTATACATACGCCATTGAATTGCTTCTCAAACGTATGCAGGTTTCCTCTCGATGTTTTCCTTCACCTCGTGATGTGACTAATCACTGTTCTTAAGTTTAGAATAACTCATTGGTACAGTCGGGATTCGAACTTGCAATCTTTGTGTTGCAGGCATCTACTCGAACCATCTATTTTGAAATTGAAAACATTTAAGGCTAGGTTACAACATGTAAAATGATTGATGACTTTTTACAATTGTTTCGTGTGTAAAAGGCACTAGAACCTATGCAACGTCCATTAACACAGCTCCTTTGTTCTAAAACGAATAAGAAACGTTTCATAATACACCGTCATTGAATACAATGTTCCTATATCAAATCGTAATTAGATTCTAATTAGTACTAATACTTTTAGTACGTAAGTTTGCGCCGGAAGTGGTAAAATTTTGGCACGGGGATAGATTATTAGCTGGAGTACATACATGTTCTATCCCAAAAAAATACATTATACGTGGGTTAAGCCGCAGGGAATAACTAGTATAATTACTTAAGAACAAATATGGTCCTCCAAATAATACTAACAGGTATGTTCAACATATTATACGTAGACATGACAACCCACCCTTAGTCTAAAATAGAATAGGTATCGTACAACTAAACGATAATTTGAAAGCAACAACATAACAATTAATTAAACGCGTAAAGGAAATTAGGAGCAGACTTTCAATTGCAATATAAATTATTTCAAGCCATAAGTGCGAGTAGAAATCAAATCTGGACACATGATTTGAATGTAATATTATTGTATTATATTATATATTAATCATTTATAGCGACATAATGGCGACAATATAAATTGTACACGTCTCTACGATGCCGTTCAACTCTTATGGCTTGGTGGTTTACTTTTAAGGCGTATAAACACGCACGACGAATAGTGATTGCGAAAGTCCAGTTAAGTTAGTGCCGTTCGGCTTACGCTACCTTATATTTAAGAAATCACTTTTATAAAATTCAAAACAACAGAAAGGTCAAACGTACCTCCTTGGCGTCCCTGCTCATAATCAAATATAATAAATCCACTCACAATACACGGAACGAAAACAAAACCACTTGGGCACTTTGCAAACACAAAATAGAAACCAAACTTAGCGCCTTTTACGGCGGTTTAGCATATGGTGGGCCGGAGAACACACATCCTTCGACTTTGTTTTTAAGGAAACGACATAAAAAAACTTGCACAATGTTTGAACAGATGGGGTAGGTAGGTATTTATTTTTGTTGTCGCGCGACGTAAGATCGTGTTAGATTGCGACACGCCACCTTCCACGCGGAGGGAATCACGGCACTGCTGGCCCGAACCGGAACACGCCGAGACCGAACATTACGTTTGTTTGGTTCGGTGAAGGATCGCCTTCCCTTTCTAACTCGCTATATTTCAATTATAGCACCATCTACCGAAAAAATACAAGACTCGCTTAACACTATGATAGATTTGTTTAATGATTTCAAAATGTCAACCACCAAGTAGCATATTAAGTGTACCAAGTTACCGTAGGTATACCATAGATGGCAGTGTACATAGTTTTGTATTTTATATCCATACTTGAAGAGTAAAGATCATTCATCTCTTCATACTTCTCTTGTGCTCAAACTGTCCATAAATGTATGTACATACATTTAAGGTAAGATATAGGAGGAATAAGAGGTTTTAATATACGTAAAGAAACGCTTCGTTCTCAAAAAAAATATGCTCTGAATATCGAGCACAAAATTGTACCTCATCTTCTGTGCCGAGTTAAGTACCACTAGACTTATACTAAACATCTGTCAAAACTATTTACAATATACTAAAACAGGCTCTAACACGTCGTCACGCGTGTTCAGAAACACTAGAGCGTCAGTCCTCTCCATACATAGAGATCATCGCTTCAACCACGTAAATTAACCAAACCTAGTATCAAAAAACACAATTTTTGAATTCGTTACTTTATTCGAAAAATAAAATGTTCCGTGATTTACAATTACTACGCTAATGTCACTTTACATGACAATTGTGTTTCCGTTTGTTCGGCTATTACTTTAATTAGACTGCTATTTGAAAGAATGGTTCTCGGTTGGTACCCCGTCGTAATCCAAGACTCCAGTATTTCCGTGCTTGGGAGCATCGTCCTCAACGTATTCCTTATGTAAATGTACGCTTGGGGGGAATATTTATATATACTCAAAGCAAAATTCTTCAAGTCATCGGTCTGCCTCATTGGCATTGCCAACATGAGTCCTGTTGTGTCTTCTTTGATCTTGTCTTGTAGGGAAAGTAAAATCCTACATTTCTTCTTCCTTTTCTGATTGAGAATTTTCTTCTTCATCTCAATGATTTTCTTTATTCGTACGAGGAATCTGTTCTGTTTGTTGTACACTCTCACGTTACGTTTGAGCTTGTCTTTCATGCTAACAGCTTGTCGCTGCATCTTCTGTACCTCTGTGAATAGTTTCAGTAGTTCAATATTCTCCTCCTCCCTGTGTGGTATTGTGTTTGTGTCACTGTGTGTCCCGTTGACTTTTTCCGTATCCTTGTAAGCATTATCTTCCTCATCAGTAGCCATGTACTCATCCTCATTGTCAAATGTTTCATCATCTATATATTCCACCTGATTGCCAGAAATAAAACTTTAATAGCAGGCATCATACTATCCAACTAATATTACAAAAGTTTATGTATGTTACTCAATCACCCCAGAATGGTTGAACAGAATTTGGTGAAGATTGGCACAGAGGCATTTTATTAGCTAGATTTAGGATATTTTTTAGTCCAAATAGAAATCAACCATTAAATGCCAGCACAGACAAGATAATACTGTTTAATTCCGGAAAAAAAGAATTGCGAATATGCTAAGGCAAATTTCATACATACATACATATCATATTATATCCTCACGCCTTCCCACTACGGTTCCCGAAGGGGTAGGCAGAGGTGTATAGGGAATACCCACACACCAACTTTCCGCCAGAGGTATATTAGGTGCCAACGTCAACAAACAAACAAAGCACGACTATATATACGCCTTTAAATTTCTTCTCAGATGTATGCAGGTTTCCTCTCGATGTTTTCCTACACCGTAAAGCTCGTGGTGTGACTAATAACTTTACTTAAGTTCAGAAAAACTCATTGGTACAGTCGGGATTCGAACTTGCGATCTTTGTGTTATTTGCATATCATCTTGTCAAATCCCAAACAGGGTAGGCAGAGAGTATAGAGCTCCAGTTCTCTGTAGACTTACATACCTCTTTCGCTTAGTCTACATTCAGTCTCTCTTCATCATGCTCGTCGGTTTCGAGTACTCTTGACGTTCTAAGCACATTTATAATAGTATTGTAGGTAATCTAATTGAAACTGTCTGTGACAGTTATTGCATATACAACAACTCATTTGTCTGCCTGTATGAATCAAAAACTCCTGAAGGGATTTGGTTGCAGTTTCACTGTCAGATAGGTTTTTAAAATATTGCCTAAACATGCCTCCACCCAAACCAGGGTGTGGGTCACAACATAGAGCATGAGTGAGATGTATTAGTTTATATAAGATTAGCCCTTAAATGCATAAAGTAGTAAAACTGCAACATACCATTCAAACGACCATAAAATTATTAGTATGAGTTCAATGCATGCTGTTGCAGGATTATTACTATCATGGTGATATATTTAATCGAGTGGCAACACACTTTTTTTCTTCAGGACTGTCAAATTTAAATTGATTTTGACAAATCAAAGCCGATCGTAATTTTGGAGCGGATGAAAATTGTGTATTTGCTTTGCAGTGTAATTATTTGGTTTTCGAAGGTACGTTCAAACAAAATTAGTTATTTTACGTAACAATTCATCTTCTTTTCAGTACAATTTTTAAGTTATAAAAAAAACTTTTGGTGTGTTCGGAAATTTTGTTTATTTTGTTGTTGTAAATCTGCAACAAATGGTTTTTAATAAAAATAGCTATGAAAATAAAAAAAACTATTTTTTTTATTATTTTTCCCTAAATCAGCATATTCATGGCTCCAAAATATATTTTTTCTCGGTCTAAAAATAAAATCATGCATAAAATCATGCATTTAAGAATAAAATCATGCATAAAATCATGCATTTAAGGGTTAGGCGTATGTAATAGTCGTGCTTGAGTAACGACGATGAATTCGCCATCTGTCACGTTGGCACCTAATATACTTCTAGCGGAAAGTGGGTGTGTGGGTATTACCTATACACCTCTGCCTACCCCTTCGGGGACCCTTATGGGAAGGCGTGAGGATATATTATTATTATTAGTTGATTACCTCTAAAACATGGCCTGGCAACTTGAGCGAGGGCACTGCCTTGTCAACTAGCACCATAACATCTTCAGAATCGCACATGAAGCAGTCGACAGAAAAGTGATGCATGCACATATAGGAGAAGTCTGTTGGGGTCCAGTTATTGCGGCCAGTGAGGTCTGTCCAAATTTGTCGTAGGCTTGGGTCCTCTGGGAACCTGTAGTGTAACAGTACATATATTAATACTACTTGCTATTATACAAAGCAAAAAACATACCTATCCCTATTTTTTTCTTTTCTTTAGAGCACTGGTGCTCTAGTCACCTCATAGGGTAGGCAGAGGAGAGGGTTTTTTTGCATTTTATAATGAGGGAGGGCATAAATAGGCTAGGTAAAAAGGTTAGGTAGCTGTCTCCCATTAGGTGGGGCATATGCCACTATGTTTAAAAAAAAAAAAAAAAAACTCAGGTGCTTTTTACCACCATGTTCTAACAGCTCCCTTGTAGGCACTGTCTGCCAAGTCTGTTATCATAAGAGTTAAATGAATATTATATTACCTGAAAAATGATTCTGCCTCTAAATTCTTATAGTCCTCACAGCCCAACACAGCACATGTCTTTGTAATCTCTGTGTTAACATCTGAATTTTGTTTCAACTCCGGGGCCACCTTGGCTGCAACATACAAGTCTTAGATATACTATTTTAATGATTAAAACTTATTAAAGAATTTGATGGGCACACATGGCAGAGCAAAAAGAAGATGAACTAGGCACTAATCCTAACCTTTAGTTGGAAAGAACTGGAAAAAGAGGTCCCTCCTCTTTTTCCAGTTCTTTCCAACTGTAGGTAGGGCTACTAAAACACATACTAATTAGTTTTTCTGATCAGTATAGTAATTATAGTATAGTTATTATCACAGCACAAGCTCTACAGTCAAAGAATACATTGTTATGAAACCTGCATATGTTTAAGAAGAAATTTGAAGACATGTTTGGTGATGCACAAGTGTTACAAACTATTTTCTCTTAGGAAGAATGCTGTAAGATCTGTGTGTTATTCAATCATATTATTTGTATGCGTCAAGGATAGGAATGTTAGTAGTAATTGGAACAAACAATCATGTATGAATATTCCTCTTGATGTTTTGCTTCGCCATAAAGCTCAATTACTCCTGGACTAAGCTGGTATGCTTTAGGTTCAAAATAACTAATTGTACAGTCGGGATTCGAACTTGCAATCTTTGTGTTGTAGGCGACTACTCAAACCACTCGGCCACCACGGCAACGATATGACTCTGTCCTTTTTTAATCTTGGCTTTTTTTTATGTTTAGAACTGACATTTAACCAAAAAATAATACTATACTGTTTGCTTACCGATTGGTGTGGCTTTCGCTTTATTATCATTATATTCCGATACATTCTCCTTCATCTTGTATCCTTGGCTATTCATGCTAACAATGGATTACTGAAAAACAATACATGTTTTATTACTATTAATAATAACATTGGAATTTTAGGTAAGATTCTTGTACAAATTGATCAATTTGATTAAGACTATTATAAGCTAAGGTTACAAATACATACGACAATTACCTACTTAATAAAACAACTAACAACTAACGTTCGCAAGGCATGGCAGAGGCGGACGGCGGTAAAAGTCCCATGTAAATGAAACCAAACACAGACAGGTAGTGAGGCGACTAAGTCAATACTTTAATGGTACAGAACTATGTAACTTAAACATTTAAACAGGATTGAAGAGTAGTGCAAGACCTAATTTTATCATATCATTTCAACGTAAACCTCAAGGCAGGCACAAAACCAAACCGCTTTGCTTCAGGGTTTTTTTTCTTGCCACAGACTATGGATTGATTGAGGTACTCCATACCACAGACGATCATTACTAATGACTTACAGAATATTTTTTGACAAGCAAGCTCTGGACATGCACGTGAGCAATTGATTAGAAGTTGCGCGAGTGGGGTGGATAAACGGGAGGGAGGTCTTTTCCCAGCTGTGGTAAACAGATAAACAAAAAACCTCATCAATAATCATTTTCATTCCAGTTTTATTTTAGAAAAGTTTGGGAGTCTTCAAGAGTCTTACTTTTTTCACCGTATCGAATTGCCGATTCACAACAGGGCAATAGGAGGTCCAATTAAATAGTTTAACGTAGGTGATATGGCGGCGATTCTTCCTTGATAAGTGGTCAATGATAATAAAATTTCCCTAATTAACCGTTTTACTGCAAAAAAATATTTAAAATTGACATAGAATCGTCGTCGCCTACCCATAAACTATAGAACTAAAATACTTTTTAGTTTTGGCTGGCATTAGCTTACCTGTCATTTGATATTAATACGTAATTTTTGTATGAGTCTTTGTTGCTAGATATCGCATTAATGTTATTGAAATTGCTACTGAAAAATGGTTGATCCTATATTTGATTATCAGTTCAGGTTAATCCTGATTGGTGATAGCACAGTGGGCAAAAGTTCGTTGTTAAAATACTTTACAGATGGAAAGTTCGCAGAGGTGAGATTTGTTATCCGTTGTTTTCATGTTATTTTGGATAAATTAAGTTGTTAATTGCGCGTTAAAATTTTAGCTGTCTGACCCTACAGTGGGTGTGGATTTCTTTGCAAGGATAATCGAGGTTCAGGATGGTACGAGGATAAAGCTGCAGCTATGGGATACGGCAGGGCAGGAGAGGTTTAGGTCTATCACAAAGTCTTACTACAGGAACTCTGTGGGGGCATTATTAGTATATGACGTATGTAATAGATCAAGTTTCGAGCACATACCTCTGTGGATGATGGAAGCTAAAAGACACATAGAGCCACACAGACCAGTTTTTGCATTAGTGGGCTGCAAGGTGGACCTCATTGGGAGCGACAATAAGAACGGAGCCAGGAGGGAAGTTACGTGTGAGGAGGCCAGGATGTTTGCTGAGGAAAATGGTAAGCATGTTAAAAACCATTCTTTGTTTGAAAATTGTTTCCCAATTGTTATTTAAATTTATTCATGATTGACTTTGGACTGTATATTTGTATATTCAATTTGACAATTAATTAAATGTGTTGAGCTGCAACTTACAATAAAGTTATTGAAATAGATAACATAATAAAATATTATAAATAAATAAAAATATAGCTATGAATTAAGTCTTCAAAATTGTCTGGAAGGTTTATTTGGATATAAAAACACAAACTTAAGTTATACTTAAGTAAATTTAACTTAATTATATGTTAAATAAATTTATAACTAAATAGAGAATGGGTTCCAAGACCTGAAATACTATACACTTAGAGTTATCTATTCACTTATATTATTCATTACTTTTTATATATTTATTTATATTTAGTATCAACTTACATCTATAATTACAGGATGCATACCCAAATGCAATAATGCAGGAAATGCAAGTGCTCCTTTCTACATAACAAATTAAAAATTACAATTTATTGTAGCCAGTTCTACTCTGTAGAATACACTCAGAGAATGTGTGAATAAGACTTTGCATGTATTCGGGTGAGAGTGTGTGTGAGAGTTCCTTTAGTTGGTTTGTTCTTGCACTTAGTTCTACGCAAAGTGGTGGCGGTCACATGATGATATTATGACATGAGTTGTGGGATATCAACAATAGATGATTCATTGGTAAAATTAATCATAGGATACAAAGTTTATTTAAACCTTACTTTAAAAATATCTAGTACTTACTACAATAGAATCCATTTAGTGTTTAATGAATTGATCACTTTCAGGCCTTCATCATGTAGAAACATCTGCAAAAACGGGCATTAATGTAGAGGAGGCTTTTGTACTAGTTGCTCAAGAAGTTTACAACCGCATACAGACTGGGGAGTACAAAGTGGAAGACGGCTGGGATGGCATCAAGACTGGCTTCCACCGACCAAATGGTATGGATTTCAACCTGTTAGAAGCAGAGACGGTGCAATCCACCTGTTGTTAGATAATTTTAACTGGTTCCGTACTCTTGCATTAGAAGTGAAATTAAAAACTTATATACTTTGTCTTAATATTTTAGGCATTTGTTTTCTTTATCTGTTGTTGGCTTCACATCACATCAATGCTTCACTGTTTCAGTCAGTGACGTTTTGTGAAAATTATACAATAAATAAAAATGAAGATATTGACACTTAACATAATATTCTAAAGTTAATCAAGACTTAGAAAACAAAGAATTATCCATATTTATGTATATTTTTTTTATATATGATATTGGGGAACTTATGACTGGTGCATATTTTACATCATCCCATTTGGGACATGGTGATGTCTTTCTCATAAGTCAAAATATGTTCTTAATTTTATTGTTGTAATATAGATTAAAAAGCTATTTATATATTTATAAAAAAAATACTGTAAATAGTAAGTGCTGAGATGTGTTCATTTGTGCTTAGTAATTTATATGTATGTAAACTTTCCGCTTATTGTTTTTAAATTATTGAATTTCTCTGCAAAAGTATGGAATCTAAATATATGTATATAGTGCTGACTCATAGAGAGTCTAATGTTATTTAAGTATAATTTTATAATGCGAATTAATTAAGGTCATTGACATATTCTAGCCTATCTATACCAATTCATTCAATAGGTTTTTTTTTATCGTTCATAATGTTTCATGCCCTCCCAATAATGTCCTCAAAGGGTTTGCTAGATGTGTGTACTTATATAATTAAATCTGAATGAAAAAAAAACTTATTTTGACAAGTCTTCCTGACTGAAAATGCATAATTTTGATGTAAAAAAAGTATTATGAGACATCACACTATAGGAGAATTTGGTAATTATTATGATGATGTTGCATTTTCGGTATTAATCACAACAATGTACCCTTAACCTGGGTTTTATAATTTTTCAATATTCAAATTCTAATTGACTTCAACATTTTTTTTAATTCTGAATTGCAATTAATATTTATTCAAGAAATAGTATAACACCTAAAGCTTGTAACTGTAATTTTTTTGTTTAAAAATATCTAGTTTTTTTTTATTTATAACATTTCTCATCATTTATAATGTATGGAATTGTTATTACATTGTGTTCTGTTAATAATGTACTAATTTTGACCAACAATATCCTAATAATCACAACTTGGTGTAATATATAGACATAAATAATTATAATACCCTTACAAATTTAAAATTTTGAACCTAATTTTAATCAGAAATATTTGGGATGGCTAACTAAAAAATATTGGTATCTACTCGAAATAAGTTGTTTTAGAACCTAACAACAATGAAACTTCAAAAGAAAGGAAAATGATCTTGAAAACTTTACATACATATATTACAATTTGTGCTTTAACTTATAAACGAAATAATCCTTCAAGGATTGGTGTAAATATTGTTAAAATAATTTGAACAATTTAATTATGCAGTTGTGTCATATTTAAAATGATCAATCATCAAGACAATGCTTATAGCATATCTCTGCCTACCCTTGAGTGACTCTGAGTGTAAGTATCGTAATGTTCTAGCAACTTATACATGCAAAGATAAACATGATCCTCCCCATACCCAAAATCATATGTATCTTTTGTTCGTTTATAAAAATTGCGCGTTTAGCGAAACCACACCACTTGGGACATTTCCTGACTCGCGTAATTTATGGGACTTATATGGGCAATCCCATAGAGCTCCTGTTATCATTATAATACAAAGCCCAACCATTTTAAATATAACACAACTAGAATTATAAACCAAAGAATTGGACTTAATAATGTGACATATTCTATTCACAATGTACCTACGTTTTGTTTGTTTCAAATAAATTAATTAACTCACTAACCTTTATTTGATAATTTTAAAATATTGTACCTGCGACTTGGCTTTTTAATTTTTATTCAAAGCTGGTAACTATTTATTATTCATATGCTACTCTGCCGATGCCCCAAATCGGATAGAAAATATTGGCTCTCGTTGACCGTCCAGTAGGAAACTAGGGGCAGCTTTGACAATTAATATTTTAAAAATATTTTAGTTTACCACTTATGTGATGAATAATTGCCCACAAATCCTATGTATTTTACTTGTAATTTGGTTAATTATAATGGATTTATGTTTTAATTGTTTTGTCTCATTACTATGTCTTAAGACAATATAAGAACCCACTAGACAAAATCCTTTTCTACTAGCGTTCACGCTATCAAATATGTATAGTTTATGGCAATAACATTCGCTGCGAAAAAAGATTTGCTATGTCATTGCCATACATGGGATAGTGTGAAATCTAACAGAAAAATATTTTTGATCAAGCATTCCAGCAAGTAAATGCAAGAAAACGGCTAGCATGCACGAATATAGCATGAATGTGGACGAAGCGAAAGAGGTATGTAATTCTACAGAGAACTGGCGCTCTATACTCGCTGCCTACCCCGTTAGGGACTCGGCGTGATGATATGTATGTATGTATTACTTTACATTGTACGTAAGTGCCACAAAAAATATGCAATACCCCCATGTTGCAGGATCATTGATAATGAAAACTACAAGTAAGTTCTGTGTAAAGTGGATAACTACAAGGGTTTTTATTTTAATTATACATATATGTACATCATACGATGATATTAATCACAGGAACGCTTGAAGAAATAAAACTTCAAAAAAAAAGTCTGTTAAGAGTAGTAGTAGAACTGTAGATAGGCAGGGCACTACTAAAAAAAAATTTGCAATTCTCTTACTAATATTAAATTGCATCGGGTATGATAAAAAAGTTAAAACATTTGCTATATAGTTAAGTACATAGTCTAATCTGCCTCTGTGCACACTATGTATTATCTACGGTTTCTGTCCTAAGTTCTGTCATTATCAATTTATCCAGTGTTGCCAACTTAACGGATTTCCCGTCATATCTAGCGGATTATGTTATAAAGAAACGGAAGAAATACTATTTTGACGGCTAACGGGTTTGTTGGCGGAATTTAGTAGCAAAAGATTTTAATTTCAATTATTTTTTACAAGAATCCATAAGCTCCTTATTGGCTCATTTCCATTATTCAAGCAATATAATCACACTCATAGAATCCCAGTGGAGTGCAATAAACTTCACGAAGTGGAACAAAGTTGACAATACTATAGAGTTTTGGTTAAAGAGTACAAAGTTGCCGCTGGCACTAACCCGTATAAAGAACTCAGTGATTTTGCATTTCATATTTTAACTTTGCCATATTCGAATGCAGAGGTTGAACGAGTGTTCAGTGTAATGAATGGCGTAAAAACAAAGCTACGAAATCGAATGAAAGCAGATATGGTTAATGCCATCCTTTATATACGAGCAGGGCTAAAGCGCAATGAAAAAACTTGTTACACATATGAGTTACCAGATAAAGTATTGAATCAAATTGGAACGACTCAAAGTTATAGCCAGCCGTCAACTTCTACTGCACCCGAAATTATTGAGACCCCAAATAGTGACGATGATTTAGACAACATAGAATTAGATTTATTTTAAAGACTGTTGCACTTTATTAAACTTCAATGAATATTTGTATTTGGTTTTTTATTTAACCTTTGTACCATTTTACATTAGGTATTTTGACGGATTTTACTGACGAGAAAAATACGAGATTTAACGGATTTTTAACGGAATTTCGTACTAAAGTCGGCGGAATCTCAAAATTATTGTTGGCAACACTGTTTATCAGTCACCAACCAACAATCAATTAATGTAAACTTGAAAATGTTATACGATAAAGTAAAGTAGCATTTTTTATGTCAAGGGCCGTTCTCAAGTTCTCGTCACTTCATAAAAACAATACAATAACTTCGTAATGTCGTCCAGTCGTTCAAAATCATCCATACTTGATAAGCCTTTGAGTAAGGGCAAAGGAGAAGTAACTCTAGCATTTTACGCCCTATTATTTTCTGAAATTGTCCAATATTGTCAAAATCGATCGCATTCCTTAAACGAATTACAGAATAAGTAAGTAACATGTCCAACGCTTATTATTTTATAACCATAATTGCATTTATTATAATAGATACGTTACGTTACGTGCACATAATAAATGGTAACCATATAACTGTAATACCAGCCGAGGCAATAGTGCGCGAGTTCTGTGCATATAAAGCTGCTTTTATTGTACATACTCGAGTTTTCATGTAGTACCGCTCAAAGTGTATGGTAAAGATTATCTTCAGATTCAGAAATAACCAAAATATTGGAATGTTTAGCTTCTGACCATTGGTATTGTTTAATTAATGTCAATCTACAGGTTATCAGACATTGGCCAAGATGTGGGCACAAGACTGCTGGACCTGTACTTTGTGCGAGAAAGGAACAGCAAAAGGGAGATCAAGTTGCTAAACATGTTGCTATTTGTTAAGTCTACACTATGGAAGGTATAAGTTGTATATCTCGATAACAGCTAAACAATCTCCTATTCATAGAAACATTGTCCTGGAAATTACAAAGTATGTTGGTGATTAAATATATCTCAGGTTAAATGTGGGTGTTACACCTCTGAACAAACTTGTGTGGAAAGATGTGAAAAATTGGTGCTGATTGCCATTCATAGAAATTATTTAATGTTGTGTATGAGCTACAACATTCAATAAGTGTTCCGTATTATTTCAACATTTGGAAGAGATTGTTATTTATTATTAACTGAAAGGATTGTTTTGAAAAGATTATTTGCAATAACTCCAATCCTTTTTATTTATTCCAGGTTTTATATGGTAAAGAAGCAGACAAGTTGGAACATGCCAATGATGACGAAAGAACTTACTACATAATTGAGAAAGATGCCTTGGTACTTCACTTGTAATACCTTAGTTAGATCAAAGATAAGTGTCTCTGATGACATACAGGGTGGTCAAAGGCATCATACTGGACTTAAGTAAAAAGGCATCCCAAAGGCCCAGCTCTTAAATTTACGATGATTCAACTTATATCAGTACAAAAATGTATGTATTGATGTTTGTTGTATAATCATGCACCAATGTGAATAAAAGTCATACTGAACTCCCTTTCGCAACTGGGCATATGTATTAATGTCCAATTAGATGTGCAAATTTCATTAGATATTATATTGGAATGCAGTCAAAATCAACATGCACAATTTATAAATGCATGGAGCAATAAAATTTCACAGGAATGCTAGTTTCTTTTTTAATCTGCAGTTTGCCTAATTTTAATTGTTTTCTTTCCCTCCTAAATAGGTGAACAAGTTCATCAGCGTGCCCAAAGACAAGGGGTCTCTGAACTGTGCTACATTTAATGCGGGCATTATAGAGGCTGTGCTGACCAAAAGTGGCTTTGTAAGTTATCAATGATATTGAGTTAAAAACAAGACAAATAGAAATCAGTTATTACGTTCTAAATACATACCATGCAGGAGTCACATGGTGGGCAGAGATAGTAGAATGCTAATTCTGTCCAGACTTCTAGTATTGTTATTTTTTAAAATGCATTGATAATATTATGTCCTCATGCAATTTTTATTTCCAGCCAGCCAAGGTGACAGCACACTGGCACAAGGGAACCACATACATGGTGAAGTTCGAAGACTCTGTCATAACTCGGGATAAGGCTTTGGATGACCGTTAAATATGAATAGTAATAAAAAATTTGCATGTTCAATGTTAAACCTAATAAAGAGTAAATTATTTGAATTCTGTATATTTCTGAGTAGTTACTATGAAGCTTTGAGGTCGCGTCAAAATTTAAATAATATTGCCTCCCATTTATTTAGAGCTACTTATAAACCATGCACAGAAATAGCAAAAATATATATTTAGTTTTTGTATTTAAATAGTAAATCAAACTGAATTGACATTTCAATACAAACCTCCAATGTTCTATATTTATTTAAGGTGTGAAAAACCTACTAGTTCAAATAAAAAACTATTGAAATTTAAACATCCTGTCCCGGTACCTAATCCTGCCACAGCGGCAGTCCTGTTCAAACTTGTCTCGTTGCGTTTTGATCAATGTGCCATAAGCCAACATCGGCAGAACTATCATCAACAGACCAGACATTGCGGTGGATGGACATGGTTTGAAGTAATCATATTTGCAACATTTCATTGACAAAAAGCGCTGAATAGCGGGGTCAAACTGAAAAGATAGTCGATTATTAAACATTATTAAATAACCCAATAAAAAGTCAGTGACCCTTGTGGGGAGGCCTGAAGATATATATTAAGAATAACCATAGATATGTAGATATGTTATGTTAACAAACCCTTGCTCCATATGATATGACTTGCACATCTTGAACTTATTGATGATTACGATTTATTCTAGCATAATAAAAATAATATAGTATATTTTCAATAGAAATATTCCACCTCAGGTGTTTTCTTAAATGTAGAACTCAACAGTTTCTTAGCCCCTCAAACACAACTTGGGAGTTATGTTCCTTCTTCAGCATTCTGTCCTTCACTTTAATGCTTGGACTTGATATAATTAGGTGTAGGTACCTGATTATATCAAGTAATAACAAAACTGATGAACCATCAGAACAGACTGGGTGTGTGCCTGCATTCTACTCTGGAGATGGTGATCAAGTACATATAAAGCATCATCATCATTGGCCCACTCTAGTCCACTGCTGGACATAGGCCTCCCCTAATGAGCGCCATAGTGCCCTTACTTATATAAAGCATACTTAGATAAATTATTGAGGGTTACTTGTGGATACAATTATTACAAGAGAGAATATATTCAGTAGTAACTAACGATGATATCATATTGGCCTTCAGAAACTATGAACATAGCTCTGGGGGAAAGTGTGCGTGTGGGTACTCCCTATACACCTCAGCCTACCCCTTTGGAGACTCTTTTGAAAAGAAGTGAGGAAACTATTAATTAATTATTTACCACATAGCCCGCCTCTTTAGAATGTTGACATGGATCAGTTCTGAGTCTTAGGAATTCTTTTCTGTACCTAGCCCTCCGCTCAATTTGATCCAAGATGATCTTGCATTCAATCTCAGAAAATCCATAGTCAGACATCTTATTAAAATTACAATTAAGAAAATCAACTTATTGACATTGATGGCATAATAAAAATATCTCTTGTAATTAAAAATAAATCATTCATGCCAGTGTCATTAGTAAAGTACAGTCTGCATCATAGTTATTATAAAAAATAAAACATGTATAATTAAATAAAATTATTTGAATAACATTTACAGGCTATTTAATTACAGGGCTCGATTATAAGATTAGGTACACATTTTATGCAAATTTGAACAATCTTTCTTTATAACGAAGCTCTCCACTTCTTATTTTTTGCTCGCGAGTGTTGCGATCATTCCAAAGAAGATATCCATACGCTAACATTGGGATTACGATAGCCGACACACCGAAAATGCTGTTACGGGGGTTGGGCTTGAAGTGATCGAAATGGGTTACTTTCATTGACAGATACTTCTGTAGTGCAGGATCAAACTGAAATTGAACAAAATATTTTTTCAATATTTATAGTTGACACACACTGAGTAGAGAACTAGCAAAAGAGTTGAGAAAGAAGAAGAAAAATTTGGTACCAACATCTTTTTAACATGAATGTTTATGCTAGTAAATTTAATAATAAAATTACGTAATTAGTACTCACAACATATCCAGCCTCTGCGGCGTGTTTCCATGGATTCGTCTTCAGTTTCATGAATTCCTTTCTCAACTCCGCACGCCGATTAGCCTGCACCTTAATAAGGCTTAACTCGGCATCGGATAAACCGTAATTATTAGCCATTTTCACCAATGTTCACTCACAAATCCCACGACTTAGCCAAACTTACCATCAGCCGTTCTATAATATTTTCTTGATTAGAGAAACGTCAAATGATTTTGACAAATTGCTTCAGATGAACATTTTCTGTTTCTGACTGTAGTACTGCACCTGTGTATATTATATTTTGAGGTACCTATTCGATTAGTTTAGTCTTATCTTAAAAGTAATAACTTCATATAAGTGTCGCTCATCTTAACCCATGTTGGGCCTGCCACTGTCCATTCCTTGTCGAGCTCTCAACACCTAAGAAGGGCCTTGCTAATCTTGCTATTGTTATGAGAGCAATAGCCAACTAATTGGCCAACCCTTTCTTTAAAGAAGCGAATTAATTTACAAATATTTATATAGGTGTGATTTTTTGGTGCGCCATCAATTTCGATAGATTCGTAACCTATGATCGAACACAACGACTATACAACCGTCTTTGATTTTTTTATCACATGCAGATTTCCTCTCGATGTTTTCCATCATCGTAAACATCTTAGTGTGACTAATCAATGTTCTTATGTTCAGAAAAACTCATTATACATTATATAGTACAGTCAGGATTCGAACTTACTATATTTGTGTTGCAGGCAACTAATTGAACCTAATAGTTTTATGCATATGAGATTAAAGTGAACTGAAACTTGTTAGCAGAGACCTTAATTAAACTACGTGATACCTTTTTGTACAGTAGGTGAGTGAGGGAGTCCAATCGCCGCTCGGTCTCAACGGCAAAGGCCGCAAATATGTAAGCTCTTCCGAGGCATGTATACTTACGACATTTGCGGTTTTTCCGTTGCACAGCAGCAGGACCAGTCGCAGCTGAAGTCTTTGTGAGATGGGACTGTGCCGAAGTGTATAGTTACAAACTAAGGACCGCCTCAAAGTCCAAGGTATCAGTGTGTTAATATCAGACATCAAGGTATCAGTGGTTTTAGTTTGTTAAAAACCTTATTATGATTTAATATTTATCAACAGAATAAACGGAATAAATTTGGTTTAAAAAAACCTTTTTTCGAGATAAATGTTGCATTGGCATGGCATCTGCCAATATTGAGTAATCTTGCTTATGGTAAAATACACAAAATTTTTATCACAATTCACAACTCTAGTGAATGATAATTTCATAGACAACGAAGAATGATATATGAATGAAAATGCGTCTTCCGGTATCCATCTTTTTGGTTTCCCTTGTTGTCGTTGTCAGATCGGCGAGTTTTCTTTAAAACCGCAACCATGGGTCGTATGCACGCACCTGGGTAATTATCTCGTGAAATTTACTAGTGCATAAACTGTGCTATCTGTGAAACATATATTTTGTATAGTTTGAATGTATTTTGTGATAACATAACCTTCGTGTACCGTGGACACCACATGGTTCAGTTGAAAAATTTTGATTCTATGTTTCCAGTAAGGGTATCTCCCAGTCGGCTTTGCCGTACCGCCGCAGTGTCCCAACCTGGCTGAAACTGTCGGCTGATGATGTTAAGGAACAGATTTTCAAACTCGGCAAGAAAGGCCTTACCCCCTCACAAATTGGTACGTCCGCCTTGATATAAATGTTTTTCAATTCTTAGTATAGTGTTTAGTAGCTTTAATGTAAATTATCGTGATCTTTGAGTAATAAATGAGAAAAATCTTTGATTATAGTATGTTATTAGAACAAATCATTGAGCTCAACTGCATGTTACACAGAACAAATTACATACTCATCATCAAGCCTTGAGATCTTGACGGGTTCAGGCAGACAGGGTGGGCCAGTTTATGAACAGCAATAATCTTAAATTTAAAAGCAATATCCTAATGAGATATTTCATACTGGTGCTGGTAAATGTGAACCGTACTCCATAACTGTTACAGGTTTTCTATTATCACATTACACAATTTCAAAGCTGAAATTATATAAACTATACTCAAATTTTGTTTTTGTTCAGAGGTGTAAAAACCTTAGTATAATAATATATTTATATATAAATGTTATGTTGGTTTGTGTACGCTTCAGAAACTCCAAAAGTTCTGCACCAATCAAGCTGAACTTTAGCATGATATATAATCCGCATCAAGGATTGTTTTTATCTCATTTTTGCATCAATCACATATCCACAGCGCAGCGTGGCAGGGTACAGATAATGTATAATAATGTTGAACAAGTGTGGGAGTACTTAAACCATACTCCCAACTATTGATTAAGCTTCCTGATATTTTCCCGTTTAAGTTCAGCAACAAGAGTTATTTCAAATTACTATCTGTGCATCACAGTTTCATCTGCACAAAATTTTACTTGATTGATAGATATATTCCTGGAATAAAAGATCATATATTTTAATCCAGCTTATCACCCACCTCAGTAACAAATTTCATTAAAATTGATTCAGCTGTCCTGGTATGTTGAACAAACATCCATTCACCAAATCAAATCAAATCATCTTAATTTTGTGAACATAGGCATTACAAATAGAAATTAAAATACTAAGTGGTCACTATGTCCTGTCTATATATCCTCACGCCTTCGCACAAGGGTCCCCGAAGGGGTAGGCAGGCATACAACATATTTTAAAAGTTCTTATATGGAGAGGAGGCACAAAACAATTATAACATTACACTTTTGAAATGATTTATATCCTTACATTCTCTTATTGTTTAGGTAAATTAACCCTCTTACACTTTCACATCTGTACTTAAGTTCAGAAAAACTCATTGGTACAGTCGGGATTCGAACTTGTGACCTTTGCGTCGCAGGCAGCTGCTCGAACTACTCGGCCACCACGGCTATTAGTAGGATTTTATATTATATTTTTGTATTCCTTCCAAAACAGTTGTTTCTTTTATTGTACCTGTTGAAAGCTAAGTTAACACTGAAATTATCTATATTAGGCTAAGTTCAAAATTAGATTTGTAATGTAGTTACTAAAAACATATCTCCCAATAGTAAAATACACACTTAAAAAGTATGTTAATGTTAATTAATGTAATTTTTTTTTGTGTTACAGGTGTTATGCTCCGGGATTCCCATGGAGTTGCACAAGTCAGATTCGTCACTGGTAAAAAGATCCTCCGTATCATGAAGGCTATGGGTCTTGCCCCTGACCTACCCGAGGACCTGTACTACTTGATCAAGAAAGCGGTTGCCATGAGGAAGCACTTGGAGCGCAACAGGAAAGACAAAGACAGCAAGTTCCGTCTTATCCTCGTTGAGTCCAGGATCCACAGGCTAGCTCGCTACTACAAGACTAAGAGTGTGCTCCCACCCAACTGGAAATATGAATCAAGCACTGCATCTGCTCTTGTGGCTTAAGTTTTAATAAACTATGTAAGAACATCATGGGTTGTTTTACTCATAATTATTTGGAGTCTAGAGAGAACCGGTGTTCTTTTCCCTTAGGGGTACCAGGGTCAGGAACTTGTTGTGATGATATGTGTGAATTTAAATGCTGGTTAAGTCTCAACAGACTTATTTCTGTATCATCAAGTATGCATTTTTGCAGTATTTTGGCTAATATTTTATGGTAAATGTGGGGTGAAATTCTTTACAGTATAAAAAATATATTTTCGAACAGCAATTTGTTCCTGAGATGTAGAATTTATACATGTAATCATACCTTGCGTCCATTCAGCCCAGTATCATGCAGTATTTCTTGCTTCATTGTAGTATTCATCATACAGGTTGTGTTTATGCTAAATATGTATATGTTTATTAGAAAGTGGGATAGTTGCTCAAAGCACAATGAGAAGCAATTAAAAAACCTTAGTTGACAAATTTCTTACCTTATTTTGGCAAAAAAATTAATGTTAATGTTAAAGTTAAAATAATGAAAATATACAAGTAAAATTTAACTTCGATTTTCGCCAACTAAATCACGATGGTAGCGAATATTACCCTAATAATGCGCTTTTATTATCATTAGAGCTATTTTGTTATATTGAATCCTCATCAGGATGTACACACAAAACCCTATAACTTCTAAATGACAACTTATATTTTGATAGACACTATATAGATGAAAAAAAATGGTTTCATGAAAAGTATTCATTCATACATACATCATCAGTGGATTCATATATAAAGTAAAATGAACATTTGCGTTGTGTTGCTATTTTATACATATACAGTCCCTCACTGGGTAGGCAGAGAGAGTACAGCACTGGTTCTTCAGTCTCCATACATGCTCACTAGTCTCAAGTGCTTCACACATTCCCATCCTTGCGTTTTGATCTATTTGATCTAGGTAGTTGGAAATTCTCTATGAAGAAAGGATATCACAAATATTTAATCAAAATATTTATTTAATTACAACACATATATTTACAGATTAATTTGAATTATGTATGACAAAATCGAAATTATGATTATTATACATGAAAATATTTTGCATATATTAATTTAGATTTTTACCTAACAATGAAAAATATATACATGTCTTATCACTTCTTATATTTCTGTTATAGATGTTTATTTCAAATATCAGTCCAAATAAACAATACTACACATAAGGATTCCAATTGCTGCCATCCTCAGGATGCAGGCTGTTTGTAATCAACAACACCACATCAACAATCCACCAGATACCCAGGCCACCTAGTGTCAGTAGCTTGCCAACTGCTGTTCCAGTCTGTCCCAGGCAGAAGCGGTCCATACCCAAGAAACCCAGAAGTATACTGTAAATCAAAGTAGTCGTGAAGTAGTGTCCCGAGTATCTCACACAAGGGAATCCAGCTCTCAAGAAGCTTCTAGGTCCATAGCATTCAATACCATCCAAAGCTTTACATTGGACTTTTGTCCTCTCAACTTTATCATATCTGACACCTCCGAATTTAACACACCCATGTCCAATAGCTTCCTTTGCCGTGTGATTGCCTTTGTGGTCTATAGGTTCGTCGCAATCTAGGAAATCTAGGGGTAGGAAACTACACTTCACTAATGGCCCAAGTGGTCGGTACGGTTCTCTCGAATAAGGATCGCTTTCTGTAGCAGTATAAGTTATTGTTGTAAATAGTATTATTATCGTTGAAGTGTATTCTTTGAATAGTTTCATATTTTGGGAATATTTTTTGATTCCAGAATTGTAGTCATCAATTGAGGGAGATTTTCCGAGATTATAGTTTACCAATGTGTGTTTCTCTTGTCCTGTTTATTGACAGATTAGTCATTTTACTATGTTGATTTCAGTATTTGGTACATGAGCTCATACAATAAACTAGTGAAATTCTATTATTTAGGCTCATCTTATGAATCAATAAAATTTGTGTTATCACCACAGAGTATTCTTAAGATAAGAATTTTGAGGATTATTTTAAACACTAATATCTTGTTAGTAATGTCAAAAGTTGCATTGCTTGCTGATTGCATTGCATTGACAGTCAGCTGCAAGTGTTACTGACATTTAAATTTATTTTTTTCGGAAACTGATGTTTTTACATACCATCATGATTAGTCCGGGCATACTTTTACTTTTTTTTTATCTCCAGCTCTAGCCAGGCACTTTAATGTGCTAAGCTACACAGCTAAGGGCATCCCCTGTGGGAATCGGCTTAGAGCGTTACTGGATCGCGAGTAACGGAGCTGGGCTGGACTGGTCATTTTATTTAAATAGAAAATAGTGCTAGAGAGTATATCTACCTATAAACACAAAAGTGCGAATACTCTGTGCCACGAACTCTGAGATCAGTTTGACAATTAAATGTTCCCTCAAATGTCAGTCAATATCATGTCATTCAATTCAACTTCAAATACTTCAATTCAATCTCACTCAATCCATTCCAATAATTTACCCCTTCATTTTCCGTGATGATTATATTTACACAATAAAGACCCCAGAGTACTATTCAAATATGGATGTGTTCAATAAGTTCTATTCCTCAGTGAGCAGCACAGTTTCACAGTTGTCTGGGGTTTTGCCGGGTAATCCAGTAACGCGAGAATTCGAAGCAACACAGTTCATTGCCAGCGCTGGCCCAGGTAATAGTTACAAATTTTGCTTTCGTTCCCTGCTCTGTTTTGTTTTCTTTTTTTTCAAAATTCATAATTATTTTATTCTTCACACATACAAAAATCTAGTACAGAAATGAACGGTTTAATTAAGCAGTAAATTAGCTTTGTAGGTGGGAGTCAGGAGCCCTAACTAGGTTTCCCTGTGCTAAGGGTCTCCTGTTTTTGTAACATTGGTAGTCCATGACAAAGGTATGGTGAAGGTCTGTACCACTGAGATCAATCACTTAATAATAACAAGGAAGCATTTTTTATTTCTTTTATAATAATGTACATTTAGTTTTAACAATGAATGTATAAAAAAGGAGAAATTGTTTTCATTTGTTTCTAAATAGTATATCTCTAATTATTAAGGAATGATGATGATGATGAAGTTTAGGCCTACTCTATCTCTCTCCACTTGTTCTTATTTTGGGCTGTAATGATCCCATATAGCCGTAACTTCAAATTTTTTACATTATTCTAGGAGGTGGTCTTACTCAGTCATATATACAATCTAAAATAATATAATAAATGAAAAGCAAACATTTAGTATAGGTATGTAAATTATTAGGGTTAGGAATTTAAAGATTTTAATGTTACAGGCTTGTTTCCTATGTACTTTCTTTAGTTCATTACTAACTGTTATAATTACTAATGTTTTATATCATCAAGGTCTACTATGGAAAATCTACAAGGGGTACAAGAAATCAACAAAACAAGAAGCATCTATATTCGTCTTTGAAAAGAAATCTTTAGAGAGATACACTAAAGCAGACCGAGATATAATGTTGGATACTCTGAAACGTGGCATTGTACAGTTGACCAAACTTCGTCACCCACAAATACTCACTGTACAACATAGCCTCGAGGAAAGTAGGGAAAGCTTAGCATTCGCAACCGAGCCAGTGTTTGCCAGCCTAGCCAATATCCTGGGCAACTCAGAGAATATGCCGCTACCAATACCAAATCACTTAGTGAATTATAAGCTTTATGAACTGGAGATAAAATATGGTTTAATGCAAATTGCTGAAGGCTTGACGTTCCTTCACAATGATGTTAAGCTGCTACATCACAATATATGTCCAGAATCTATAATAGTAAATCAACAAGGTGCTTGGAAGATTTTTGGATTTGACTTCTGCGTTGCAAACCAGAATACATCAGGGTCTGCCCCATTTTGGCCTTTTCATGAGTACTGTCAGGCTATGCATCCTCTAACGCAGCCAACTCTTGACTACTTAGCTCCAGAATATGTTCTCTCTGCATCTCACTCTCCAGCAAGTGACATATACTCTTTGGGAATGGTTATTTATGTACTGCACAGTACGGGCCACCAAACTCTTGGGAATATAGCTAATGACTACAGCAAGTTTAAGAGGTTTGTTAATGAAATTAGAACCCTCCCTGCAGCAAGATTGTCATGTGTGACAGAAGGTTTAAGAGAGTATGTCAAGTTGATGCTGAATGCCACACCGGAGCTGAGACCTGATCCTCATCAGTTTTTGAAGGTAATTGAACAAAATATCTTCTAATAATTGAGCCACTGTTTCAACAGCATTATATTTTGTATCTTTAATAATATTACAAGTGTACACTGGTCAGGGCATTAGCATTTTTTTGTTGATATGGAATTAGAATACATTATTCGGCATTTATAATATTACACTATCCTAAGTATACATACATATACATATCATCACGCCACATCCCTAACGGGGTATGCAGAGAGTATAGAGCGCCAGTTCTCTCTAGACTTACATACCTCTTTCGCTTCGTCCACATTCATCAGTCTCTTCATACATGCTCGTCGGTTTCGAGTACTCTTAACGTTCCCGTCCCTGAGCGTCCGATCGATTTGATCCTAATCCTATCCTAAGTATACATGTCAAAACATTCACGTTTGCACTTTTTAGATTATTGACTTTTCAGATCCCGTATTTTGAAGATGTTGGGGTGAAGACCCTCAACTACCTAGATTCCCTCTTCCAGTGGGATAACCTGCAAAAGTCCCAGTTCTACAAAGGTCTCCCTCAGATCATCCATAAAATGCCGCATCGCATCTGCATATACCGCATCCTGCCATGCCTGACTAAGGAGTTTGTTAACCCTCCAATGGTACCATTTGTACTACCTAACGTGCTACTAATCGCTGAGAACTCTACCAAAGAAGAGTATATCAAATACATCCTACCTGTGCTCAAACCAGTGATGCTAATCCAAGATCCGATACAAATTCTTTTGATTTTCATGCAAAAAATGGAACTGCTGTTAAAATTGACACCAAGTGATGAGGTAAAGACAGACATACTGCCAATGCTGTACCGAGCTTTAGAATCGGATGCCCAACAGATCCAGGAGTTGTGTTTGTCTGTTCTGCCAACATTTGCATCGTTGATAGATTATCCTGCTATGAAAAATGCTCTGCTGCCACGCATAAAGAAGCTGTGTATGAGCACCAACTATATTTCGGTGCGTGTGAATTGTTTGCTATGTTTGGGCAAATTGCTTGAACATTTGGACAAATGGTTGGTGCTGGATGAGATAATACCATTCCTACCTCAGATACCATCCAGGGAGCCCGCTGTGCTGATGGGGATACTAGGTTTGTAATCAAAGTTAACGTTAGTGTAAGTAAGTAAAGTTTGTGAGGCAGGGCACAGCTAGCAGTTTAGTAAATATATATATATCTTCAAGTCTAAGGATAATAAGGAATGGACATAGTGTAATATAAATACAATAAATTGTAAAAAGTATTCTTATATGTAAATTAATTAAACATTAAATAATAAAATAAATCTCCTCTCAGAGAAACTCAATTATGTTTTTTTGGCTGCCACAAATAATTAATTATATTTTTTTATTAATACATTTTGAACAATAGTGCTTTGACAAGGAAATACATAGGAAAATTGTACACAAATTAAATGAAACTCCACTGCCTGCAGTATATATGTATGTATGTAATTTCATGTATTCTCACATTAAAATGTAATAAATACTGTACAATGGCTTCTCTTGAACACACATGCGTCTGAACTGTACTTATATGCGTTTCTGTTGGTTTAATTTCGTGCTCAATCTTTTACTTTGAATCTAACCTTCCAGGTATATACAAGCTGGCATTAAGTCACAAAAAGTTGGGTATAACAAAAGAAGTGATGGCCACAAAAGTGCTGCCGTTCTTGATCCCTCTCTGCGTGGAGAATGGTCTTACCCTTAACCAGTTCAACGCACTCGTCACCTTGGTCAAGCAGATGATAAGCAGGGTTGAGACAGAGCATCGGGCTAAGTTGGAACAATTAAACTCCATACAAAATGAGTCTAAGTAAGTGATTTTTACTTTAAGCCATTCTGACCAATATATTCTTCTCATCAGAAGAATCGAAACACTTAGCAAGTTTATGTTTTAAGTGAATATATAAATAAAATAGTATATATCTCATATTATTTACTATTAAAGGACATTTGACATATATTCTTTAATATACACATTTTTCTGATAATCCTTACAAAACATAAACTTGCAAGGTGTTTAGATTTTTCTGATGAGAAGTATATATCTGAACTCCGATCCGAGCAGGTATATACCTTCAGTCCTTCAGACCTTCCTAAAAGGGCCCCTATTAGGTAAGGCAGAGATGTAGCCAAACCAAAATAGATGCAATGACAGATATCGAGTTCGTTCCTGTCTCCTAAAGTCGATTATACGGAATTACGGACATCTTTGAAGTTTTTCTAAAGCAAAACCTACTTACGTTTTCACAATGTTTTCCTTCACCGTAATGCTCGCAGTGTGATTAATCACTGTGCCTATTAATGTTCTGAAAGTGGTATAGTCGGGATTCGATCTTCCAATCTCTCATGCGTACAACAGGGAGCAATGTTAAAATCACAGACAAGAGAGTCTCCAATGGACGAACGAAGAACCAAACGATGAAGGACTAACTCCATGGCCTTGGATATAATAAATAAATAAAATGTGTTTGCAGAGTGATGGAACACGCTCTATGCGCCGCGCAATCAGATATAGAACAGTCCTTGGCCGGTCTCGGTCTGGACTCCTTCTACTCGCAGGCCTCTGAGAAGGGCGAGCCCACACCACCCACTGTGCCCTCCCTTCCGGACAGTGCTAACGAGCTTACCATTGAGGATAAACAGAGGTAAGAAATAATTACACACCACTATAATTAGCAATATTTACTAATGACACCTACCTATACACCTCTGCCTACCCCTTCGGGGACCCTTGTGAGAAGGCGTGAGGATAATTTATTAAAAGGGTAAACATCAAAATTACTTCTTCTCGAAGGGGTAGGCAGCGCTGTATTATCACTCTCTTTTTTTTATTCTGATTTTCGAAATGGCTGAACCCATTTTGATGGGACTTTAACTGGCAGATAACTAATGTTTACAAGGAGTACTACATATATATATGTATAATCAAATGTTACTGCAGATTACGGCTAGTATTATAAATTCCATACATTTTCCTCCAGGATAGCGCAGCAACAGGAAACCGCCCGGAAGCTCTCACACCATCCCCCTCCCACACCTATCCCCGCCCCTCCCAGACAAACCCCAAAGCCTGTAGACCTCACGACTTCCTTATTGCAGTCCAACCTCAGCCAACTGTCATCCAAGCAGTCACAAAACCATATAGGTATGCCACTTACCACCAATCACTATAGCTACACCATCAGTGCTGGCAACCAACCTTCATTTGGTTACCAGCCCCAACACCAACCTATGGGCTTCGATAACCAGTTAGCACTACCAACAAGCAGCGCTTGGACACCGAACAGTGCCAACTTTAACAACAAGTGGGCCAACAACCAAAGCCAACCCAGTAATGTAAAGCAAGATTGGTCTGCATTCGAATCACTCCTGCCATCCCAAAACAATAATGAGAAAACCAACAGTGATTTGAAAAAGTTAAACAATAATGAAATGATGGATCTATTGAGTTAAGTTATTTAAATATCTTGGAAATTTATTGTAGATACTTAAAGTTTACTTTATATTTTATATCTACAGGAAACAGAGAAAGGGTTGTAGAATTTATGTTGCTTATATAACCCCGTCCCGCTCGCACAGGCAACTATTCTGTTTTTCTTACCATACACACATCACCACGCATAGTCCTTCACGGGTCAGGTAGAGAGGATATAATAAATACAAAAATAAAAGTTCGCTTTAGCAACATCTACAAGTTTCTTCTTTCCTCGATCGGACACTCAAGGCAAGCATGTATGACGAGACCTGCATATGGTCGAAGCGAAAAAGGTATATATATGTCTAGAGAGAACTGGCGCTCTACTCTCTCTGCCTACCCCGTGATGACTCGGCGTGATTGTTGTTTTGTGTATAAGTTTCATGCTCGCTGGTCTCAAGTATTCTTGACATTCCCATCCTTGAGTGTTGGTTAAGAGTTTGTACCCACTATGTGACCTTTGAAGACCTGTGTGACCATTGTGTGATTAGCACATGGCTACGAAACTCTAGGTCGCCGTTTAATTCCCGCTGATGGTGGATATTCGTATGAGGGACACTGTCTTGGACTAAGGTGTCTTTTGTATTCATTGACAGTTCTATCTATACGAGTATGTATATAGTTGTCCAGTTCCCATAGTACAAGCTATTATTGGTTTGGGACTAGGTCAGTTTGTGACTGTGTGGAATTACCACAAGATATTTATTATTCTTGTTATGTCAAAATAACGTTTTAAATGTGGACACAATTAAATAAAAACAACTTTCTTAAAAACTGTCTACAGATTCTATAATGACATGTATCGCATTAAGGTATTTTATGTAATAATAATTTATCGTTTACATTAAATTTTGTCGTGTTTAACCTCCAAACATTGTATATAGAGCAAATTTTTATTATATAGAACCTTATCTTTATTGTAGTGAAAGTAATGAATTAATTTACACAATCAAATTGTATAACAAAATCTTCATACAATTTTACATTCCTAAAAACTATGTTAATTAATCAATTTTAGTATTATTTATAATTTAAAACTTAATTGGAGTATTTGACATACTATGTATTGCTGAACGTGCATATTTATCTCGCATCAAACTCATACACAGCAATTTATTTATTTATTTTAATAAATGTGCAATGTGGCTGTATGAATATATTAATTTATGCATTATTTCGCTATAATAATAATTGTTTTGTTATCGCATTAGTAAAATTTTAATTTTATGGAGAAACTTGGTAGACTACCAATGCAGGGTAAATGGAGTTAGTTTGCAATATTATAATATAATCAAAATGTTCAAGGTTCCGGGTAATATGGCTCTGAATAACAATGGGATTTATTATTTACTATCGGATACCCGGCGTGTGTTAATACGCTAAAAAATAATTACATGCTATATATTTTATTGCTTTAGTGGTCTGGCTTAGACCTTCGAATTATTACCTGTCAAATTAACCGGTTTGGAGTACATGGGTTGGATAGTTTCAGGACATAAGTAGAAGCATTAGATGATCATATTTGATGATAATATATAATGATAGTTACCTGCACTGTTGTATTGGGTGAAACTTTAATAGCAGAATATAGTTTTTATAATCAATAAATTGATAAAATAAAAAATATGTATAGTAGGTTGGGATAATTTGAATTACATCCGGATGCTGTCAATATTCTGTCAAATATAATTTACTAATGTCTACTCATATAAAGTTGAGATTAAGTACTGTCTGACTCCTTAATAAAGAGAAACAAAAAAAAGCACTGTCTGGGGTATCTCTAGATATTAGTATTGGAAACGAAATGTCAGCTTGTTTATTTTTATCATTGTGTCAACTGTTTTTTTTAATACTTAATCATGTTTATATCTTACAAATTGTTGTGTATTTCTAAATATGACGCCTATTAGTTTTTTTCCATTTTGTCTGAAGTATTTACTAATAATTTAGTTCTTAATCTTTATGCAGTGGTTACAATAATGTATGTCTGTAATAAATACATTTCAAAATATTATTTACCGACTCTGGTAGCAAGGAAGTGATCTCTTATAACAATAAATTAATAAAAAAAACGTAATCGAAGTGAGTTGATTTTTCTTTATTTATACCTTACCATAGTTATCTGTGCGTTCAGCTTTTGGGTGACATTGGATTTCAGATTGACAGTATTGTCAACGTTATAATAGCTTGGCGCCCTTTCCGTAAATATAAAAACTTTGTATATTAAAAAGATGGACCCCCTGTAATTGTATCATTCTTATCACTGGACGTAAAATACAATTTATTTTGTCAAATTATGTTTTTTTTACTCATGCATGATTGAGTTCGGAACTAATCTGTAATCTGTTGAATTACAAGCTACTCCAAATTCATAGTTCGACGACTTATAAATTCTTTGTCTGATTACTGGGGTCCTGTATATTTGTAATAATACCAAACGTTTTTTTTTTTGTAGGTAATTTTTAGTCTTGTTCGAAATCATTACTGCATTAGTCTATTCGTGGACTCGTTGGTAACGTTCGCTTCGAAACTGGTCGAAATACAAATTCTCAATTATTTTGAGATGTTTCTCCCGCCAGTGCTGTGAGGCAAAGGTCGGCTGCTAAACTACCTCCTTCGCCTGAATGATAGAGCGAAAAATACTATAGCGGTGATAGTCTGCAATACGCTGGCAGTCAGGAAACACGTCTTGTAATCATAATTATAGACTAAAGACCAAACCATGATACATAAAGCCACAATTGTATTTGATGCAGTCAAAGTGGCAGTAGTATCGAATTCGTTGAGAGTGCTGTTGTAGAACGGCTGTTGGACGATGCTGGAAGCGGCAGATGAGAAGCTGGCGAGCATGCACCAGACCACGAGAAGGCTCTTCTTGCTTGATAGAGTGATGCCTGAAACGGTCATGCCTTTGTGGTTATGTAGCAACCGGTGTGTAGAAGATGACGCAGAGGAAGGCCAAATTCTAACTGCCTAGATCAAATAGATCGGATATATTTAAGGATGAGAATGACAATAGTAATCAAAAACGGCTAGCAAGTGTGAAGCGACTGCTGAATGTGGATGAAGCGAAAGAGGCCTGTAATTCTAAAACAAGCGCTCTATTCATCCTGTCTACCCCTAATGTTATCACAGATTGGATAAAACTCGACATAGACTAAAGAATCACAATATATACATCCTCACGCCTACCCATAAGGGTCCCCGAAGGGTTAGGCAGAGGTGTAGGTATAGGTAGAACCCACACACCCACTTTCCGCCAGAGATATATTTTAGGTGCCAACGTGACAGATGGCGAGTCCGTCTCCGTTACTCAAGCACGACTATACATACGCCATTGAATTGCTTCTGAGACAGTTTGCAAGTTTTCTCTCGATGTTTTCCTTCACCGTGAAGCTCGTGGTGTGACTAATCACTGTACTTAAGAAAATCTCATTGGTACAGTCGGGATTCGAACTTGCGATCTTTCTGTCGCAGGCAACTACTCGAACCACTCGGCCACCACGGCTTTTTCATCACAAATTTATATCTCTTTAAGTTTCACATTTCACATTCGATAATGCTTACGATCGAGGCCTATTGTGTAAAGAACTCGTCCTGTGTCCCTTATACCCTCAACCATAGACCGCTAATTCCGACCAATAGATCATTATCATTATTATGTCAGCTGCTTTGTATCCACTGCTGGAATCCTATACTAATATTAAAGTAAGAACTATGTAAAAAGCCAGGTTAATCTCGCTACCCCTCGTTTGACGTATCGACGGGATCGGTACAAGTGTAAATTACTTACCGTAGAAGCCAATGGCTCCCGCGACGCAGAACGCAGAACATAACCTTTTCTTCTCGTTAATTGACTTTGGTAAGACTACGCACAGCATTATGAAGCACAGTGCTGAGCCGTGTGCTACTGCCACTAGTGAGGACACCTGCAAACAGCAACGTTTTGGGGTGAGCTCATTTGGGTAGCTCAAACACACATCTTAGGTATGAAACTTGAAGGGCAATGCCCAATAGTAGGCTGTTCCTTGCCTTGACTTGGATGCGAATTAAAATATCCCATAAAAAGGAAATTCTCGAAGCGTATTTTTGGTGTGGGCGCTAAATGTTTTTAAAATGCCAAAGGAACATAAGTTTTGCTTGCATAGTTATATATATTATATATATATTATAACATAAGTCGCAAGTTGTTAATTTTGCAAGTACGGGTAACTTGCAAAATTTACAATCCAATTGTTGTTAATGACAATTTCATGGATTTTATCATTTTGCGCTTAACATTAATTTCGTTTCTTAGATTTGAGATACGTAGGTATTCTAGCCAATGCGTTCGCAGTTCTACTTCGGTAAATGTATGACTTATCTCATTATGTTTTTGGGACTTACCGACCAAATGTTCATCGATGGATTTTGTTCCCAAATCAGAGGCGGGAATACTACGCCCAGTATGAGGATAGAGAACGTGGTGCTGAGGTGTAGCAGCGCGTACAGGTAAAAGTTAACATCCATCAGCATGTTTGTGATGGTAATAAAGTTCTTTTTCATGGAAGCTGTTCTTCTAGCAGTCCCCTGAGTCATTTCAGCGGCGAATACCACGCTGTCTGGTGATGTAATAGTGGTCTCTCTATATAACGGCTGGGGATTTTGGCCGTGTCTGTCTATGCTTTCCAACTCTTGATAGCCATTGGTTCTACCATAACCAACGATGTCAAGATTACCAAAATCGCTAGAGAATCTATTCGAAGAGCCGTCGAACATGTTAGTAAAGTCAGAGGAAAATCTCGACTCACTCCCCGGTTTGTTCTCTCTTATCTGGACCGAAGGATCTAGGATTTCCTTTGCATTTTTCTTCGAGTTATATACAATAACATCCGTGTCCTCTTCTTGGGTATTACTTGGACCAGGTTGCTCTGGACTCTGCACTGGACTTTGGGCTTCTGATTGGACCTGATTGGAGAATATGACCTCGTCTTCATCCTCGGCTGCATCTCTGAGCATGTTGTAGGTACTTCGTATTACCCTTTCTATATAAACTGGTCTGGTATAGGAGGCTAATAGTAGACAATTTTGCATTACAATAGCGCCGTATATCATCACGACCACTTCGCCAGTGTATATGGTGCAGAGGTATCCTACTAACACGGGGATGACGCAGTTGCCCACAGATGGCGCCATGCGAACTATTCTCTGTGCCATGGTAAGTTTTTCTCTGAAGAAGTGAGTGATAATCACTTCCGTTTGCTGACCCGTTAAGGCGCAGCCGGCGCCTGGAACAAAAGAAAAGTTATGATTAGGGATTTTCAAATATGTGCTCTTTCGGGTTGGACGTTGATAGACCGATAGTAAATAAAAAACTTTTTGTATCGGTATACATAGTGCCATCCACGAAGACGCGCCCCACTATTCTTCAGAATAGTTTATTGTATATGTGTGCAACCTTCCACTAATGTGTGAGTATTATCAGTACACACTGATTACATATGGGTGCACACGCACACTACAATTAATAGACTCGTGTCATACTTCCCACCATAGATATATTTAGCGTAGCGAAAAAAATCCTAAATCTATGCTTCCCACACTACTAGTTCTAATTTTGTATTTAATTGTATAATTTATTGTAACTACATATTAATATTTTTTATGATACCACTAAGATGGCAAGCAAAAGGCGCAGCCCGCCTGATGATAAGCGGTTACCGGCTGCTATGGACGCTTGCAACACCAGATTGCAGATTGGTATCGCTCGCGCGTTGCCGACCCTAAATATGATTTACAAATCTTTAGACCATAGTGGCCTCGCCCAGTAATCGAATCCGTGACTCTAGGCTAACCTGTGCCTGGAAAATCTATTACTGAAATCGCGTCGTCAAATTGAATTGGTATAAATACGCTATACATAGTCGAAACTACGCCGCTCTTCGTTCATTTAACTCAATGCAATTCAGCTGTGTAAACTGAATACTACAATCAAGCGGAGTTTATTATTCACAAACAATACGATTTTTTAAGTAAAATTATTTAAGTTAAATCGTTATACACTTAAGGACGGGAACGACAAGAGTACTCGGAACCGGCGAGCATGTATCAAGAGACTGATGAATGTGGACGAAGCGAAAGTGGTATGCAAGTCTAGAGAGAAATGCCGCTCTATTCACTCTGCCTACCCCGTTTCCCTAACGGGGCAGGCAGTGATGATATGACAAAAAAACTGAACAAAAATTATTTTATTACATTCCACGCGGGCACAACTAGTAGGTATATCATATAAGTAAGATGTCATGACTTCTATTTGCCTGTTATAATACATAATAAGTTAACTAATACGTAAAGCTTATCGCAAGTACTTAAACTGCGCAAAAAATAAATCATTACACCTGAAAGTCATGAGGTATCCGGCGGTCATAGGCACACACTTAGGATTCTGAGAGTAGGCAGTTTCACGCGAGGACAACGTTATCAATTCTCTGAAATAGTGTAGTTTTTATTTGCTATTTACTTAGGCTACCGACCTACCAGCACCACTGATCGGAATGAGTCTTCTTCTCTATAATCTAGAAAATTAAGATTGTCTATAAATGTATCCTAAATCATTGTACATACAATGTATGTACATATATTATAGTCATAATAATTATACTATAAAACTTCGTATATACGAAGATACATATTGTCATGCCGGGTCCATATCACCGCGTCAGGTAGAGAGAGTAGAGCGCCAGTTTTCTATAGAGTTGCAGAACTTTTTCGCTTCAATCCGTATTCATCCGTCTCTGCATACATTCAGTTTTAGAGTATTCATATCATAGATATGTAAAACCAAGTAATTAAATAAAACTTAGTTATCTTAAGAAACTTAACAAAGTATCAGAATTAAACAAGTTACAAAGTGTAACAAACAATGAACGATCGTTAGTATCAGCGCTGCGCTATTTTTTTACTATGGACGCTTTCATAACAATGGATAATTAAAACTCAAATCTCACCTGCAAATATTCCAGAGAATATGCTCACAATGTGATCATTAGAGTTTGCGTCAGCTGAGTAGCTGGACAGTAGAACGCCGGCCACTGTCAAACACAGTCCAGCCAGGGCCATGAAACGCGGCATGTTAAAAATCTTCACCATCGCTCTGCACCACGATTCCAATAGTAACCGGATCACGACCATTATAACCGGAACTAGAGCTATATCCACATCCCATATCCTTGTATTCTCGCCTTCTTCATGGTCTTCCTCTTTGATCGCCTTCAGAATGATCAGACCGTAGAGGGAAAGTAACGCGGGTACTGTAATGTGATATATGGCTGCTGAGGCAACTATTAACCACCCGTACCCTCCATCAGGCGGAGTCGGTCCAATTTCTGGTTGAGAAGCCACAACTCTATCCAAATGCAAGTTTTCCACCCTCACTTCACCCCTGTCCGCGCTCCTGGAGCTCGGATTTTCCTGGTTTTCCATAATTTTCACACGATAAACAATAAAAACATGTTCAAAATGTATGATTAGTCAATGAGTTATCTATGTGAATTGGGTGTGTTATCTTATCGTACAAGTAATCTCGTTCTACATAGTTTAAAATCACCGCCATTTCATGTTGTTACACCTTAAGTATAAATATTTGCACATGATTGGAAAACTAAAATTAGTTTTGTGGACTTCTTTTGGGCTATACATAATTCTTTCATTATTGACCAAAACGTTTTTAGAAAATCAAACGAAAATGAAAATATCAGGACCATCACCACTTCCGAACGAATGTTTTAATATGTACGCATACGGCTAATTCGAATAGCCGTCGCGAAATTCTGTTAAAAAGAGAGCGGAATATGATGAGTGCAGTGAAAGAAAGAGACTTGATCAGGATTTTATGTCAAGTATTTGCTATTTATTCTTTCGTGTAATAATCAGTGGAAATCCGTTTGATGGACGGAGTGAAAGACGCTCCAATTAGATTTTTCTGAAATTTGTTTTAATTAAAATGCGATTGTATTGATTTACATGTGATGGCGTAAAGTAAAATTGAATTGATTATAGCCTTGTAGTCAAAATGGTAAAAAGCTTCCCATAAGAAGCAACTACATCGTGTGCACGTCCCGTGGAGAGAAGCGTTTTAATTGCCCATCATGTACTAGAATGTGAATTATCTCAGGCTGAGCTGATGTGCTGATGGGGACACCTAGGGTTAGTTTTAAAGCAGTTGTTAGCTGTGAAAATGGAGACTGAGTCTGTAAGATCAGAGCTGAGTAGTCGATCGCGGCGCAGCTCTCGGCACAGGCAGCACACCCACCGAAGTACACGGTATGTTTACTTTACTCCTATATTATAAACTCTAGCCCGGCCTCATAAGCTTGAATCGCTCGTAAAATTCATTAGTTTCTAAGTACTTTTGAATGTATTTAAATATCAAATGCTCAAAGGCCAAGATAGTTTGCTATCACATCTCTGCCTATTATTTACATACGAAAAACTAGGCTCACATGCTAGCAGCTATTCTAATTTTTATGTTGGTTAATTCTGCTAGTATTGGAAGCTCAACATTAACCTAGTTTCAATGAAGTTAGAAGAAGAAATAATGCAATGAAGTTTAATGTGGTTTTTTCAATAGGCAGTAATTCAAAAGGAAATTCTTATGTATTGTAGAACCCACAGTAGTTAGGTAGAAACTATGAAGGCACAGCTAGTAGTAATATATGTAACTTAAACTGTAATGTTTGTATTATAAAAAAAAAGCAGCGAATCCTGGGTATGTCAGAGGAAGTATGAAAATAGCTTGAATGCAATTGAGATGCGATCTCTTTGAAAAATGTGCGGCATAACAATATTAGATCGAGTCCGCAATGAAGAGATTCGCAAATCAACTGGCGTGAATGAGGGCGTGATTGTAAAGATGAAGAAAGGCATGTTAAGTTGGTTTGGACACATAGAAAGCATGAGTGAAGAAAGATTGACGAAACAGGTATACAAAGCAAAAGTGTGTGCAATAAGAGGCAGAGGAAGGCCACTTTCCAACTACCTGGATCAAATAGATCGGACTCTCAAGGACGGGAACGTTAAGAGTACTCGAAACCGACAAGCATGTATGAAGAGACTGATGAATGTGGACGAAGCGAAAGAGGTATGTAAGTCTAGAGAGAACTGGCGCTCTATATATGTATGTATGTATAAAAAAAAAATTAATTTTGTTACAGAAGCTCCAAATCACAAAAGAAAGACTGTGGTGACAACACAATGGCACCATTTCAGACAAGTGTCAATATTAATCCAGAAATGGGCAGAGATGGCCAAGAGGTTATAGAGGTACAAATCCTACCTCAAGATGAAAACTGGGGAGAGAACACAACTGCGGTGACTGGCAACACTTCTGAAGGCTCACAGTCAATGGAGGATGTCAGTAACTGGCCCATGGAGTCTGACAGTGGGATAGGGTTTATGTGCGCCCGTTACTTTGGTACTGCTGTCACTCTAGGGCTAACTTTTGTGTCATTTGTGAGCCCCATAACAATGGTAGCGCTACCCAAACTTGGGTTTTTCCCTGGTCTTACAGATAATATAGCAATACAGACCAGTCAAAGGATTCAGTTGCTCTCCTGCACAGCCGAATGCAAGGGCATTTTACTCTCTCTTGCATTTAAGTTAGTTCTACTCGCCATTGGTGTTTGGGCCGTGTTTTTGAGGCCTCGTAATGCTATCCTGCCAAGAATATACGTATTTAGAGCAATGACATTAGTAATACTTGCAGTTTGTACTTTTTCGTACTGGCTATTCTACATAGTTCAGATCACTGAGGCCACTAAAGCTTTGACAGTAGGCGAGGAAGCTATAGATTACAACTCCCTAGTGTCTTATGTATCCAGTTTTGCTGATACTCTATTATTTATACATTACATAGCAGTAATTTTGATGGAGATTAGGCATTTAGAGCCATCCTACTATATTAAAATTGTCCGAAGTCCTGACGGTGAAAGCAGGTCTTATGCTATCGGCCAACTGAGCATTCAGAGAGCAGCTGTGTGGGTGCTACAGAAGTATTATACTGAGTTTCCAATATACAATCCGTATTTGGAGAAGATACCAATATCCAAGTCTGAGAGGAAAGGCCAGTCAAGTATCAAGTTTTACGAAGTGGATGGTTCAAACACCAACGCAGCACCGGGCCAGACTAGGTGAGTGCCTTGAGTGTACTATATGTATATTCCTGCTTTAAGCAACAGGGTATTGGAGTGAATTTAATGTGAATAGAAAGCATTCCTTTCAAATTTTTTTATAAACTTTATTATTTCACAGTTAGAACTGTAGGTCTTCATTCCTTCCTTACTACTCATGGCATGTGATGACACTAAATTTACTTGTGCGTAAAAACGCACAAGTTTATGGAAAATGTCTTGATATCAAACACGTCAGAATATCTCTATGGCATTTGTCACAGATACGGATGTTGAGGAGGATTAACACCTAATAAATCTATTAATAAAATCGAACTTTAAGCAGATGTAGTCGCGAGGCGCAACTAGTTTTGTCATGTAATTAGCTCGATTGGACAAGTCTACATTTTTCTCACTTATAATGTTGTGAACAAAATTCACATTAAAGGCATCCCTGATGCCAGCTGCCCACATTTACTTCATCTTCACACTTATAAGTGTCTCCGAAGTGGTAGGCAGGGTTTACCCTACAACACAACGAACATTTAGACATAATACACCCATACTGCCCGTGGGAATTCTATACTAGCGACCCTCTAGTCGTAATATATGTCATTCAAGTATTTCTGGAAAATGAGAGCCTTTAAATATGCGCCTGTCTTAAAGTAGCGTACTGTGGGGCGGTCAGTTTGCATACCAATTACTCCATAAGCGTGCTCACGTATTCACCTGGCGACCAGATTGGCGATCTTACGGTACGCATGATAACATTGCCTCTATTCATCTGTAGCGATTTTCTGCGATGGATATTTAATTAATATTGCTGTTATACATACCAGACAGAGGTGTTAAATGTGGTACTACAAAACATCTACATTCTAAGATCGTAGTAATATTTTAAATGCAAAAGTTTGCGTAGATGTTTGTTCCTCCTTCACTAAAAACTACTTGAATTTGATAAAACAACTACCAATGAAAAAAAATTCACGCGTGCGCAACCGCGGCTCAAAGTTAGTATAGATAGTACCATCCACGAAGATGCGCCCGACCAATTTCTGCGCCGCACTATTCTTACCTATAGTTCATAGTGTAAGTGTGCAACCTTCCACTAGTGTATGAGTATTATCGGTACACACTCGATTACTCGAGACTTGGGTCATATTCCCCGATTCCCGCGACCTCATCGAATAGATATTGGTGTATAAATGATACAAGAAGCGGATCTATAAAATCATTTGGTCACTGATTAATATTTGTAATGGTCGATGGAAAGTTACGCTAGATTAAAAGAGTTAATCTACCGATTCTTACTTCGTTGGTAAGATGACCAATTATTCACGCTGTCGGTGAGAAGCGGTCATCCAATTACCTAATGATCGCTGTACCGTCTCACTAATTTCCAAAGACGTTTCAGAGTCGCAGGTATCGGAAAATATTTGGAATGAGTTCTACGAGTAATTTTGTTGTAAAAACTATTGTGGTCATATTGAATAATAATACAGCCTTATTGAGCTTACTTAATTGAGCCTGATTATCAGACCACGAGAGGGTGACCTGGAGGCTTGAAATACGGGATCTACCAAGTTTAGGCTCCAGGCCACGACAACTAATTGTACTATAATTAGATCACAAACGATGTTAAAATGTCCGTAAGTTATTTATCTGGGGTGGAAAATAAATTGTGAAGTAACCATGTGTCCGTTGTCGCGCGTCAGGTCGGGCGGGTCGTGCGGCAGCGGGTCGGCGCGGCGCCGCGACTCGGGCTCGGCGCACAACGAGCGCTACTACGAGGAGGCCGAGCGCGAGCGGCGCGTGCGCAAGCGGCGCGCGCGCCTGCTGAGCGCCGCCGAGGACGCCTTCGCGCACGTGCGCCGAGTGCGGGTCTCCACTGCTAACGGTTCGTCACTCCTCGAACATTCCAGGTCCACAGCTCGCGAGGTCCCTTTTTGGCAAAGCAGCGGTAACCGTGCCCTGTCAGGCGGACGGCACGCTTGATTGACTTCTTAATTAAATATTAAATTAATAAATACCTGGGACACAAATTGACCTAGTCCCAAAGTAAGCAAAGCTTGTGTTATGGTAACTAGACAACGATATATTTACTTATATAGATAGATATATACTTAAATACATAGGACATCCAAGACTAAGGTACAAATATTCGTGTTCATCACACAAATATCTGCCCTCAGCGGGATTCGAACCCGCGACCTCAAGTTTCGCAGTCAGGAGCTCTAACCACTAGACCAGACGGTCGTCATGTACTATTGTACTATGTCAATATGTACTATTAAAAAAAACTAGATCTCGGTATCTCTGATTCCTTGTGTATCAGGGATAGTTTGATGTTGACCTTTCTCCTCGTAAGGCTACACTAGCGTCCTATGTTTCAATAATATAAACTGTCTTGCCACGGTCACGCGGCATCAGTCATCATGATTGATTAAGAAGGGATTTCCATAAACATGGTCACCTAGACGAACCTAGAGAGCCTACTCCCTCTGTGGCCCCGTGGTTTACGGATCGTGTGTAGTCAGTCCGTGGAGCCCCGTGGAGCCCCGTGGCATACGAGCGTGTCCGCAGGCGGCGCGCTGGGCCCGCGCGAGGCGGCGCAGGCCGTGTTCCCGTCGCTGGCGCGCGCCCTGCAGAAGTACCTCCGCGCCACCAGGCAACAGCCGCGACACTCCGCTGACTCGGTGACTATAAAACTCTATATTACTCTACACTACATTACACTACTTTAACCTTAAACATCCAATATAAACCTCACATGAATTGATACATACATATAAAACATAAAAACAAAAAAATACTTAATTAATCAAGTTTTGTGTATATATTATATCTCCCTGCTCGCTCATCACATTTAATGCGAGTCCAAAGCCCTGCCGTGAAAACGCGTGTAAGTAGACTACATGTAGTAGGTACTTCTACAAATAAGACAAATTTAATCAATAAAAATGTAACAGATCGCTGTCTGTGCATGGAACATATATGAGAAGAAATATTATTGGGATCTTATCAATGCAAATAGCACCCAAAGCAATGATTGTTAGAATTTTTGTGTTTATTTGTGCGTTTGTGCATGCTAATCTCAGAAACGGCTTGTCGTATTTAGATGTTGTTTTCACTAATATATTGGGGTAAGCTTCACTTATTACAATATTTTTATTATTATTATTATCCTCACGCCTTCCCACAAGGGTCCCCGAAGGGGTAGGCAGAGGTGTATAGGTAATACCCACACACCCACTTTCCGCCAGAGGTATATTAGGTGCCAACGTGACAGATGGCGAGTCCATCGCCGTTACTCAAGCACGACTATACATACGCCTTTGAATTTCTTCTCAGACGTATGCAGGTTTCCTCTCGATGTTTTCCTTCACCGTAGAGCTCGTGGTGTGACTAATCACTGTACTTAAGTTCAGAAAAACTCATTGGTACAGTCGGGATTCGAACTTGCGACCTTTGCGTCGCAGGCAACTGCTCGAACCACTCGGCCGCCACGGCTCTTTTTTTTGTCATCTTCACTTAACACATCCAAAATAAACCAAAAGATATAATATAAAAGATATATCCAAAAAATGCTGGCCAAAGTAAGTTCAACGCGGACGAAGTCGCGGGCACAACTTATGAACTATGTAATAAATATTATGTACCATATTCCAGGTGTTGGCTCACCTAGCTCGCTGCCTGTCGCAAGACGCGTCGCCCCGGGCCTTCCTCGAGCCCTTCCTGGTCGAAGGCCCGGTGCTGTCCGCAGACCAAGAGACCAGGCCCGTGCAGCGCTGGTCCCTCATCTCGGACGAGCTTTTGGCTAGGCCTTTGGCTGACAACATTGAGTTCCAACTGCGGCAAGGTGACGTATCCCTGATATGTTCCATAAAGCAGCTTCCCAAGTTCAGTCTGTCTGAAGAAGTCGTCGACCCAAAGAGCAACCGATTCATTTTGCGGTTGAATTCTGAAACGTCAGTTTGACAGGAAGAGTTTTTTGACAGCGACGGCCACCGGCTCGTATGACATATGGAGTTTGTTTAGGTTATTTTTTTATGGTTAAAACGACTGTATTATTAAGTTTAATGTACAAAAGTGTCATAGTGTTTGTTGCTAAGAAGACTTCTGTAATGTATTGTCGTTTAAAAATGATAATTAATACAATTTATTTTATCATATTATTTGGTACGGTGAAGGAAAACATCGAGAGGAAATTTAGTATGAACAATCTTGTATTTGTCAGAGGCGTGTACAAATTTAGTACTTATGACAAAAAAAATACATAACGTTGACATCTGCAGAAACTAGATTTTGGTTGATACTTCAAAAATAGTAATTAATTTCTTCAAGGCAGCTGCAATGTATTTTAGGCGTTATTAGTCTCATTTTAAGAATCTGAATTGTGTATCAAATTAACAATTTGATATTGTTTTAAGTAGACGTGCAATTGAAATGAAAAATACTCCATTATAAGAATCTCATTGTAGTTGTAAGATATTTAGGGCGCCATTTTGGATTTACAATTGAAAAAGACTAGCTGCATTTATTTTATACACAACTTTATAAATAAGCGAATAATTTCTTTTTAGATAATAATTGTACATTTGTGTCATATATTTTTATTAATTGTGTATTTTGTAATAGTTTTGAAACGGAAGGGTTATTTATTAAACGTATTTAGTGCAAAAATGATAAAATAATGTGAATATATTTTACTTCGAAAATTGAATACAGACTCTCAAGTCAAAAGTACTCGAAACCGTCGAGCACGTGTGACTAGATTGATAAATGAATGTGGATGAAGAAAGAGGATGGTAAGTCTAGAGATCTTTACTCTCCCTGGGATAAATATCCATTGAACCTAGGGTAACATAATTAAAGTAGTATGAATCTGCTGAGATACTGATAGGAGATGCTTGGAATTGCAAATACCAGTCAACTGGACTTACAACCTGATAGTTTATGTTATTTTATTCTCGTTATGTGAGTGGTCTATTGGAAACGCACATAACTACGTAATAAGCAAAATATTTTGTGATTTCTAGCTGGACATCAAGTTCAATGACACGCAAATTTAACTGAGATCGAATCCCGTCTGTACCAATGAGTTTTTCTGAACTTAAGTACAGTGATAAGTCTCACCACGAGTTTTACGGTGAAGGAAACGTTTGAGTAGAAATTCAAAGGCGTATGTATTGTCGTGCTTGATTAATGACGATGGACTCTCCATCTGTCGCGTTGGCACCTATAATGTATCTGGCAGGAAGTGGGTGTGAGCATATAATTCAAAATTTTAACTTTAAATTTTAAGACATTAGGTAGCATATCAATTAGGATTATAAATATTTATTGTATAGGGATAGAACACTTAAATATAATTCACTGTATATTGCAGTGTAGTGTAATTGGCGTTAGTGGTAAGATTTTACACAATTCCGGGCTTTTCTAGTGACTTTATACGTACTGGTTGCTATCAGGCGAGCCCTATCGAGATCTTAGAGGTATGGTAAAATTAATTACATTGAAAGATTAAACTCAAATGTACTGGTAGCATAAAAATCATAATCACTGGCAATTTTACTTCCAATATTGCCAACATTCAGATATTACACGTCATGACGTTTATTGAAAAGTCATCTGTTTGTATAATGCATTAAGGTCTATATCAGAGTAAAAATATTACTGTACCCTAAATTAATATTGTACTTCGCCTTACAGCCCAGTGGCAAAGACTGCTTTTATAGATCTATATAAATAAGGTTGTGCTTAGAACAATTATTGTAAACATTGGTAGGCGAATTGACCAAAGATTGCTTCAACTCTATACTTACATATCATAAGGTTGGAATTGCATTGTCGACGTGTAAATGTATGCTTTTCAGCAAATTAATTGGATATTAAGATAGTAGGGTAAATTGATTGCAACTCCGTGGCATATTGCAGTCTTTCTCACACGTTGCGTGCGAGAGTGAGATAGAGGCACATGTAGGATAATGAAAATGCTCAAATCGAGCTGCCTTTGTGTAATGCTTGTAAGATGTGACGTGCCTGCATAGTCTGTAAGATTTCGATGTTTTATTAAAGATTATGTATGTATGCTAATTCCAGGGCCCTGTTATTTCATTGAAACTGTAAAGGTGACAATCATGATTGTTGTATTTTTCATTCTGCCTCTGTGTTCATTATTCTGTATATTTTATTGCCATTGATATTGGTCAATGTATTCACTGAAATTTTTATAGCAGTATTTTCGGTAAGCTCAAAATTTAACACGACCAAATTCAGGCTCCGTTGCCTATAAAACTATATACACACGCTCATATCACATTTTGCAAGCGTCCATCTCCACACAGCTTCGGTGGCCGTTTACCATCAGGGTGCCGCGTGCTAGATGGCCACTTGTAATAATAACATGTCTATCCAGATGATATAAGCGTGTGTTGTTAGTTTAATATATTACTAAGAAAATGCACAAATGTTGCCTGAAGCACAATACAGTGTCTACTGATACAATTATAACTCAATTTGTACACTTTTATATTTTTCAAATATATCAAGTGATAATTGGAAAGTGGACCATTTACTACAGAGGATGGACTAAGCCCATTTTTAAACTATTATCATTTTTGACAGTTCTGTCAAACTGTCAAAGTGACAAGTAAAATGTCAAGAAAGTTCACGAATTCACCGAGTGACACAGATTTAACTATGTACTTGGGTTAACTTAGGCCAAACTTTGTAAAAATGGGTGTTTTTACTAATCCTCTGCTCCTTCAAGATGATTTCCACTTACCTTCGGACAATAAAAAAGCCCATTGCATATTTATTTATTAAAAATATATATATTGAAAGGTATAAAAGCAGAATTTATTTCCTTATAACAAATATTCGTTATATAATATACAAACTTAATAGTTATCTATGACTTACTTAACAGTATAATGGTTTAGTGAGTACGTTACATATTTACAGTATGGTTACCTTGGGATTGCACACTAATTGATCTAGTCCCGCACGTAGCAAAACTTACACTATGCTAACTGGACAACGATATACACCCTTTTATAGACAGGCAGAAGGTAGCTCACCTGTGCCTACCCCTCTGGGGGATCATCAGAAGGCGTGGCGATTATTATTATCTTAAATTGAAACCTCATCAGGGTCTAAATTGAATTTATAATGTTAATTGTTGAGCCTCGATTCTATTAGGCGAATAATTTTTAATTTTCACAGGGAGTATAAAGGTAAATATAGGTATGTGACCAAATCAAGACAGCTACAAAATGCCCTCTGCAAGAAAGCACCATACGCGCGGCTGTGTGAGAAGAATGGCACCATCTGGTTAGGGTTGCCACACAAGAAACGACAGCCACGACCACTCTGCCAAGAGTATAACGACGAAGAAGAAATAGGCATGTGAAGTCTTAAAAATTAAAAAAAGCAAAATTAGCGTGTGCGTGTACTAGCGTACACTCGTAAGAAGTGAAACTTCTTTATGACGTTATTTTTCAAAAAATAATGACCATTAATATATATATATATATGACAAAGGTTAACTAAGAATGTGACGTAACGGAAGAATGTGACGCGTAACGAAAAAATGTTACACTAAATTTTTTCCCAACCCCGATAAAGAATGGCGCGTAACGGAAGAATGTGACGTAACGGAAGAATGTGACGTAACGGAAGAATGTGACGCGTAACGAAAAAATGTTACACAAAATTTTTTCCCAACCCCGATAAAGAAGTTTCACTTCAAAAAACATTTATGTTATAGCTGGATAGAAAATCTTAACGAATTATATAGATTTCGTTCGTAAAACTCGTAGCTAGCTAGCGCAGAGGTCTCTCCCGATTTAACCGTAACATCACAAATCACTGATATGGTTCCCTGGCATGACGGGCAACACACTGTAGGCAGTCGAAGGCCCGTACATGTCCCTCAACATGTAGCACCTGGACTGAGTTTTTGGGTAACACACGAAGATATAAATAGCTATGGTCGCAAGAATGATGCAGAAACACACTACCGCTAGGGTGACTCCCACGTGGCGCCTGTCCACGGGACATTGGAAGTATTTGTCAGCCAAATCGAACACGCGAGCGTTGTAGAACGGCGATGGGGTGAAGCACCTGGAAAAGTATTGCCATACCAATATTACCATTGGCATACATGCATATCTTTAGGCCTTCCATAAGTGTTCCGCAAGGGGTGACAGAGGTATTTCGGCGGAGATATATTTTAGGTGGCAACGTCGTAGATGGCGACTCCGTCGCCGATTCTCAAGCACCGCGACACATGCGTGTTTGAATGTCTTCTCAAACGGATACAGGTTTCCTTTCGATGTTTTCCTTCACCATAAAGCTTGTGGTGTGACTAGTCACTGTTCTTAAATTCAGAAGAGCTTAGTAGTAGAATCGGGGTTGAAATTTTTCAAACATGCAATGTTCGGAGACTGCTCGGACCACTCGGCCACCACGGCAAATATCCTCCGGTTTAAATGTGATGTACAGATCTCATTTTAAGCGAGCTGGAGGTTGCAGATGTTATTTTGGATAGACATACATATATAGTTTGCCCAGTTTGAGGCAATAGTCACCTGATTGGGTAATAATTAACGCTACACGAAAGACCATGTAGTTGTAAAAAGGTTCATTACATCACACACAAGGGTAATTCATATAATATATTGTAGTATTCATCTAGTCGCAAACAAAGACGTTATACAAAATAGCACAAGCAAGCACTCAGTACCTCAGTAGGATGGTCGTGACTGAAATAATGATTCGATCGTGAGGTACTTAACATGTTATTAATGTAATGTAGGAAGTATCCTACACATATTATAAGCGCAAAAGTTCGGGAGAACGCTTAAACGGGATAGGATGAAAATTGACACATAGATAAATTATTAGCTGAATTAACACATAGTATACATTAGAACAGAAACAAAACCATTTTCTAGTGAAATCTAATTTCGCGCGTGTGAAACCAGGGGCATATATATATATATATATATATATATATATATACATACATACATACATATCATCACGCCAAGTCCCTAACGGGGTAGGCAGAGAGTATAGAGCGCCAGTTCTCTCTAGACTTACATACCTCTTTCGCTTCGTCCACATTCATCAGTCTCTTCATACATGCTCGTCGGTTTCGAGTACTCTTAACGTTCCCGTCCTTGAGAGTCCGATCTATTTGATCCAGGTAGTTGGAACGTGGCCTTCCTCTGCCTCTTCTTGCACACACTTTTGCTTTGTATATCTGTTTCGTCAATCTGTCTTCACTCATCCTTTCTATGTGACCAAACCAACGTAACATGCCTTTCTTCATCTTTACAATCACGCCCTCATTCACGACAGTTAATTTGCGAATCTCTTCATTGCGGATTCGATTTAATATCGTTACGCCGCACATTTTTCGAAGAGATCGCATCTCGACTGCATTCAGGCTATTTTCATACTTCCTCTGACATACCCAGGATTCGCTGCCATACAATAAGGTAGGTACCAATATCGCGTTGTGGACAGCAACTCGAGCATTCTTGCTCAGACTTTTACTGCCCATCAACGCCGACATGGCTCCATTCACCTTATTTCCGGCAGTTATCCTTCTTTCAATATCTTTTTCATACTTTCCATCTCGTGTGAACATGCTTCCAAGATATACAAATTCATTCACTTGCTCTAGAATATATATATATTTATTTTGTGCGTGTTTTAGACACTGAACTCCTCCTTAACCACGCGGTCATTATGGCTTCTTGCCGTTCGAATACCTGGGGTAGCAGCGTGAACAACAAATCGAGCAGTATTTCCAGAAATTCGAGCGTTCAAACAAAGTCTGCCTCTTTAAAATATAGATTTATGTTTGGACATTTCAAACAGACAGAAATGTGCATACACATTGATTGTTATCATAATTTAATAAGAACTCACCTCAAATGGTCGCAATCAGCTTTCGATATCTGTAACTGTTTCAACCACAATAGATTGCAGTCGCATTTCCACGGATTCCCTTGCAGATCCAGCTTTAAGAGTTGCCCGAACGGCACCAACAGCGCAGGGTCTAGCTTTGACAATCTTGATCCTTTCAACGACAACCTTTCAAGTGCAAAATCATCCGCATCCGACAACACATCTTGACCGAACGCCAAAGTACTAAACTCTGTCAAATTTTGATTTCGTTCAAGTTCCAACTTAACCAGGGAGCGTAGGGGTGCGAAGCAGTTTTCGGGTACATTTTTGATGCCCAAATTATTAAGTTTAAGATGTTTCAACGCTGGTAGATTGTCGAAGTCCTCTCCTGATATATACGTTATTGGGTTTCCTGACAGGTCCAGATATTCAAGCGTAAACGGAAATTCGAATAATTGGCTGATCCTATTGTTAGCCATGTTTAGTTTCCGAAGATCGTAGGCGTCGACAAAGAAGTTATCTGGAACTTCTTCTAACAGTATTCCTCTGATGCTAACGCTTTGTATTTTATTCGTGAGACCGTACCCGCTTCTATCAAAGAGGTTGGTGTCCTCCAAACTCGGTCCTAGAGCATTGTCATCGAGGATAATTTCTTTTAAGCTGCTCAAATGATGAAAGGTTAATTTTTCAAAGGACGTAAACCTATTGTTAGCTAGATTCAAACTCTCCAAGTTTCCCAAGCTCCGGAAAACATCACTGTGTATAGTTTCCAGTACATTATTGTGTAGATCCAGCTCCTTCAACTGGGGCAGTTGGAAAGCATCCCGAGCGACATCTGCAATGGCGTTATTGCTTAGAGACAATCGCTGCATTGTCTTTGATTGTAACAAAAGCGAGGTACGTACTGAGTCCAATTTTGAAGTCGATAGATCGAGCGAATACACAGAGGTAGGCAGAGGGTAACTGGCGTTGAGAGTGACATTACTGCGAGCACAGTCGATACTCTCGCCTGTGAAGTCTCTTTCAATATCGTTTTCGTATCGACACACGCAAACGTTGCATATATTTATGCCATTCACTCGCGCTAAGAAAGCTAAGACAAAAACGTATATATACATATTGCTCGCGCTGTGTTCCGCAGACGACTGTGGAAATTATCGCAGTGATAAGCGTTATCAGTGATACCTTATTGTTGGTCATTTCGCTGCAGGTGATGTGCGATTGATAACCGATGTTTTAGTAGGTTAGAGCGCCTTGCGATAAAATATGTTTACTTAAAAGTATTTTTTTTAAATTGCCGTGGTGGCCGAGTGGTTCGAGCAGTTGCCTGCGACGCAAAGATCGCAAGTTCGAATCCCGTCTGTACCAATGAGTTTGTCTGAACTAAAGTACAGTGATTAGTCACATCACGAGCTTTACGGTGAAGGAAAACATCGAGAGGAAACCTGCATACGTCTGAGAAGCAATTTATAGTCGTGCTTGAGTAACGAGGACGGACTCGCCATCTGTCACGTTGGCACCTAAAATATATCTCTGACGGAAAGTGGGTGTGTGGGTATTACCTATACACCTCTGCCTACCCCTTCGGGGACCCTTGTGGGAAGGCGTGAGGATAAATATGAGGATATAAATGTAATTTAATTTAATATTGCTCGTTAATTTATTCCAGTTGCTAATAATCAATATGGTAATGAAGATTGTATCTGAGAAACGGCGATAATTAAGTGAACACTATATATATTTCGAGTTATTTTAATAATATACAAAACCATTATTACGTAATTAACTTGACATAATAATGAGATATTTACTCGTCCTAAGGTCCTTATCCAATCTAACATCTAACCTCCTGGGGAAACTACAACGCGTAATATTTTATTTGTAAGATTACGAGAAATCTGGGTTAAATCAAGTAAAAAAGAATGTATCTTCACAAATAAAAACAAAACCAACCCAATTAACCCATTTACACTATTTTACACCAGTCTAATAAAAATTTTTTTTTTCGCTGTAAGAAATGTTTACGTAATTTTAATATTTAATAGGGGGAGAGCAGAATCTCATGACATTCCACTAAGGTGAGAGAGGTGAGGGGGAGGGGGTCCAAAAATTACCACACATAATTAATGGATGCCTAGTAAATCCTGAAATTATCTGCAGTGGCAATGGCCCTAGCTAATGTAGTACCCGCCATGTAAAATTAAGAAGTTTATTAACAAACATATTTCCACTCTCAGAACCTCCCGCGCGCCGCCTGCGTACTCCCCTTCGTGCTTGGGTCATCGTGGGCCTGAAACAAATTAATAATTAAAGATAAAGAAAGACATGTATTGTTGGTTTGGAGATATAGATGGGACAAATGAAGAAAGATTGATGAAACATATATACAAAGCGAAAGTGTGGACTCCAACTACCTAGACCATATCGATCGGTCACTCAAGGAAGGGAACGTAAAGAGTACTCGAACTCGAGCGTGTATGAAGGGACTGATGAATGTGGACGAAGCGAAAGAGGTAAATCTAGAGAGAACTGGCGCTCTGCTCTCCCTGCCTACCCCGTCTGGATGTATGGACTATGGTAAATATGATTTCATGTTTCGTCTGGAATAAAACATGATGTGTGTTAATCCAGCTAGTAAATCTATCTCTGTGCCAAAATTAATCCAATTGCGTTCAGCCGTTCTGGCGGGGATGAGTAAGAATCTCTTAATATTTTTCTTTACCGTAAGCTGAAGTGAGAAATTGAATTAGTAAGTTTGAGAATAGACATTACCTATATTTGTATTTTTAATAAATATTGTTATTAAGTCATCTATTACGTCATAACGAGATAAATGGCGAGTAGAGACTTAGTTAGACTTAGACTAGTTTTTAGACAAAAAAAAATCTTTCGCTTCATCCACATTCACCAGCTTCATACATGCTTCCAGCTGGTATAGTGAGGAGGACTGTACCTTAATGACAATAGCGCTCCTAGGGCCAGTGTTCCAAAGCTCCCCCCTTTCGTCCACGAAGGCGGCCTCCACTGCCACCGTGTAGAGGCCAGGCGCGGGCACGCTGATCAGCTGCTGGGCCGCGAAGAAATCGCGCACAGGCGCTACGGTCTGCACGGCGGTCAGCACGGGCGGGATGTTGGTGAGCTCAACCGTCTGACATATATAAAACAGCTGATAGGAAAAGATTAAGAGAAAAAAGCGAGTCATAAAAAGTGGATATAAATAAAAATTTAAATAAAAGTGTTTGTCATCTGGTGTGTCCAAGCAAGTAACATGCCTCTTTACATTCAGTGTCAAAATAAATATCAATATATTTTTATTTCACACAGGCCTAGATGGGCACTTATAAAACGTCGGAAAAGGTGCACGGTTCGGGTTGGTCGTTTCCATGGAGAAGAACCGGCACTCCATCAGTCTATACCAATAGTATAAAGCGAGAATATTTGATTGTGGGTAAGTAAGTAAATTTTCTTGTTATGAATAAACTCTTAAAATACTTTAGTATAATATTCCGAAGCTAAAAAATAATTCGCTAAGAAAAACGCAATTATACGGATACTTCGGGTAATACAGAAGGAGATATAAACAAACCTTTTCATTAGTGCGCGGGTGTGGTGTCGCCGTCACCGTGATTTGCACCCCTTTCACCTGACGCTTCGGCTGTCGCTTGCTGGAATAACGACATTTACATATATACCACCCTCCCTAACATTTATATAAGTAGTAAGGAAATATCTTTTGGGCAGAACGCTCTGTCAGACCTTTAGCTGCGTCTGTAATGCTACTGAGCATGTATGGTTGTGGTCGTTAAACGTCAAGAGTAGTCGATGGATCTGGCGCTTATATCCCACGCCCTCCAGCTTGAGGTAGGGGGGGAGGCTCACCTGAGCGGCTGCACGGGCAGCAGCACGCCCTCCAGCTTGAGGTAGGGGGGGAGGCTCACCTGAGCGGCTGCACGGGCAGCAGCACGCCCTCCAGCTTGAGGTAGGGGGGGGAGGCTCACCTGAGCGGCTGCACGGGCAGCAGCACGCCCTCCAGCTTGAGGTAGGGGGGGAGGCTCACCTGAGCGGCTGCACGGGCAGCAGCACGCCCTCCAGCTTGAGGTAGGGGGGGAGGCTCACCTGAGCGGCTGCACGGGCAGCAGCACGCCCTCCAGCTTGAGGTAGGGGGGGAGGCTCACCTGAGCAGCTGCACGGGCAGCAGCACGCCCTCCAGCTTGAGGTAGGGGGGGAGGCTCACCTGAGCGGCTGCACGGGCAGCAGCACGCCCTCCAGCTTGAGGTAGGGGGGGAGGCTCACCTGAGCGGCTGCACGGGCAGCAGCACGCCCTCCAGCTTGAGGTAGGGGGGGGAGGCTCACCTGAGCGGCTGCACGGGCAGCAGCACGCCCTCCAGCTTGAGGTAGGGGGGGAGGCTCACCTGAGCGGCTGCACGGGCAGCAGCACGCCCTCCAGCTTGAGGTAGGGGGGGAGGCTCACCTGAGCGGCTGCACGGGCAGCAGCACGCCCTCCAGCTTGAGGTAGGGGGGGAGGCTCACCTGAGCGGCTGCACGGGCAGCAGCACGCCCTCCAGCTTGAGGTAGGGGGGGGAGGCTCACCTGAGCGGCTGCACGGGCAGCAGCACGCCCTCCAGCTTGAGGTAGGGGGGGGAGGCTCACCTGAGCGGCTGCACGGGCAGCAGCACGCCCTCCAGCTTGAGGTAGGGGGGGGAGGCTCACCTGAGCGGCTGCACGGGCAGCAGCACGCCCTCCAGCTTGAGCGCCAGGCGGTGGGCCAGCGGCAGCGTGGCGGCGTGCTCGGCGGGGGGCGCGCGCGGGCCGGGGCTGAGCGCCACGCGGCAGGCCGCCCCGCCCGCGCCGCCCGCCCACGCGCCGCGCGCCCAGCCGCCGCCCGCCGCCGCCGCGCGCACTGCCGCCAGGACGGCCTCGGCGTGCTGCACAACGCCCACGACACACGTGCACTTGTACTTAAGGCGAGTGCATTCAGTTGGTGGTAAGGGCAAAGTAGGAGGGAGGGGCGGGCGCCCTGCCGCCAGCACGGCGCTGTACTCGGCACACCACACATAAATCTTAATAGATGGTGGATGTAGATAGGGAGTCTAACGCACCGCCCCCCAGCGCAGCCTACGCGGGCTGCACGCGACACGGCATGTTTATACATTGGTACATTGGTAATTCATACCGTAATCTCATTGCGACTGGTAGTGATGACAAAAAATATATGATAAAAGGAGGACTAAACGTGTAATCGCTTATTCACACGAGAGGCCCCGCCATTAGTTACTGGGAACTTGGACGATAGTCCAAGATTAATTGATAGATATGGAATTGATTTGAATAAATATTTTTCACTAAATAGCCCGCTCTACAAAATATAACTCACTCCCTTGGGTATTCTCAATTCCATCACTATTTCGTGACCCAACTGATGGTAAGCGGTTACCGCCGCCAATGGACGTGGCAACACGTAATGAAACTATCACAATCTCAGTTATTCTCCTTACCCTGTGTGTTATCCCTGGATTGGTGGTGGGGTTATCGAAGAGGTTCGCAGATATCTTGGTGAGGGCGGCGCTGGGGGCCAGCGCTATCATCTCCTCGAGGGAGGTGGCCTTCAGCTCCTTGCTGACCAGCTCGGCGGGTCGCTCCTGTTGGCTCGACGTGATGCGATCTAGGAACTGGGCTAGCTGCGCGTATGTGTGCTGCGAGCTAATAACTGGTTCAGGAAATGCTCACGAAACAAGCGCAAATATTATTGAGATCTCGAATAAAAGCTTTCGTAACTAAAGGTTTTTTTTTTTTTCTTATACAACAAGAGTGGCAAACAAGCATACGGCCCACCCGATGGAAAACGGTTACCGCAGCCTATTTACGCTTACAATACCGAAGTATCACTTGCGCGTTGCCATTCTGTGTTCAGAGAGTTGTACTGTGTTGGCAGCATAATGAGACTAATCCCTCTGCTGCCAACACAATACAACAATCCTCCCCCCACCCCAAGGAGCTCATTACTGGAAACCTTATTCACCGCGTAGGAACACAACACAAATAATTGTGTTATTTGGCTACGGACTTCTATAAGGTGGAGGTCCTGCCCCAGACGGGCAGCTCCAAATTGAACGGGAAACCCGTTATGCCCTATCTCTCTTAATATATTTCTATAAAGCTAGATTTTTCACGTATATAGCCAAGCATAGTCCCTAATACAGAGAAGGCAGAGATGGTAGAGCGTCACTACTTTCTAGATTTATACATGTATGTACGTCTTTCGTCTCATCTGCATTCATCTGTCTTCGAGTACTCTTGACGTTTCCATCCTCGTTCGATTTGATCTAGGTAGTTAGAACGTAATACCCACACACCCACTTTCCGCCAGAGGTATATTAGGTGCCAACGTGACAGATGGCGAGTCCATCGCCGTTACTCCAGCACGACTATACATACGACTTTGAATTTCTTCTCAGACGTATGCAGGATTCCTTTCGATGTTTTCCTTCACCGTAAAGCTCGTGGTGTGACTAATCACTTTACTTAAGTTCAGAAAAACTCATTGGTACAGTCGGGATTCGAACTTGCGACCTTTGCGTCACAGGCAACTGCTCGAACCACTCGGCCACCACGGCTCTCATTTATCATATTATGTTATTAGTTAGAACGTGTTCTCTGCTTCTTAAACTCACTTTCGCATTGTGTATCCGTTACCTAACAAACTTTCTCTTCACTCATCCTTTCTATACGTCCAAACCAACGTAACAGTGTAAAAAGCTGTAATAAACTCATTGTCAACAAAGTGCGGTAATTAAATGAGAAATAGTATGGTAAATTTATGTTTAAATCCAAATAATAATTAATGTTCGACTATTGTATCGAAAAGTGTTGACTGTTTGGTGAGAACGCGTAAGTGACACAAAATGCACGGCGCTTATGACCTTTTTCTCGCCGAGTTATCGCATGGATACTGCTGTCATCGCTTACGCTTATTTTAAATTTAACGGACAGTTGTTACGAACTTTTGCGCTTTATTCTATTGCTCACTAGACTACCCTGTTTATTCGACCGTATAACCTCAACATACTGCATAATGACGCCTGTTACAAATGTTTGTGCTGGTTGTACTAATGCCTTAAAAGTTAAGTACTGGCTGAAGTGTTGTAACTGCGCTTGCAAATACGACTTAAAATGCGCCAATGTCACTAATAAAAAGTTCATTTCGATGGATAATAAGCTAAAAAATACATGGGAGTGCCCCGAATGTCGCTGTAAGAAACCTAAATGCGCTGACAATACAGATACACCTATACGGCCTTCGGCTTCTCCTTGTAGTTCTACTGGTTCTTCCCCTGCCATATGCTTCAACTCCTCCGTAGTTGAACTAGATAGCGGCAGTAAGTACATTACTGAGGACAAGTTCCGTAGTATATTGAAGACGACACTTGAAGAAATGGTTTTGCATAGATTCACACATCTGAATGAGCAGATAGAAGGGTTTCAAGATTCAATGAAATTTTTTAATGAACAATTTGAAGACTTGAAAAATAAACTAGATGAAAAAGCATTAGTCGTTGCCAATTTGCAGAAGGAAAATGACGAACTTAAAATAACCGTTAAAGACCTTACAAGCAGGCTTTGTTCCGTGGAACAGCATATGCGCGATAGCAACGTGGAGATTGTTGGAATCCCAGAGTTCTCTTCTGAAAACCTACCGACCACCGTACTGCAGCTCACTAAGTCTGTTAATAGCTCCTTAGTTGATGAAGATATCACTCACACTACTCGTATTGCGAAATTGGATAAGGAAAGCGGAAAACCTCGCTCAGTGGTGGTGAAATTGCGAAGCACTAGGACACGAGATGAACTACTGGCAGCCGTTCAATTGTTCAATAAAAAAAACCCGCAAGATAAGTTGAGCTCAAAACATCTGGGCCTAAGTTGTCCACAAGTCCCAGTATTTGTTGGTGAGCACTTAACACCAGCAAACAAATATCTTCATGGAGCGGCGCGTAAAAGGGCCAAAGAACTTTCTTATAAATTTGTCTGGGTACGGAACGGAAGAATTTATGTCCGTAAGGATGAAAAAAGTCAACTGATTTTCATTCGTAGTCTGGACAGCTTAAAACTTATGATCTAACTGTTTATCTCTTCTGTTAAGAGTGGTTTGGTAATACTGATATTAACAGAGCTTGAAATATATTATCAGAACGTTCGAGGTATTCGAACAAAAACCAATGATATATTAAATAATATATTACAAAATAATTATGATATTATAGCTTTAACAGAAACATGGCTGAATCCAAATATTGGAAATAGTGAATTTATAGACAGTAGATATATTGTGTACCGTAGAGATAGATGTACCTCTGTAAGTTCTAAAAAGGATGGTGGTGGAGTTCTTATTGCTGTATCACGTAAGTTACTATCAGTTCGCATGGAATCATGGGAAAGCGACTGTGAGGATGTTTGGGTGACACTGCAGGTTAGTGAAAATGGTGTTACGAAAAAAATTGCCATATGCGTTGTATATTTGCCACCACCTGTAAAATTAGACTCACTAAATATGTTTTTAGATAATACCTCTGATATTCTTAGCCAAGTTGATGACACAATACTTTTGGGTGATTTCAATTTAAATTTTATTCAATGGTCAAAAACTGACAATAACTGGTTAACGCCTTCGAATTATAATTGTTCATTAGGCTATTCCTTTGTGGACTTTATCTCACTAAATAACTATAAACAAGTCAATAATATAAAAAACATAGATCATAGGTGTCTAGATATTGTACTAACAAATATGGTCAATGTATCAGTCATAAGTCCCTCAAGCATATTAACAAAATTAGACCAGAAACATCCAGCCCTATTAGTCAATGTAACCCTAGATATATCAACTAGCTATCTTAAGCCCAACATGAGAGATGACTACAACTTCTTTAAGGCCGACTATATTAATATTGTATCAGGATTGAAAAACATTGATTGGCAAAATGTTATTACTAAGTGTAAGGATGTTAATGATATGGTTACTTCCTTCTATAAACTATTAGGAAATGTAATAGGACGTTATGTACCAAAACGTAAAATAAGGTCGCCTAAGTATCCGCCGTGGTTTGATTCTAGCTTAATTAGGCTCCTCTCGGAAAAAAACAAAATTAGATTAAAATATCGTAAATTTAGTAATCCTAGGGACAAACTGGAATACGATATTCTTCGCAGCCGATGCCACAAACTGTATCACGAATGTTATGCAAAATACATGACTCGTGTGGAATGCAATGTAGCAAAACATCCAAAACATTTTTGGAATTTTATCAATCACAAACGTAAAGGTGACCTATCCCTACCTGCTATTATGTATTCAGATAACTCACATCAAGAAACTGGCCTGGGCATAGCCAATCTTTTCGCTGATCACTTTTCCTCAGTATATAGTAATAACAACTGTAATTTGAACAAAAACTTTAATACGTCGAAATATTCTCAGGACTCTCTCAATAAAATTAAGCTTAGTGAAACCGAAGTTCTTAAAAAGATAAAACAATTGGATACAACGAAAGGCTGTGGGCCTGACAAAATACATCCTATATTTGTCAAACGTTGTGGTTCAGCTCTTGCGTTACCTCTGGCTCTTATAATGAATCGTTCTCTACAGGATGGATTGTTTCCGGATGTCTGGAAATTAGCTAGAATTGTACCGGTTTACAAAAAGGGTGATAAAAGCAACATAAAAAATTATCGCCCAATTTCTATCCTCTCCTGTTTATCTAAATTATTTGAATCGCTAATATGCCCTTTTATAACAAGTTATTTGGATAAAAATATTACCTTACACCAGCACGGTTTTAAAAAGGATCGTTCCGTACACACTAACTTGGTTTCATTTGTAACCGAATTAGCTGAAGAAATAGACGGCGGTCGTCAAGTTGATGCCATCTATACGGATTTCTCAAATGCATTTGATAAGGTAAACCATTCCTTGTTGCTCATGAAATTAAAAATGCATGGTGTGTTAGGATCTCTATTGGACTGGTTTCAATCATATCTTTCTGAAAGACCTCAAACAGTAAGTGTAAAAGGATATGATTCCAAAACATATTACGCTGTATCAGGAGTGCCCCAGGGATCGCATCTAGGCCCAGTTCTATTTTCCCTTTTTATGAATGATCTTGCGGAGGAAATTAAATATTGTAAGTTTTCCATTTTTGCGGATGACCTCAAGATTTACAAACCTGTCAACTCTCTCTCAGATAGCATTTTTATCCAAAAAGATCTCGATAATATAGAAAGCTGGTGTAAGAATAACGGTATGTTGTTAAATGCCAGAAAATGCTATCATATTAAATATAGTAAGAAAAAAAATCTCACCCCCACAACATATAATATAAATGGAACAATTCTAGCAGAAGTTACTGAAATAAAAGATCTTGGCATTTTAATTGACAGTAAACTAAGCTTTATACCACATACTAATTCAGTTGTCAATAGGGCTGCTCAAATGCTTGGGTTTCTGAAGCGTAATACTCGTGCTTTTCAGCGCACCCAAACAAAAGTATTACTATACAACGCGTTAGTGCGTAGTCAGCTAGAATATGCCAGTGTAGTTTGGAATCCGACTTATGCATCGCATTCTCAAAGAATTGAGAGTATCCAACGCGCTTTCACTAGGCATCTGGCTTACAAATCTTCTGGAATTTTTCATAGAAACACTTACGATCAACGACTGTCTTTTTTCAAATTGCATTCTCTCCGCAACCGTAGATTACTTCACGATCTAGTATTTTTGCATAAAGTAGTCAACAATAAAGTCGACTGCAGCAACATTCTCTCTAAAATACTCATTTCAGTACCAAGGAAGCTCCCCCGTCGTACAGTACAAAAATTATTTCACATACCCTTTAGTAAAACAAATGTAGGTAAAAACTCGCCATTAACACGAATTTGCTCGGAATATAATTCCATCTGCGGAAGCCTAGAAGGTGTAGACATCTTTCACCTATCTATTAAGAATTTTAAAAACAAGATAAAAAATAAATTTTGGACAGTGTCCAGTAAGCAAAGCAAAGCAGTGTTCAGTAAGCAAAACATACATTACAAACTTTTTTTTTAAGTAACATATATTGTAAAAGTGTTGTGTATACCTGTTATTGATGTACATATTAAGTTTATAATTTTAGATTTTTGTATTTTACAGTGTCCGAATATGTATATTGTTGGTGTACCTCAATAAAAAAAAAAAAAAAAAAAAAAAAAAAAAAAACATGCCTTTCTTCATCTTTACAATCACGCCCTCATTCACGCCAGCTGCTTTGATAATCCCTTCATTGCGGATTCGATCTAATAACTTTATGTCGCATATCTTCGAAAGGAACGCATCGCAACTGCATTTATGCTATCCAGGGTTTCTCGGGCCATTTACTTTATTGCCGGCAGTTATTCTAATTTAAATATTTCTTCTACCGTGTAGAAGTTTTCATGATAGTATGTGGAATTTTATTCACTTGCTCTAGAATTAGCCTTCATTCTGATGAGTGACCATACTTTGCAGCATACGCACTGTCTTTAGTCTGGGTTTTGGGTAAAGGATACATGTGTAGGTGCCTCAGCGTGGCTTCGTCCGCGTGGAAGGCGGTGCGGGCGATGGCGGCGTAGCGCTGCGCCACCAGCCACACGGCGCGGGCGGCGCGGCGCAGGGCTCCGGCGCAGGCGCCCGCCTTGGCCGCCGGGTCGCGCGCCGCCTGACATGCCACGCCCGCTTTTGTTATGTGACCGAACGGCCTCCAGCCAGGACCTCGTCAGATCCTAGCGCAGCTATGGAGCTTCGCGGGGTTCGAACCTCGGTTTAGGGCGCTGCTGAATGTGCGCACAGACCGTATCGATTGACCGAAAGAGTAGTATATCTCCTTCGCCAAGGTGCATTTATTTCGGTGCCCAAATTCATCGAAATAGATTCAACGGATTAAGATCGAAAACATTGTAGATAGACAGACGTGACAAATAGAGTCGTGTTGAATTCTGATGCATTTCCGGGAAATTATTGGAAAATGTTTATCCTGTTTCGGCTAAATGAGTAGTATTAAGATTTTATAATAGCTAGTAGGTATGTATAAGTAGGAGTGGTTACCTGCGCGTGCGCCTGCGCAATGGCGGGCGGCGGCTGCGTGCAGAGCGCGCGCGCCGCGGCGGCCGTGCGCGCCAAGGCCGCCAGCGCCTGCGCACGCGCCGCCCGCCACGTGCCGGCCAAGGGCGAGCACGCGGCGCAGCCCCCGCAGCCGCCCGCGCAGGCGCCGCCGCCCCCGCCCGAGCCGCCCGCCCAGCCCGCGCTGGCCTCCTCCAGCCCCCCGATGCCTGCGACACGCGCCCTGCTAGAGCCAGCCCACGACGGACTCCTCCCCCCCTCCCCTTCCTAAATGACTCACCGTCCCGTAGCAGCTTGGCATCGGCGGCTGCGGCGCGGTAGAGGGCAGTGAGCCAGCGCTGGGCGGCCTCACTGGGGGCCTCCTCGGATAAGCGTTTTAATATTATAGAGGCAAAGTTGTGGTGGCCGTATCTGCGAGGGAAAATTGCATCACTCGTTAGTGCCGTGTGCGTTTTCTAAGCCCAAAATAAATTTGTCCCGTAATATCTCGGACGCGAGCACCACGATCCACCACCAGACAGACAGACAGACCTGAGCGCGGCGCGGGCCACCCTGTAGCGCACCCAGCCGTCGGCGCGCGCCACGAGCGCCAGCAGGCGCGGCTCCCAGCCCTCCGCCAGCCGCTGGGTGAGCGCTTTCCCCGCGCGCTCTTGGAGCACCACCGTGAACAGCAGCACCAGCGCCGTGCCGTCGTCGGGGGGACTCTCCACCGCGTTCTCCCTGGGGGTTGTTCATCCATCTTTGAGGTTGTTCATCCATCTTTCACGCAAAAACAACTAAACGGAATTGGAAAAAAATTGGTACACATATAGCTAATAAGGTGGATTTAGCCCTGAAACACAAAAAAAATCAAAGGAATCAAATTTTGAATTATAATTTATTTATGATATAGTATAGCCAGCGCCGCCAGCGCCTCCAGCAGCGCGGCCAGGCAGCAGGCAGGCAGTGGGGGGGAGGGGGTGGTGGCTGACCGTTGCAGCAGCAGCAGCGCGCGGTGCAGCGCGGGCAGCGCGGGCGCCAGCGCCTGCGGGTGCGCGCCGCCGCCCAGCGCCGCCAGCGCCTCCAGCAGCGCGGCCAGGCGCGCCGCCCTCCGCCCGCCGCAGGCCTCCAGCTGGCCGCCCACCACGCGCGCTGTTCGCGCCGCATATGCCGAAGGCTCCGCGTTACTCAGTTGCACCTGCACCACATCGCAGACCACATTCGATTCAATTCTTCATTGCCGTTCAACTTAATGGAATGAGTGAAGAAAGATTGACGAAATAGATATACAATGCGAAAGTGTGAAAGAAGAGGCAGAGGAAGACCGCGTTCCAGTCCCAAGGTAAGAAACCTCCCCATTCAAGCCATGAGGCCGTTATGACTATAGGCACCGTGATTGCGGAGTCCACAGCACACATGTTGACAATCTATACTAATATTATAAAGCTGAAGAGTTTGTTTGTTTGTTTGTTTGAACGCGCTAATCTCAGGAACTACTGGTTGGAATTGAAAAAATATTTTTGTGTTGGATAGTACATTTCTCTAGGAAGGCTTTATAGTCTAAGAGCCCGTAAACCCCAGACCTTCGTTGTATAATACTTGGGTAATAATTAGATAATGTTTCCTCATTAGCCAGACATTTTTGATAGTTCCAACCCCTTACCAGACAAGCATGTAGGGTAGCTGTAGGAGCGAGCGCGAGACGGTATATATGGGTGGGTGCGAGTGAGATGGCATGATTATAATGACTTATGCAAATAAACTTTTTGACACAGATTTATATAATAACTAGCAGACCCGGCCACGCGTTGCTGTGGCTTAGGTTTTCATTATATTAATATCATGCCAAAAATTATATTTGACCAAGTTTCATACCTATAGAAGCAATAGTTGAAAAACGTGTTTTTTTATTTAACGCCCCCGCGTTCCATCTTGCGGGTGGAGTTTCATAAAATCCGTTCTTAGCTGACCTCTACACCGCGTAAGGAATACTCCTAATATATAGATAATCTGTGTAAATCTCAAAAACATGTCAAGAAAAGACATTCGATGTTGTTCGATTTCGATGTGATTCGATCGATACAGCTACATTAAATTGTTCAAAAGTTTTTTATATATTCATGGTATGGATACGAGTCTCTCAGTCACAAGAATTTTTAAAACACAACTGTAAATGGTTAATGTCACTCATTCAATACATTTACGTATTCTGGAGGCAATATAAAACAATATCGGAACATATCTTCACGCCTTCCCACAAGGGTCCCCGAAGGGGTAGGCAGAGGTGTATAGGTAATACCCACACACCCACTTTCCGCCAGAGGTATATTAGGTGCCAACGTGACAGATGGCGAGTCCATCGCCGTTACTCAAGCACGACTATACATACGCCTTTGAATTTCTTCTCAGACGTATGCAGGTTTCCTCTCGATGTTTTCCTTCACCGTTCAGCTCGTGGTGTGACTAATCACTGTACTTAAGTTCAGAAAAACTCATTGGTACAGTCGGGATTCGAACTTGCGACCTTTGCGTCGCAGACAACTGCTCGAACCACTCGGCCACCACGGCTCTTTCGGAACATAATTCATTGAATTCAGCTTTTATACTATAACGAAAATTAAAAATGAAAATGAAAATTTATTTCATGTATAAAATGTTGTAACAAGTTGTTTGTGGAGGCCTTCTTGTAAGTATAAAATACCTGTGGTAGAAGACCTCACTCTTCTATAACTAGGATAACAGTATAACTAAAATAAGGAAAGTTTACGGTTCAAAAATACAAACTTGGATGAGTGCGTGCGCGTGTGTGTGTGCGTGTGTGTGTGTGTGTGTGTGTGTGTGTGTGTGTGTGTGTGTGTGTGTGCGTGTATGTGTGTGTGTGTGTGTGTGTGTGCGTGTGTGTGTGTGTGGGTGTATTAGTGCGGGAGTGGGGATGTGTTATTTATTATTATTATTTTCTAGTTAATTATAAATGATGAAACCTATATATAACTTTAAATGAACCTATTAGATTATTTTTATTATTAACGTAAGTAGAATTATAATTTCATGAACAATAAGGGTGTCTGGCAAGGGGTTGCCACGATGTTAAGTGTCTGGCAATTAATGACGTGATCTTTAATAATATTCTGAAGGTAATACCAAAAAATTACACTTTATTATTTGATGAATTTAGATCGGTATTTTACACACCTTTGTACCGTTTACCTGCCAAAGCCAGGGTAACCCAAACTTCATAATGGTCCATCGTTCTTACCTGTGTTAGGAGCATGCGCTGACAAGTTTTCAGCCTTTATAAAATAACGAAGGTCTGGGGTTCACGGGCTCTTGCTCTATTAGGCTATATAACATATAGGACAAATAGGAGCGAAGCACAAATGAATAATGTTGCAAGAACAGGAAAAAATATACCTATTTTAGAGCTTCCGTTGCGTGCGCTGCGTAAACGGTTTAAGTTACGAAAATATCATGTATGAGGGAATTGTTCCTCTTTAAAAGTTCTAAAAAAAGTCCGCGACGGTATATGTCTATCTATTAAGATTGACTCACTATAACTTTTGTATGGCAATTAAATCCGCGATGGGCTCCTAAACAACTTAACCGATCAATCAAATTTGCACACCGTGTGCAGTTTGATCCAACTTAAAAGATAGGATAGCTTACATCACAATTGAACCCGATAGGTGGCGTTGCCATCGTGTTTCAGGAAATTTTACTTTTTCACCCGGGCGAAGCTGGGAGGGACAGCTAGTCTATTATTATTATTACAAGTACTCACCAAACACCTTAGGGCGACGCGTAAAGCTCGGATGTTCCCCGGCCCGTTGTCGACCCCAGTCGCGATGACCAGCGACTCTAGGGCCAGCATCAGGTCAGCGCCCTCCACCGGGAGACACTCTTCGTAACTGGTGTTAAGGTATAGGGTAAGGTAGGGTGTAAATCTAGAGAGAACTGGTGCTCTACTCTCTCTGCCTAACCCATAACACAAATAGTTTGGCTAACCCATTAGAGACACGTCACGTAAATGTTTGTAGTCAGACAATTATCCCATCAATACGAATGCATCTTTCTGGACGGCCTGTCATCTTTTAATCTATACTAATATTATAAAGCTGAAGAGTTTGTTTGTTTGTTTGTTTGTTTGAACGCGCTAATCTCAGGAACTACTGGTTGGAATTGAAAAATTCTTTTTGTGTTGGATAGTCCATGATTCTAGGAAGGCTTTAGGCTATATAAAATATAAATAAATAATAGTTAATATTAAAAAAATCTCTTAAAAGTGAGTGTGCGAAAGAGACAGACAACAAGATTCTGAGACGTTTTCAATATATTGACAAATACTCTGTCAGAGTGACGTGTAAATATTGACGGTAAAGGTGCGTTCCACTAAGCGCCCACAACAATGAAAATTCTCCTATACCTAATCGATCCACATAACGACCGCGGTCGTTGTGGTCGCGGCGAAAACGTCAATTATAATGTCATAACTTACGCTCACGACGACCCATCATAAAAGGTGGGTCGAAGTGATCGTTGAATCGATGAAAATTTGCGTCATTTTCAAAACTCAAAGCATATAAAATGGCGACTGTACCTCTTACCAAATATCCAAGTGTCGCCGCAAGACATTTTAATTCCATTTGAACGTAAATTAATTTAAAACACCAATAATATTAAATATAAAAAAAACATTATATTTTTTTTCAATATAAATCTATTTAAATTAATCAAGTTTATTTTCAAGGCTTACAGATTATAAGCTAACATCTTAAATCTTTTGCTTTCTTTTTACTAACTCGCCGTTTGTATTATTTACCTGCACGCTCAAAACGCTCTGTAATCCATTCCATTTGAGGTTACGACAGTAACGCTTACAAGCAAACTGTGGTCGTGAGCGTGATCATTGTGAACGCTTAGTGGAACGCACCCTATGTATAGCTAGCTAGACTGACATTTCATTCAAGTAGTAGTTTGACAAACCTCAAATTACAGTTTCTTTCATAACAACAAAAGCAAAAAGATGTTTGTTGTGTTTTAGTGCGAGTTTCATAATTAATCGTCGTATTTTATTAGTAGTACCACCCGTAAGGCGTCAAAATATCCGTTGGCGCACACCAGTTCGATCGCAGTGTAACGCAAGTCCTATTCAATCGCAGTGTAACGCAAGCCCAGTTCAATCTTCGAGCCAATGAGACTGAAGAACAGCGTAGGCAATGGTAAATACAAATTTCTCCAGATTTATTTCCTGGGGAATTCTGAAGAAGAAGTAAATGAACGCTGTTCGCAGATATCATTTAGCAGTTACAACAACTTTTGCATGAACATAATCAGTTGATCCAATTGTTCAAAACTGTCTTACAAGTAATGTGATGCCATCGGACAATCAGAAAATAGTGATCACAGCAGACAAGCGACCTGCAGGAGACAACATGTCATGAGAGAGGCATCAATGCACCAATGTTAAATGATGTTGCCTTAATCGTGATTGGGGAGAATATGGAGTCTCGCGATATTGTAATGTAACCAAGAAATGATGCCATCATCCTTCAGCATATTAGGGCAAATTCTCACCTCTTATCAAAATAATCTAATATCCATGTAACAATAAATGAATATAAACTACACCTAAACAATACTTTTAATGCCTAACTTTTTAACATAATAGTAATGTTTCAAACTACTTAACCCTTTCGTTAACAAGTCAGCAGGCATTTCAGTAGTTGGCAAATTGCCTTGGCATTGATATTTTGACATTGAAAAAATGGCATTGCCATGTACTCGGCCTCAGTACTGGACAATGCCACTGTCGGTTGTTTTCTGCATTCATATGATATTACAGTACCCGACAATTTAAAAGAGAAACCTGTATAAGATCTCCTGTCAATAATATTTGATGTCCAATCTGAGTCTACAAATCCTTCTAAGTTTTTATTATCATTTGTAAACATTAAACCATAAGATTTTGTTTTATTTAAATATTCTAACACTCTCTTTGCGTTTTTCCAGTGAACTGCAGTAAAACAATTGTTAAATTGGCTTAAATAGCTGACACTGTAACTGATATCTGGGTGTGTAAGTATAGACAAATACATAAGACTTCCTATCAGTTGCTGATAAGGATATTATTTACAAACATTTTCTGACTTATCCAACTTCAAATTACATTCAATAGGAGTATCAACAACATTACAGGTTGACATCTTAAACTTATTTAAAATATGTTCGACAAAATGCTCCTGATCTAATGATATACAACCATTTTTATATACTTTTACTCTCATACCTAAGCATTCTTTCACTTGCCCTGAATCTTTAGTTTTGAAATTTGACATTAAACTATGTTTCAGTTCATCTGTCAATGCCTTGCTACTGGAAAATATGAAAAAATCATCGCCAAACACAGTTTTTAAAATTTGTTCCTTATTTACCTTTTACTATATAAACATGGTTCCAATTTAGACTTAATATAACCCTGGCTTAACAAACAATCATCTACTCTCTTATTCCACTGCCTTGCTGATTGTTTAAGTCCATAAATTGCATGTTTTAGTTTGAGTACACTGTTACTCTGACATTCTAAATTAGGTGGTACTTGCATGTATACTGTTTCATCAAGGTACCTAGCCATTTAAAAATGCAGTGTTAACATCAAGATGAGTAATTTCTAAATTTAACTTTACACTTAAAGAAAATAACATTCTCAAAGTTGAGTGTGTTAATACAGGTGAGTAGTTTTCTTTATAGTCCACACCTTCTACTTGGGTAGAGCCCTTAGCGACTAAACGAGCCCTATATCTCACTTTATTATCACTTTCAAACTTTCTTTTGAAAACCCAAATTTTAAATTCTTTTCACAAATTCTAGAGCAAGTGAATGAATTTGTATATCTAGGAAGCATGTTCACACGAGATGGAAAGTATGAAAAAGATATTGAAAGAAGGCTAACTGCCGGTATTAAGGTGAATGGGGCCATGTCGGTGTTGATGGCCAGCAACGGTTGCTGTCCACAGCGTGATATTTGTGCCTACTTTATTGTATGGCAGCGAACCCTGGGTATGTCAGAGGAAGTATGAAAATAGCTTAAATGCAGCTGAGATGCGATATCAGCTGCGAAAAACGTGCGGAGTAACGATCTTAGTTCGAGTCCGGAATCAAAAGATTCGCAAATCAACTGGCGTGAATCAGGGCGAGATTGAAAAGATGAAGAAAGGCATGCTACGCTGACTTGGACATATAGTAAGGTTGAGTGAAGAAAGATTGACGATACAGATATACAAAGCAAAAGTGTGTGCAAGAAGACGCAGAGGAAGGCCACGTTCCAACTACCTGGATCAAATCGATCGGACGCTCAAGGACGGGAACGAAAAGAGTACTCGAAACCGACGATCATGTATGAAGAGACTGATGAATGTGGACGAAGCAAAAGAAGTATAAAGTCTAGAGAGAACTGGCGCTCTATACTCCCTGCCTACCCCCTTAGGGACTTGGTGTGATGATATGTATGTATGTATGTATGTATGTAAATTTTCACCCATGCGAAGCTGGGCGGGTCAGCTAGTTGGTTAATAAAGCGATAATAGTTGTTAAAAGTGAAAATTTTTTGGACAAAGCTTCTACATATTATAATTCATAAGCTTTGCTCTTGGGTCGGTTGGATATTGTTGGCTCACTTGAGGACAGACTTCGTAAGTGTGTTTGCCCCCTTCTTTCTAGTCCCCCGGAGTCCCCGAAGAGGTAGGCATAGGTATATATAAGTAGTGAACACCACTTTTTAAGATGCCAACATGACAGATGGCGAATCCATCGCTGTTTCTCAAGCACTACTTACAATACACACGTCTTTGAATTTCTTCTCAAATGTATACAGAATTCGTCTCGATGTTCTGCATCATCGTACAGCTCGTGGTGTACTATTACCTAATCACTGCACTAAGTTCAGAAGAACAAAAGAATTAGTACAGTCGGGATTCGAGCTAGCAATCTTTGTGTTGCAGGCAACTACTCGAACCACTCCGCCACCACGGCATGATTTCCTGAATTTATATGGTGTAAAGACCAGCATGAGTGGGCAGGGGAATGCAGTGCCATACCAGTGTACGACGAGGCGAGTGAGCACGTGCGCGGCCGTGGCGGCCTGGCCCAGGTGCAGGCTGAGCGCGGCGCCGCTGCAGTAACTCCGCAGCGCGCCTGCCGCCGCGCACACCGCCGGGCACTCCACCAGGATCTGCGCCCCACACACACACACACACACACACATACACACACAGCCCAGGTGCAGGCTGAGCGCGGCGCCGCTGCAGTGACTCCGCAGCGCGCCTGCCGCCGCGCACACCGCCGGGCACTCCACCAGGATCTGCGCCCCACGCACACACACACACACACACACACATACACACACAGCCCAGGTGCAGGCTGAGCGCGGCGCCGCTGCAGTGACTCCGCAGCGCGCCTGCCGCCGCGCACACCGCCGGGCACTCCACCAGGATCTGCGCCCCACACACACACACACACACACACACACATACACACCCAGCCCAGGTGCAGGCTGAGCGCGGCGCCGCTGCAGTGACTCCGCAGCGCGCCTGCCGCTGCGCACACCACCGGGCACTCCACCAGGATCTGCGCCCCACACACACACACACACATACACACACAGCCCAGGTGCAGGCTGAGCGCGGCGCCGCTGCAGTGACTCCGCAGCGCGCCTGCCGCCGCGCACACCGCCGGGCACTCCACCAGGATCTGCGCCCCACACACACACACACACACACATACACACACAGCCCAGGTGCAGGCCAGTGGAGTGCTCCTAGCCAAATACCGGCGCGGTATACCTGCATGACCTGCAGGCAGAGCATCTTGTGCGCGTGGTCGTGCGTGTCCTCGGCGACGGCCACCAGGTCGCGGATGGCGTCGGCCGACCACAGCGCGGCGTGCGCGGCCAGCACGCGCAGCCCGCACAGCGCCGCGCGCCGCACGCACGAGCGCGGGTCCTGCTGCGCCAGGCTGAGCAGCAGCTCCACCTGAGCGAGGGTACCTATCGTCACGGCCCTCGCGGGGTAGGCGGCAGACATGGTTCTCTCTGAACAACAGAGAGTCGCAAAGCAACTGACCTGCCCCCAGACGAAATGACCTTTTACTGCACTGTATGGCAATGACATTAGGTGCGGAAATAGCTATGTCATAGCCATAGTCTTGGGGGCTGAACGAGGATGTATTTATAAAGATTAATATCTTTTAAGATGTATATCTTTATAAATACGTAGAAGAAGCTAAGAAAGCTAAACGAAACTGATACCTTTGCAATGCGAATGTGTGTAGAAGAAGAGGCAGAGAGAAAAAATGTTGTAACTCGCTAGATTGAATTGATGGAACACTCATGAATAGCAAAGTACTTGAAACGAATGGGGATTAAGCGAAAAAGGTCTAGGGCCGAGAGGGAACTGTAATTTCTTCTTCCTTTGTCTACCCCTTGACGAACGGCGTGATGATATGGATGAATAACGACGTACTGAACTTCAAAGGATTCTTCCTTGAGTCTCCCATTATAAAGAATAGATAAATTTTGTGAATAGCTGGATACCTGGTCAGGTACATGCACCACAGTGTCGGCAGCAATGTGCGTCACCGCTGAAATTGCGGCTCGCACGGAACTCGATGACGGAAACCTCTCCAGCAAGGATCGGAGAAGTTTCAGCACTCCTTGCGCTCTTATTGCTGGAAAGCAATGGACATCAGAATTGTAAAGGGAGTAAATCAGTCTAGGTACCTACTAGGTGAAACCAATGCATTTTTCTGGCTTTAGGGATAGTGATTAATAGTAAATCTTGATAAATATAAATACAAATACTACAGGGTAAAGTGTCCATATAGGGTCCAATTAGTGTATTTCTCTGGTATTGTCTTTGGTGTTACAAGCATCCATTGACAGTAACCTATAATATTAACAGATATTGTTTTTGTTATGTTTGCCATCTCAGTGGAACAACTCTAATACAGGTATAATACATGAGTTTACCTCCTCCATGCACAGTCCTGAGTGCCCGAACCAACTTAGCCCTTCGTTCTGCCCCTGTGCGCTCACACTCTACCATGTCCGACAGCTTATTGCACATGGCCACGGCAAATGCGCTGAAACAATTACAATGATGGAATATAGACTTACAAATAGCATGCGTTGTGGCAGTATACTAAGATTGATGATAGTTTCAGTCTACCTAATACTACCCTCACCTGATACAGCTACTGTGGATGATTGTGGACGAAGCAAAATAGGTATGCAAGTCTAGAGAGCACTGGCACTCTGCTCTCTCTATCTACCCTGTGAGGGACTATGCATGTCAAAGCAGATGAGATTAGAAGATTCAACATATCAAAACCCACTTCTAGATAACTTGTGGCCAAGTTTTGATAACTTGGTTCAAGTCTTGGTGTATTGATTCTAAAACACATAGTTTCATAGTTCAACTTACATATTTTGCCCACAGGGAGTACACCATAAAAAGTAGTTAGGGAAACTGATCTTTTACTGACTTATCATGTGTTGTAAAATGAAGCAAGTTGCCTGAGACCTGACAATCATACCACTTTAGTAGGGTGGGTGATCAGAGAGGGGGTTGTTCCCACCAGAAACAATAATGTTACGATGGAAGGTTCTGGAGGTCTTGCCGTGTGAAAGCCAAGCGAACCAACAACACTTAGCCGGAAATATAGACAAAAGGAGGCAATTAAGAAAGGACGTAAACAAGTTATTTTCGTCGCTGGGCCATTGTTCTGCGGATACATTCACACAGCAATTCTACGAACATCTTAATGGCGGTCTAGAACCTTCCACCGATATCTAGTATGTCGAGCCGGTGCCATATATAAGGCGGTACCCGATGGGCAGGGGGAGTCAGAGTCAGTTGAGTTAGTCAGTTTAGAGAGTCTGAGTTAGAGTTAGTGAGTTGAGTTCAGTGCGAGTGATCACAAGTGTTTTATCGGTGACTATAGTGAGTGTTACAGTGTTAGTGAAGTGTTTCAGTGTCTAGTGTTTACTGTGTTCTACTGTTACTGTGTTGTAGTGCACACAGAGTAGAAGTGTTTCAGTACCTAGGGTTTACTGTGTTTTATTAGTACTGTGTTATAGTGAATAGTGTACTGATTTATTGTACAAATTTCCGGAATTATTCTGTGTATAGAATAAAGTGTCGTTTAAGTGCATCAACCGGCTATCATTAAATTATCCCGAACCCCAGCTCGTAACAATAATTTGTGTGATATTATGCAAGAATGTATATTGGCACATGAAACTGACGAGCATGTACAAAGAGGTTTGCAATCTTTGTGTTGCAGGCCACTCACTACTAAAAAAACTCTGCCACTACAGCTGTGTACATAGATATAGGCAGAATAGTAGATGTCTCATAATGGGTACTCACTTAGAGTGAGCTGCAAATCTTGTAGTAGCACAGATAGCAGCATCCACCTCCACACTGTCATGGCTATCTAGTCCTCTGCGTATAGCGTGGTGCACATTCTGCCTCTCTGGTATAATTCCAGCTACAGCACCGAGCGTTCTCAGTGCTAAGGCTCGAGCTACGGGGTCGTTTGAATGTAGCACGCTAAATACTCGCCTCAAGAACTCGTCGACATTTAAAATCTTGTCTAGATGCTTCTCACTCTGCTGGCATACTCTTAGAACCCACAGTCGCAGAAAATTATTGCCCATACGAAACACATCGGCTAGTTTTAGAAATGAAGAGTTTATTAAAATTGGAAATGGATATTTTTCGAAAAGGCGAGGAAAACGCACGATAGCTTCACACTGTTCACCAACTTTGCCGGATCGTAGACCTGAAAAGTATATTTTATTTATTATTTCTATACGGTTTGTGAATTATTTAGAGGTCTGTAAGGTTATGTTGTTTACCTTTATCTAATTCCGTTAGTGCCGTATTAGCATCTTGCTCAGGTTCATTTGAGGTGTCATTAAACGAATATAGTCTTACGCCGATCATTGTAAGCCTTTTATTTCATATGCTAGCAGCCTTTCAGAAGCATGAAAACAAATTAGTTAAAGGCAGATGAAACAACATACAATACACAATCTGACATTAGTTTAGACAAAACAAAACTTTTGACATATTCCGTCAGTCATGGACGATAGAACAGATAATAATTATCACGCTTTAGAGGACAGGACAGCTGAAATATATTTAAAGGCACTTAATAATGGAATCATTTATAATTTAACGTTTATTTTAGGAATTATTTAACTGTATCGCTAAATTGTATGAATATGTCTAGTGCACAGATTTTATTACCATCTACACTAGTATATACATACATACGCCTTTCCTTTACGCAGAAATGCATTATGATTTCTTTTCTAAGCACACCGCACAACAGAATTTACCACACAGATTCACTTAATAGTGAACTTTTAACCCAAACATAAAATAAACTGGTTTCTCAAGAGACAGGCCTAGCCTAATTTGAGAACCCCTGGCAATGTTTTTTTATTACATTCTTATTTCACAATTTTACTCTTCACTTTTGCTTTGTTACTGTTTTCTGTTTGGCTGTAAGTATATCCTAATTAGTTAATAAGCAATTATGTTATTTTCGGCGTGTGCATTCTGTGCTTGAATAAACGTTTTTTTTTTTTTTTTTATTATTTATATGGATAACCTACGAAGGTTACTAGTCACTTTTTTCTTTTATTTATCAACAGATGGCACTGGTGGTAAAATATCTTAAAGATGACTCGGTTCCGTGCTGAACTCCAGATAGAGAACTCAAAGTATCACGTACCAGATACATTAAGATTTTATTACTAAGTTTTCTCATCAAATTTTATATTTCAATGCCTAAAACTGGATAGTTATCTAATGACCACCGTAATTAATCTACAGAGAATAAAAAGTAAAAACTAGTATGTAGGAACTTATATTTATAGATAAATCTTAATATATATAAATTACGTGTCACGTTGTTTGTCCGCGATGGGCTCCAAAACTACTTAACCGATTTCAATCAAATTTGCACACCGTGTGCAGTTTGATCCAACTTGAAAGATAGGATAGCTTACATCACAATTGGACCCGATAGGTGGCTCTGCGATCGTGTTTCAGGAAGTTTAGCTTATTCACCCGGGCGAAGCTGGGCGGGACAGCTAGTATATTTATATAAGTACAGTAACTACGTACGCGAGTAAACAGAATTTGTAACGTAATATTTATTATATTAATTAAACTGTCTTCAAATTACTGTTCCTCCATTTTAATCAAATTAACAAAACGAAAAGCAGTCAAATTACTTTCTAAACCTGAGACTATTTAACTCAGCTCCGTGGCAGACATCACAAAGCCATTCGGTAACTGGGCTCGGTTGTCAAAGCGGTATAATTAGAGATGTATGCTGGCGTAACGGCAAATAGTGGATCCTACTGCATCTACTAATCACACAGATCAATGGAATTTTGTTTTTCTTCACGCTATTGTTGTTTGGGCAGTTTGTATATAATTCTCTCACAAGTAGGTACTCCAATATGTAGGCCGAAGTGTACCTAAAATATTTATACACGTAAATACCTATATATTTCTTCTGTGCGTGTGTATCTCACTAAACTCCTCGTAAACAGCTGGACTGATTAATGTTAATAAAATTTTCTGTGTCTTCAGGTGGCTTCGAGAATCGACCCGATTGGTGGCGCTGCGGTCGTGTTTCAGGAAATTTTCCTTTTTCACCCGGGCGAAGCTGGATGGGATAACTAGTAGTTACATATTCTCCGAACAAAAATAATCGGGTTTTAATGTACAGATGTCTGTATGTCAGACTATCACGTTGAAATGTATGGATTCGAGCTAGCAACACAACGGTTGCAAGTTCGAATCTCGACTGTACCAATAAGTTATTCTGAACCTAACCAAAGCGTCACACCACGAGCTTTACGGTGAAGGAAAACATCGAGAGTAAACCTGCATACGTCTGAGAAAAAAATCAATGACGTATCAATTGTCTCGCTTGAGTAACGGTGATGGACTCGCCTTCTGTCACGTTTGCACCTAAAATCTATCTCTCGGGCAGCGTGAGGGTACTACCTACCCACCTCTTCCTAGCCCTTCGGGGACTTTCGTGTGATGGCGTGAAGATATACTATTATTATTACTGATATAGATAGCCTCAGTACAGACATTTCCTTCAGATGTTTCGCGGGGAAATACTTTGAAATATCTTGGATATCAATGGGTTTCAGACATGCATACATAATAGATTTGAAGAGAGGTAGGGCATAACGGGTTTCCCGTTCGAATTTGGAGCTGCCCGACTGGGGCAGGACCTCCACCTTACAGAAGTCCGTAGCCAAATAACAGAATTTTTTGTGCTGTGTTCCTACGCGGTGAATAAGGTTTCCAGTAAAGAGCTCCTTGGGGAGGGGGAGGATTGTTACATTGTGTTGGAAGCAGAGGGATTAAACCCATTATGCTGCCAACACACTATAACTCTCCGAACACAGAGTGGCAACGCGCAAGTCATACTTCGTTATCGTGAGCGTAAATAGGCTACGGTAACCGTTTCCCATCAGGTGGGCCGTATGCTTGTTTGCCACTCTTGTTGTATAAAAAAAAAAAAAAAGATATAATAATACCTGAATATTTCTACTTCTACGGCTGAATACATGTATTCAATATTTCCTATCTATCCTTTTTTATATATTTTTTGTTTATTAAAGTATTTGTTTTGGTAAATCTGAAGGATAGAAGATAGGTATTTACCCAATAAATTACATTATCTACCAAAAGAAACACTTAGCGGTAAAATACTTGTGCACCTATACTTATCTATAAATTTACCTACCCGTTCTTATAGTCAAGTTATATTTATAGAAACATTGTAAATCTAAATCTCTATATGATTAAATATCCTTATTGCCCCGGCTTGTGGGAAAAAGATAGACAATTACCTACAGATATTATGCAAACAAATAAAATCATAATTTAAACTGCAACTCTATGGTATAGTGTTAAAAAAAGGATTACCATAAGTCCGCTGATCGCTAGCTTCCGGATTTAAACAACGGAATGTTTTGGTTACTTATCTAGCAGAAGACAATGAGTAATCGATGCCGGACATGAGCAAAAAACTAACCTAGTTTGTCCCAATGGGGCTTTCTTTGAATTTCACACGAAAACAAAGTTACATTTGCATTTACTTTAAATAACTTTCACGTGAATTGTAAAGGAACACCGTACATGTATCTGTGGCAAAACGCAGATTAATCCTTGCGGTTACAGCTCCTGTGGTTATAACTACAGAGCTCCATTGACGTGAGCTTAGTGTGCGGATTAAGTCTTATTATCTGTATTTAAATACCTTTTGACAATGGCTGAGGTGAGTAATGAAGATATGATTGTGCCGTGACTCCCCGTGCATTGTTGGGACATCCTGCATTTTGTACAAGTTTAGATAACGTGATGGACGGTAGCTAAGCTGCTAGGTTTGATTTGTAGATACTTTTTGTTAGTTAAAGGCATGGGGGAGATTTCATTTTAATTATTATTGACGTCACAAAATTGTATACCTATCTAGAAATTATATTTACTATCTTTAGACTATTTATAGAGCGGTAGGTACCTACGTTGCACTTGCTATGATGTGCTATGTGCTATGTGTGAACATCAAAATGGCGCCAATTGAATTGTGTAATGTGTACTTAACTAATACGCCAAAGATTTTGGGCAGCAGCAGTCTGCTATCAAAACATATTTTTATATAATTAACATAATCTACTACTATTTATCGATTCTCTTTAACTTTAGGTATTTCAGCTTAATCATAGGTCATAATCATATCATCGATCGGACGCTCAAGGACGGGAACGTCAAGAGTACTCGAAACCGACGAGCATGTATGAAGAGACTGATGAATGGGGACGAAGCGAAAGAGGTATGTAAGTCTAGAGAGAACTGGCGCTCTATACTCTCTGCCTACCCCGTTGATGGCGTGATGATATGTATGTATGTATATCATCACAAAAATCTTAATAGTGGGACCTAAATGCTACAAGTTTTTAAATGTTACAAGTTAGTTTTATTTAAAATGTGCGATGTTTCCAATGCTGAAGAACCTTACTAAATAAAAAATATTTAAATAAGGAGGTAAAGCTTTTCATTAAAACTCCTTTCAAAAAGTTACTATTGATAAAAAAAAAATTTATATTATATCTCGTATTATGTGTTAAATATAAATACACTATATTATTATGTAAATATTTCGCCGGTTTTAATTACTGTATCATAGAGGTTAGGCCATAGAGTAAACAATCGCCCCCTATGATACGATATCACATTAATAGGTGGGATCTGTCGACCGATATCCACCGAAGAGGTGGCAAATATTTGTGGACGCTCTCTAATCCGAGCAGATCTGAAAACATTATGGTGAGCCCACAATAATGGGACAATACCATTCAGCTGCACTCCATTTATTTACAGTGAATACACAAATAATATAGAGTTTTTTTGTCGCAGCCGTTGGTGTCAAAATTGACGCCATTGCACCGTGCGCTTAGGGCAACCAAGCGTTGTGATGTTTGGTGGAATAGTTTTAATACAAAATAATATAATTAAACTAGCTGACCCGGCGAACTTTGTTCCGCCTTAAAGGCAATATCACATGATCACATTTTTTACTTTTTAAATTAGGATAATTATTGCAAATAAAAAAAATATAATTATTCAAGTGAATGAATTTGTATATCTAGGAAGCATGTTCACACGAGATGGAAAGTATGAAAAAGATATTGAAAGAAGGATAACTGCCGGAAATAAGGTGAATGGAGCCATGTCTGCGTTGATGGGCAGTAAAAGTCTGAGCAAGAATGCTCGAGTTGCTGTCCTCAACGCGATATTGGTACCTACCTTATTGTATGGCAGCGAATCCTGGGTATGTCAGAGGAAGTATGAAAATAGCTTGAATGCAGTTGAGATGCGATCTCTTCGAAAAATGTGCGGAGTAACGATATTAGATGGAATCCGCAATGAAGAGATTGAAAATTGTAAAGATGAAGAAAGGCATGTTACGTTGGTTTGGACACATAGAAAGATTGAGTGAAGAAAGATAGACGAAATAGAAACAGAAGACAAAGCAAAAGTGTGTGCAAGAAGAGGCAGAGGAAGGCCACGTTCCAACTACCTGGATCAAGTAGATCGGACTCTCAAGGACGGGAACGTTAAGAGTACTCGAAACCGACGAGCATGTATGAAGAGACTGATGAATGTGGACGAAGCGAAAGAGGTATGTAAGTCTAGAGAGAACTGGCGCTCTATACTCTCTGCCTACCCCGTTAGGGCGTGATGATATGTTTTATAATTATTCAATGATTCTTTATTTGGCATTTATTGTAGCACCTTGTGATAAACTAAATTTTTTGTTTTTTTATCAGGCGCGTAAACAAATAACGTGGAAGGTCTTCGGACCCTATAAAGATGCCCGAAGGAGATAAGGATGACATCCATACATGACAGATGGCGAGATAGTCACCGTTTCGTACATCACAAAAATATGTTGATCTATTCTCAGACGTGTGCTGCGTCGATAACAATGTTTACTTCCTTGTCAAGGTCGTGGTGTGAATTTTTTGTATAACTATCTACTGAATAATTTACATGCCAATAATATGTGGATGAGCGCGAGATTCAAAAACTACGTGAAATCTATATTTTAATGTGTCCAAAACAAAGATCGTGTGCGAATAACACGAGTTAATAAACCGCCATCTTATTTCTCTCCTGCGGAGTGGAGCCAAAGTGACCAATCGCAGCTTGCTTTCAGAAATCCTTAGACGCGTTACGTAATTTCATAAAAAATATTTCTTTCTTTTTAAATTATAAAATACCCCGTGACATCGTAAGTCCTTTAAAAAATCGTAAAAACTTTAGGACGGAAAAACAAAAAGCTTTTTCGGAAAAATCGAATAATGTCAACTGAATCTACTACCTCACTCAGTGAGCAAGAAGGGCATCATTTATTGCACGGTACAGTAACATTTCGTATAAAAAAGAAAATCCATGTCTGGTCCATTCCAAGTACTGTTTTAGTATTGTAATTTCATTATCTCCTACATCTTGAAAAATGTAAAACTACGTTAATTGTACTGGTTCGTGTAATACTCACGATAAGGTACGTTACGTGTAATACTGTTGTTTGATTAAAGATTGCATGAAATGCGTTTATATAAAGTTTTATGATTTATAGCTGGCAGTCTCGCTTTAAAGTTCTCCTTATACAATGAAATTTCATGGTTATCTTTCCGGATTCATCCCGTTATCATAGTATTTGCGCATTCGTTTAATGACAAATTACATTTCAGAACTATTGACGTTATAATTAGAAATCGGAAAAAAGCGGGCATAGGACACAAACTAGACGACTTAATAATATATTTTCATCAATTTGAAATAGGTACCTATTTATAGAACATCTAATAAAAATATCTGGCTGGAGGCCTAGGTGTCTCTATAGCCCGGTTAAGTAGCAAAAGTTCCCTGAACTCACGCTACGAGAGAAAAAACAAAAAAATATCCCGAAAATATCCATGGAACCTTAGCGACATAGTGTCACTATAATTTAAGGGATTATTCAGAGATATCGATCTGTGTACGATCGACAATGCGCTTACGTCTATTATCGTTTCTTTATCGTTCACGTCATTTGTTACCAGTGGAGACACGAAGACGGATTAGTTCACGATGTTTTGATTGCACCAGTGGCCTTAACATCTCAAGGTGTGAACTAAAGCCCTGTGTATTGTATTTTGAACTTTATACTAATGATCTTAAGGTAGTATTAAACAGTAAAAAACTAAAAAGGTATAATGTGTTCAAAATTGACGATGCGTTATGTTTTAACGAGTCGACACTTCTGAGAAGATTTGGTGTTTATCTGATCTCTAATCCGTGGTTATTTGGCACGCCAATGTGTATGCAGTTTGGGCTTAGAAGACCCACCTCACGAGTTCGCAATAAGAGGATTTGGCACAGTAACATAACGCGTTTGAAATACATTATCTACATGCCAATGTTACCCTTTAGAAATGTGATTTTATTACAGGAAATTTGAGTTGAAATTTTAATAAAAACGACTGCTGATTCCGCGTGAAATGTGTTCTTTTTATTTGTATTAAAAGTGTATACAATTTCATCAAAATCTGGCCAGCCGTTGGCGCGTAGGGTAACAATCGTACTAGCATACTTTCGCGAAATTCGCTCAATACGTTGAGTATAACAGAGTATACGAGTAATCGGTTACCGCATTGCAGGTTCCAGCTAAAGCAATAAAAGGCTTCTTCTTTCATAAGAAAGAATAAGATGCTCTTTACTATGAAAATCAATTCAAATAATTAGGTCCATAATATTTTATTTAACATAAGAGACAGGGAACACTTATTGTTATAGTAAGTCGTTTTAAAGCTATAAGTTGCTTATGAATACTTCTTAGGCAACAACCAAATATTGCAATTTTATGTTGGCTGTTTCCGGTGTTGGCATAGAATGCATATAGATCAAGAACGGCGCTTTAAAAGCACTTGGATTGAAACAATACGACATAAAAAAAACTTACCAACATTGTCTTCGGTCCTATCTCGTTATCAACTAATGATAACTTGTAGTATTATATAGATGAATGTAGATATGTGTTCGTTTTCTCGACACGGTCTGATTTGCATGCAATTATTTAACCAAAGTAATATACGGCTATTAGGTATCTATGGAGTATGGAGTGAACGAGGTTCTGTAAAGATGAAGACAGATTATGTTACGTTGGTTTGAACATATATAAATGAAGAAAGGTTGGGGAAACAGGTATACAATGCGAAAAATTTTACGGCCTACTGGTCTAGTGGTTAGAGCTATTGACTGCGAAACTTGAGGTCGCGGGTTGGATTCCTGTTGAATGCAGATATTTGTGTGTGTGAACATGAGTATTTATACCTTAGTCTTAACTGCATAACTGTTTTGTATGTATTTTAGTCTCTTTTGATTGTTTCTAAATAGTTAAATCTCTTGTCTGATTCAAAGACAATTTTACACTGCCAACATTCCATAACTAGGGGATAATAAACAGAGCTGCATTTATTTAATCTGTGTAACATTTTCACGTAATGCTTGTAGACGCAAGCATTGTGAACGAATCAAGCGCAGCCGAGGTGTAGTATTACAGCCAAATGATCCCCGTCCCATATTTCCTCGTCTGTTCCATTCAACAATTATCCATAGATATCTATGTGGGCCAGTTCTGGTTACCTTTTGTCGTCTGCATTGCGGCTGGATGCTATGGCCAGATAACTCTATAGAATAATTAAATTTTGGCATTAATGTTTTTTTAATAAAAAAAATGATGACGATGGATAGTGTCATAAATTTGTAAGTTTTGTTACTTCGTACCAAAACCAGAACCAATTCTATGATCTCCATACATACATATCCTCGCGCCGCGAGTTAACGGGGTGGGCAGAGGGAGTGAAATAATTTAAATTAGTACATACAACACAAAATTAATACATTAGTACATAAATTAGTGCATATTCCATTATTTTCCATCTCCATCTCTTTTTTATGACATCTACTCGCTCAAACTCCTATGAAATATTCTGACGATTACACTTTTACCTTATTTCCCAACAATGGCGGGGAAAGCTATCTTAAAATATGAATACTTACAATTTCGACGTGACAGATCCCGCCTCCCATTGTCATGGGGTGTGCGCCATTACACGACGGTGTCATTGTGACTGATTGTGTAAAAATGGCGACGTGGTACTGTGCCGGGCCCCGCTGGGGTGCTCTGTGGGACACTGGGGGCCACCGGGGGACGCTGGGGGACCATACAATACTCACGCCACGAATTACATTAACATCTCTTATCTATTATATGTTGCTAAATTATAGTGTAGTAGGTACTATTTATGGGATTTGATTACGATTTAAAACTTGTAAAATGGTCATGATAACATTTTTTATGGATCCGAAGCCGGATAATAGGATTAAGTAGGCGTCTGTACATTGCAGGTTGGAGTCACATAGGTTAATATCAACGAATTGTCAGAACGTCGTCAAGAAGAAATTAAAAATCAATCAAAATATTTTATTTCACATATGCCTAGAAAGGCACTTAAAAAACGTCGAAAATTGTGCACGGTTCGGGTTGGTCGTTTCCATAGAGAAGAACCTGCAAGAACCTTCATGGTTACTCTTTTCAAATCATTTGGTATACATACATACATACATATCATCACGCCGAGTCCCTAACGGGGTAGGCAGAGAGTATAGAGCGCCAGTTCTCTCTAGACTTACATACCTCTTTCGCTTCGTCCACATTCATCAGTCTCTTCATACATGCTCGTCGGTTTCGAGTACTCTTAACGTTCCCGTCCTTGAGAGTCCGATCTATTTGGTCCAGGTAGTTGGAACGTGGCCTTCCTCTGCCTCTTCTTGCACACATTTTTGCTTTGTATATCTGTTTCGTCAATCTTTCTTCACTCATCCTTTCTATGTGTCCAAACCAACGTAACATGCCTTTCTTCATCTTTACAATCACGCCCTCATTCACGCCAGTTGATTTGCGAATCTCTTCATTGCGGATTCGATCTAATATCGTTACGCCGCACATTTTTCGAAGAGATCTCATCTCGACTGCATTCAAGCTATTTTCATACTTCCTCTGACATACCCAGGATTCGCTGCCATACAATAAGGTAGGTACCAATATCGCGTTGTGGACAGCAACTCGAGCATTCTTGCTCAGACTTTTACTGCCCATCAACGCCGACATGGCTCCATTCACCTTATTTCCGGCAGTTATCCTTCTTTCAATATCTTTTTCATACTTTCCATCTCGTGTGAACATGCTTCCAAGATATACAAATTCATTCACTTGCTCTAGAATTTGCCCATTTACCGATATTGCACACTCGGTCACTTGTTCATCTCTTTCGAATACCAGAACCTTAGTCTTGCCAGCGTTTAGGCGCAGCCCCTTCTTTTCACATTCTTCTTTCATTATGGTAACTAGTGACTGCAGTTCGCCCTCTGATGACGCCAGTAAAACCGCGTCATCGGCGTATAGTAGGCAGTTGACCACTAAGTTTCCCATTTTCACTCCACATCCGTTCGTTCTTAGTGCTCTCAGACAGTTATCTAGATATATAATGAACAGCCAGGCAGACATGATACACCCTTGTTTGACCCCCGACTTCACATCAAACCAGGGTGACATCTCACCGTTAACCCTAACGCACGCCTCGCTATCACTATAGAGTGATTTCACGGCATGCAGTAGGGAACTGCTCACTCCATATCCAGGCAACACGTCCCAGAGTTCCTTTCGTACGACTCTATCAAATGCCTTCTCTAAGTCGACGAAAGCGCAGAAAACCCTTTGGTTAATATCCAAAAACTTTTCCGCGATTCCGCGAAGCGAGAAGGTTTGATCCATACATCCTCTTCCTGGTCTAAATCCACCTTGGGATTCCCAGAGAAACCTTTCGGATCGCTCTTGCATTCTTATCGTCAGGATTTTCGTGTACACTTTACTAGCTAAGCTGACCAAGCTGATGGCTCTGTAGTTGGAGCAGTCCAATCGTGATCCCTTTCCTTTATAGAAAGGCACGATGACTGCTCGCCTCCAGTCGTCCGGAACATCACCCCTTTCCCAGCAAAGATTGCATAGCAAATAGATGACGTCCCAGACCGCTGGTCCACCGTACTTGATCATCTCAGCCGTAATCCCATCTATTCCCGCAGCTTTTCCACATTTCAGACTTCTTATCGCACTTACAATCAATACGCAATTTGGTATACAATAACAATATTATTATTTTACAGCATTTAGTAGGTACTTAAGTATGAGGGAACCGCGTATCCCCGACAATAGGTCGTTGCTTACTATACAAAGAACGTAAAACAAGATAAATATAACAAAGTTAACAAGATTTGGGAATCTACAAAGCCTACAAAGTTCACACATTCACAAATTAACATAGACACAAATATTGTCATCAGTGCTGTAATTAGTCTGAGAAAATTATGAAAAAAAAATATTTGAATTTTTTTGTAAAATTCTGAATAGAAGAAAAGAAAAAAAAAATTGAGAATAGTTAGAGACATCCACAAATTTGTGCCGTTTATGAGCTAAAAGGGAATTCAGGGTCGGCAACGCGCGAGTGATACCCCTGGTGTTGCAAGCGTCCATAGGCGGCGATAACCGCTTACGATCAGGCGGACCGCATGCTTGTTTTCCACCCAAGTGGTATAAAAAAAAATTCAAATGTCGTTGAATTTACCGTTGAAATCTGTGCGTATATAGTTGCCTAGAAAATGGTTGAAAAGACAATTGGTTGAATAATACAGATAGAATTATATTAGTTCCGTTTTGCTATTTGCCTACACAACCCTAACCCGTAGTTAACTCAACTAAATATACGTCAAATGATTACTTTCAATGAACTTATTACGATTTTGTAAATGGTCCCGTTGCGGGATACCTTTTGCACAATGACAAACCTACGGGGTACCTACTGTGTGGAATAACGATATTAATCACTTTTAAGTTGATAAGATTAACACATCTGTCACTGTATTAGCTGAAACTAATTCGGCTAAAGTTTTAGTATAATTTGAAACTGTTAAATTAAAAGTGAAAGCACTAGTTGGAGGGGCATCTGAAGAAGCACTTTCCAGGCGGAGGTGTAACACCTACTTTTCGCCGGATATTAGGTAACTCAAGCACGACTAGTTTCATCACCTGTTTACGTAGGTACGTTTAGGTTTTGGAATTTCTTGCGGGATATTAAATGCAAAGGGTTTCCCGCGAAGAATTTTTCATTGGAGTTAAAAAGTTACATATTAGGATTGTAATTTCATGCCAATAGACATAAGCAGAGTGGCGCAGTGGAAGCGTGCTGGGCCCATAACCCAGAGGTCCGTGGATCGAAACCACGCTCTGCTATGAATACATTTTGAATTATTGTAGGTCAGTGCATTTTTTTTACAATATTATGAAAGTCAATTTACACACAAAAATAATAAACTACGTGATTACACAAATATCATTTTTAACGACTCTGTAAAATCCATTACTTCTTGCTTGCTTCGAATTAAATTCTAATAGAAGGCGGTGTCCATGTGATATGTTAACTCTAAAGGATGTTTCAGAAAATAGAACAGTTGTATTCTAGAATTTGTAGGGTAAATAAATACATACATATCATCACGCCGAGTCCCTAACGAGATAGGCAGAGAGTATAGAGCGCCAGTTCTCTCTAGACTTACATACCTCTTTCGCTTCGTCCACATTCATCAGTCTCTTCATACATGCTCGTCGGTTTCGAGTACTCTTCACGCTCCCGTCCTTAAGCTTCCGATCGATTCGATCTACGATGTTTTTCTTATTTGCTTCCTTTGGCATAGCGGAGCAAGACCACAAAAGGTTCTATTTTGGTAAGAAAATTGCAAAACTATAAAACCATTTGTATCGACACCTAAACAGTTTTTTTATTTGACTATTTATTACTTTAATATATCCTTGTAACTGGAGACCTGGATTACTCACCGGCTCAATCCGGATTTAGCCGGTAATGTCGGGTAATATCGGGTGAAGTCGGGTAATTGGGCGCAATAACCACATCAAGAGGTAACGCGAGCCGTCCTCTAACGAGGCGTCGGCTTACAATGGTTAAATAAATTATCGAATTAGCTTAAGGGACCCTAAAAATTTGTAGTTCCGGGGTCCCGTTACCGAGTTTTATTAAGTTAATGGACACTGAAGTATTTAAAGATGGAAGAATCGTGTTTGTAGATATATGTCTCTGTATGAAACGGACAATTTACTGGCTGGGAGTAAAAATAATATAATATAATATAACCATCCGCCTTCCTATAAGGGTCCCCGAAGGGGTAGGCAGAGGTGTATAGGTAAATGCCACACCCCCACTTTACGCCAGAGATATATTAGGTGCCAACGTGATAGATGGCGAGTCCATCGCCGTTGGCTTGGAGTATGTGGGATAAAAAAAAAAAAGTGGCGTAATGCGTCATTTGAGTAAAGAAATATATTACAGTTTTCTAACTTTATTGGTAACCGTTTAACAAATTATCCAATATGACAGTGCTCTTGGACATTACTATGTTTCAGCGTTTCAAGACTACACTCATAGCAGTTCATCTTTCAGAAGATCGCAACGAAATGGTTGTTCTTGGATAGTGGTGGGTTTCTGAGATCTCTAGAGAAAAACTCATCGGTACAGTCGAGATTCAAATTTGCGATCTTTGTGTTACAGGCAACTACTCAAACCACTCGGCCACCGCGGATATATATTAAACACTATATACAAATATTACATATAAACACAAATATATATACGTATGTATTCCGCCTGCCTGGAACGTTGCATTCCCCTAACAATATATTTACAGCATTACCAACAATTACATTAGGAGTAATAATAGAAGAATCGCATTACTAAAATATCACGTTTGACTAACGAGTGAGTTTCACACCCTTGACAAAATGGCCGCCTCCCCATGATTGTTCGGCTACATAATTAAGGCTGGCACAATGGTGGCAACACTGTGTATTTGTCACCGTGGGGTGTTGGCACCATTTCCTCGTATAACTGGTTTTTGGGCAAATATAGTCTAGAGATACATAAAGACGACTTGAAAGCATATCTAATTTATATCCGTTTATTTCGATAAATTGGGAATGATGAATGTGGACGAAGCGAAAGAGGTATGTAAATCTAGAGAGAACTGGCGCTTATACTCTCTGCCTACCCCGTTAGGGACTTGGCGTGATGATATATGTATATGTATGTATGTACTTCGATAAATGCGAAAGTTTCTCAGGTATTTGTTATTCAATCCCGCCAGAACGGCTGCAAGGAATAATGTAGACGAAATTCGTTATAGGGATAGATTGATAGCTAGACAGGTAGATAGACAGGATGGTTTTAAGTTAAGTTTAATATTTTTCTACCCCTACGTAAAAAGGAACAATTGTTAAAAATGAAAACCGGGGAGTTTGTTTCGCCGTTTCTTCTCCTTACAGGATTTTTTTCTAGGGAACGGTTACCACCGTTTCCTGTAAAAACTGTAGTTTTATATTTAGTGTGTGACGTTCAATAAGTCTTCCCTGTGTCCCTTACGTTGAATACAAGATTTAAGTAAGATTTTATTTTTGATTTTGATTTTGTCACGATGGCATTTAAATCTTCGAAAAGAGACCTTTTTGATCGAACTTTTTGAATTTGAGGGAATGCATGAACAGAAGATTTAAAAATAGAATAATAATTTGATTGTATGCGGATGAAGCGAAAGAGGTAAGTCTCTAGCACTTCTCATCTGCGTGATTCTATTGTTATGAATTAAATTTTAAATACATTTTAATGCTTACGGCACTGCGGCAGACAATCATGTCTGCCAACTGCATTTCGATAAAGCGTAAGGTTAAAAAACTATAGCTTTTCGACGTGATATAAAGTTATCCTGTCACGTGCGGGTGTGGATAATCCGTCGTAGATCCATGACAATGGTAAGATGACTGGGCGTCAGCCTGTGGATAATGGTCGGACAACGGACAATCCGCTTACTTGGAATACCGTCCGTGTCCGTGACCGAAAGTGGTCCAAGGTATGATATCACAGCGGTTTACTTCTGACTAGCTGTGAGCCGCGGTTTCTCCTGCGTATAATTTCATAATCTTTTCTAGCAATAAATAGCTGTCACTCAGGGTGAATGTAGCTTTCCAATGGTGTAGGAGTTTTTCAAATCGGCCTAGTAGTTTCGGAGCCTATTCAATACAAACAAACAAATAATCAAATCTTTCCTCTTTATAATAGTATATTATTATATACTAGCTGTTCCTGCGACTTCGTCGGCGTGGCTTTTTTATCTTTCGTAAAAACGTATTTTTTTCAATAAAGTATATAAGTAGTATAAAGTATACAAATAGTTTTTTAATAAAATATAAGTATCCTATGTGTCTTCTAATACCTCTAAGAATATATGTACAAAGTTTTATGATGATCGGTTGAGTAGTTTTTAAGTGAAAGCGTAACAAACAAACTTACATTCATAATAATATAATATATCCTCACGCCTTCCCACAAGGGTCCCCGAAGCAGAGGTGTACCTATAGGTAATACCCACACACTCACTTTCCGCCAGAGATATATTTTAGGTGCTAACGCCACAGATGACGAGTCCTTCGCCGTTACTCAAGCACGACTATACATACGCCTTTGAATTGCCTGTCAGACGTGTGCAGGTTTCCTCTCGATGTTTTCCTTAGCCGTAAAGCTCGCGGTGTGACTAATCACTGTACTTAATTTCGGAAAAACTCATTGGTACAGTCGGGATTCAAACTTGCGATTATTGTGTCGCAGGCAACTATGTACCTATATATATAAAGACGTCTAAAATAAATGCTACGCTTCCGCCTCTGCTGTGGACCTTCATCTTGCATCTCGGCCACACTTTTAAGAAGCATCTATTCTACTCGATATTGATAAGTCCATTGTGACACATTTTAAAAGCTTATCCTCATTCATATCGCTTCATCAGATATCTGTGGTCACTAAACGTTCTGTGGTGATTACTCTACGTACAACGGATGCAGTAATGGCGCTCTATTTGCGTTGCCCGTGAGAGTTCCGCCATCAACCTGTATGGCTAGTGCCATCCACGAAGACGCGCCCCACTATTCGTCCTCATAGTTTATAGTGTAAGCGAGCAACCTTCCACTAATGTTTGAGTATTCGGTACAAGTACTACGCACACTACAATTCTCGGGTACAAGACTCGGGTCCTAGAAATTAGTGGGGCGCGTAATCGTGGATGGCACTATCTGTACCTAGATATGAAACTTCTACAAGATGAGGTATATTAGAGTATAGCATTCTATAATTAGAGAGCCGTGGTGGCCGAGTGGTTCGAGCAGTGGCCTGCGACACAAAGATCGCAAGTTCGAATCCCGACTGTACCAATGAGTTTTTCTGATTTTAAGTACAGTGATTAGTCACACCACGAGCTTTACGGTGAAGGAAAACATCGAGAGGAAACCTGCATACGTCTGAGAAGAAATTCAAAGGCGTAAGTATAGTCGTGCTTGAGTAACGGCGATGGACTCGCCATCTGTCACGTTGGCACCTAATATACCTCTGGCGGAAAGTGGGTGTGTGGGTATTACCCATACACCTCTGCCTACCCCTTCGGGGACCCTTGTGGGAAGGCGTGAGGATATTATTTTACATTCTATAATTAAGGGTAGAGTTGACAAAACAGATCTCACACAGTGCGGTGTCACAGGAGTTTCACTTTGCGACGGCTCACGTTGTAGTCTTGCCAGGGCTCCTTGTTTGATTTTAACTGTTTGAGATGTGAGGTCTACAAGTCGAGATAGACTGTAGGTATTCTCTCTCTGTCTACTCAGTAAGGCTTAGCGTTTAATACAGGTATATAGGAATGTACTGTTGAATGTGGACGAAGCGAAAGAGGTATGCAAGTCTAGGGAGAAATTGGCGTGATGATACGTATGTATGTAAATAGGAGTTTTTTTTATAATATTAATATATCCTCACGCCTTCCCACAAGGGTCCCCGAAGGGGTAGGCAGAGGTGTATAGGTAATACCCACACACCCACTTTCCGCCAGAGGTATATTTGGTGCCAACGTGACAGATGGCGAGTCCATCGCCGTTACTCAAGCACGACTATACATAAGCCTTTGAATTTCTTCTCAGACGTATGCAGGTTTCCTCTCGATGTTTTCCTTCACCGTAAAGCTCGTGGTGTGACTAATCACTGTACTTAAGTTCAGAAAAACTCATTGGTACAGTCGGGATTCGAACTTGCGATCTTTGTGTCGCAGGCAACTGCTCGAACCACTCGGCCACCACGGCTTTTTTTTATTATTATTAAGTTTTTTTTATTACTATTGAAATACATACATATCATCAAGCCAAGTCCCTAACGGGCTAGGTTGAGAGAATAGAGCGCCAGTTCTCTTTAGACTTACATACCTTTTTCGTTTCGTCCACATTCATCAGTCCCTTCATACATGCTCGTCGGTTTCGAGTACTCTTGACGTTCCCGTTCTTGAGCGTCCGATCGATATGATCCAGCTAGTTGGAACGTGGTCTTCCTCTGCCTCTCCTTGCACACACTATACATCCTACGATTTGACAATTCGCCAAAACATTCTAAAACAGGAAGGGAGGCAATTTATGAATGATCACAGATTGTCAATGAGAATGACGTGATTGAGAACTGGAACCGACTGATGACAGGCTATTTCGCGTCACCAGTTCACAAAGGGCTCGTATGTAAGCTCGGTATAAGCTTTATTCCAACCCTATGTCGGGAATAAGCTTTGTATAAATATAAACATTATTTTAGTAACGCGAACTTAAAACCCCACAAGCGATTAGCTGTCCCTTTATTTTGAAATGGTCAGTACTTAATACTGATGTCCATCAACATGGTTAAATTTATTTTAGTCTCTATCACCTTGTTTTAAGGTTCATGTGGCGTGATTCTAATGCTCCGTTTAGGGTGTATATGTATATTGGAGCTTATGTTCAAGAGCGTAGAGTTAATTTTTCTGGGCTCCCTGGTTAATTTACGACTGATTTGTAACAAATAGCGTATACATGTTTAATATATATACGTAATTGTTATTCTTAAAGTATTATTACCTTATTAAAGCAATAATATCATGTGAATTTATTTAAGCTGCCAGGGTTTCATTGATTCCAGTAAAATCATCCTTTGGTCTCTTGGATGAGAAATAATATTTAAATAATAACAATAATATATCCTCACGCCTCCCCACAAGGGTCCCCGTAGGGGTAGGCAGAGCTGTATAGGCAGTGCCCACACACACAATTTTTTACCACACGCCAATACCTATATATAAGTGCAAGAAAGAGTACATAGAGTAAAGATAATAATAGCAGGCAATAGGAGAGAGAACGTGCTTTATTCCCGGGTAAAACACGAAGGATACATTCTAACTATTATACATACATACATATCATCACGCCGAGTCCCTAACGGGGTAGGCAGAGAGTATAGAGCGCCAGTTCTTTCTAGACTTACATACCTCTTTCGCTTCGTCCACATTCGTCAGTCTTCATACATGCTCGTCGGTTTATTATACCTAGAATATCTACAGTAATAGTGTAGAGATGTATAGATACGAGTTAAATTGGGGGCAACAGATTGTATTTTTTAAAAGTTATTGCGTATAACTCCAGGCTAGTCATAGGCTACAATTAGAAAGGAGTGTTGCCAAACGCGAAAAAGCTGTGCAAATTAATTCATACACATCATTTGACAGCTGATAGCCTCATTAGTGAATTTGCTGATTGATTGCAAAAACTATATTGTTTATGTAGCGAGTTGTGGTACAATGCACGGGCGACGAGCGGCGACGGGAACTTGCATCAATATGGCTTTTGGCTCACGATTTAGATAAAATGATGTACATATACATATCTTCACGCCTTCCTACAAGAGTTCTGGAGGAGTAGGCATACGTGTGACACCTTTTTTACGCTGGAGATGAATTTCAGTTTTAACGTGGTGTGACCGTCGCAGTTTCTCAATACGCCTTTGAATTTTTTCTCAAAAGTATGCCGGTTATTTCTTGAAGTTTTCCTTCACCGTAAAGGTCGTGGTGTGATTATTGACTGTACTAAAGTAGTTTGAACTAAAGTAAAAAAAAATCATTGGTACAGTCGAGGCGCGAGCTTGCCATTTTGACATTGCAGGCTTCTCGCTCGGCCATCAAGCTACATATTATACTAGTTGTGCCCGCAGTTACGCGTATGGATAAAACATATACATATAGCCTTTGTTTAATTTCAGGACTAATAGCCATATGTCTGTGCCATATTTCATCCGATATCGTTCAGCCTTATGGACTAATGCGAAGATCCATAAAAACTGACACGTCACAGTTTTATATTTAAAATATACTCCGTAAACATTACCGCTAACGCAATATTGACCTGGTTCCACTCCCTCTCCCAGTTGTGTCGCTACCGCTTGTGACCAGCACTGCTTCCTAAGGAGGCAGCAATGGCGCACAAATCCGCTTACGCTTGTGATTGACAGCTGACAGCCGCAGGGACCGTCTGGCCAACCACAAGCTATTACAATGTACGCACTGGGAACTTTATTACAGACTGACAGATCTACCCGCAAAAAGAATTGGTAATAAATGTATTTTTAACCAAATGATTTTACTGAATACCGAAGAGCATAACTGTGTGGGGACTGTTTTGTTTATGGTTTATTATTTGACAGGTATTTTTTTTTATGTTGCGTCATTTTAGTTAACAAGTAATTTGAACATTCTATAAATTTCTATGTTCTACGCTCGTCTGTCTGTTATGTTTCCACGTATTATCAGCTACGTCTACTAGCCCGCACCGGCGAACTTCGTACCTTCGTAACTCTGTAAGTAAGGATGTTGTTGTTAATAATCTCGTATTTAAATTTTTTTTTCTCTCCATAAGAACGTTCCTCAGACTTCAAACAAAACAAAAAAATTTTCATCCAAATCGGTTCAGCCGTTTTAGAGATTTGCGCTTGGCAACACATTTAGTGATTAATTTTTATTTCTATAGATTGGTTTAATACCCAAAAAGGGGATCAAATAAGCGACTAAACTTTTAATGGAGATTTTGACGGTTTAAATCTTCATATGGGTAACCAGCCATTTCCAAGTTCCATGCATACGAAGTCGCAGAAAACAGTTAGTACGTAACAATGTAATGACGTAAATCAAAGCCCGACAGGAGTGTGGTGTTGCCATCCTCGGGCCCGTGTTGTTACAAGGCATTATGGCTTATTGAATGTTAATGCCGCCGCCAAACATGGGGTTGAACAATCCTCGCGAGAAATTATAACCGCAGTGTGTTTGCATTGTACGATACGGCACGATTTATTGATACTATAAATGCGAGTTTGTTCCTTTTTCTCGCAATAACTTGGATTGGATAAGATGGCACAGAGATAGATGATGATGATGATGATGATGATGAATAGATGTGGATTAAAGCATTAGAAAGCGAAAGAGGTATGTAAGTCTAGAGAGAACTGGCGCTCTATACTCTCTGCCTACCCTGTCAGGGACACGGCGTGATTATATGTATGTATATATTTTAAGGCCGTAGTGGCTGAGTGGTTCGAGCAGTCGCCTGTAACCCATAGATTGCAAGTTCGAATTCAGTCTGAGCAATGAGTTTTTCTGTTTTTTTTTCAGGCGTTGGCATTGCTTTAACCTGAGACAACGCACCCGCGCATTCAGGATTACAGTTAGTGCGTCAAATAGAACGCGAGTAAGATTATTTTGTGCATGCTAATGCAGTCAGCTAATGCGATGAGGCGGGTTATAATTACTCCTCACCCACTAACTCTGCCACAGACTTGTCTTGTTCTACACGTTCTTGTTGACAGGCTCAATTTCTACCGCTAGCCATTATTTTTATAAATGATAAAAATTACTGTTCATTTTCTTTGCCAATGTATAGGTAGTACCATCCATGAAGTAGCGCCCCAACAATTTCTAGTCACGGGGGTTTCGGGATGCGGGGAGTATGCCTCTATCAATAGTAGTGTGCGTGTGCACTCATCGGTAATCAGTGTGTACAGATAATACTCAAACATTAGTGGAAGGTTGCACACTTACACTATACACTATCGGGAAGAATAGTGGGGTGTGTCTTCGTGGATGGCACTATCTATAAGTAACGTGATTCACACCACGAGCATTGCGGTATAGTACAACATCGAGAGGAAACCTTCGTAATCTTTTGTAAAGAAATTCAAAGACGTATTTAAGTAACTAATTACGTACAGTGATTCATCATGCGGCGAGCTTTACGCTAGAAATAAAGCATTGAAAGATATATTTTAGGTGCCAATTTGACAGGTGGCGAGCCCATCGCCGTTTCTCAAGCGCAGCTATAATATGTTTCCTCTGGATATTTTCCTGCACCGTAAAGCTCGTGGTGTGACTAATCACTGTACTTACGTTCAGAAAAACTCATTGGTACAGTCGGGATTGGCTGCAATCTTTGTGTCGCAGGGGACTAGTCCAAACGCTCGGGCACCACGTACATGTTTTGTGTAGTATAGTAACTTTTTCCAATAGTCGTTTTAAATAAAGCAACTCTACGTCCAGGCCAACAATTGTTTGTTGTGCCAGGCCTCTCGCTGGCCACCGCACTGTTACCGCCTGATTCATGCGAACTGGACAGCTAGGTGTCGTAAAATCGACATTCAGGTACCCTATTACGTATTCGATGCGGAATTGCTATGATATAAAACAACACACCACAAAATTTGTACCTACCTGTATTTTGCGTATCTTAGTAATATTATAAATGCGAAAGGCTCACAATCTTTGCTCCTTTGCCACAAAAACTTCGTTCTTCGTTAAGAATTTATTATTATAATTTATTATTCCGTTGAATATGATGAAATTTGACGCAAATATTATTTGCTGTATTAACATATAGGATACGTTTTATTACATGTAAAAAAATAATTATTAATGATATAAAATTTTACGCGCGTGTGACCTCACAGCTAGTTAACAATATAAAAGACACGTTTCAATGAAGTGACGCTTTACTCTCTCTCTGCCTACCAAGTGAGGGACTAAGTTTGATAATATGTATGTATGTATTTATATTACTACTATTTCAATCTATTTGCAAATAACATGACATCGTATGGAGATTTTTTTAACGTTCATGCAAAAAAAAACCTTGCTTCGTCTAACAACGGATCTAAAAACTCTATTGATATCGTAATGTAGAAGTTACGGAACACGTAATAGGGCGACCGCAAGATGTTCGCGACCGCAACGCAGTTCAGTGAGGCGTCACATAAACTGATCAAGTCTGATGGACGGCGACACCTCCCTAATGGCCACGGCCCTCGGGGCCCTTGCCCCTAAGGTGGTCGCCTGAGGGCTCCACATACCCATATAAATACTATGCAAATGCGAGTAGAACAAAGAATATTCTATGGAACTAGTATTTTATTTACTATTAGTCACACCACGAGCTTTACGGTGAAGGAAAACATCGAGAGGAAACCTGCATACGTCTGAGAAGCAATTCAAAGGCGTATGTATTAGTCGTGCTTGAGTAACGGCGATAGACTCGCCATCTGCCACAGTGGCACCTATGATATATCTTTGGCGGAACGTGGGTGTGTGGCTCCTACCTATACACCTCTGCCTACCTTTTTGGGGACCCTTAAGGGAAGGCGTGAGGATATATACATAACTAACTGTCCCGTTCAGCTACGCTCGGGTGAAAAAATATATGCCCTGACGCGGCGCCACCTATCGGGTTCAATTGTGAATCTAAACCAATGTCGATTACACCCGAAGATACACAGAAAATTTCATTAAAATTGATCTTTAAGAGAAATTCAGTGACCAACACACGCACAGGAGAGATATATGTACCTACATTCTTTAGATATTAGATTTCTCTCTGAAGTCAAATTGTTTTCTTACACTCGTAGCATAAATATGATTTCTCTACGAGCATGTTTACGTGCAGTAACAGCAGTGCGACCAACATTGTACGCCGTTCATATCGTTTCTCTAACATAAAACAGTAAATTGCTTTTGCTAAACTGCTAGCGAACAAAGAGCTGCGAGGAACTGCGGATCTTCTTGTGGTCCAAGTCACGAGTTACATAGATTATATTTAGTCACTGTTTTCTCGAGCAGGTCTTTACATACGTCTTTGGATTTCTTCTTTACCGTCTGCGTACGGTAAAGAAGAAGGTTGTGTGGAGTGTAATCTGTATAATCACTGTACCTACAGAAATAATTCGTATTCCTGCTTCGTATGTTTGTAGACCTATAGCGACTCATTCATAAATTTAAGAGCTGGGCTCTTGTCGGCGTCTCTGATGCAGTCCCCTCCATAGCACTATAGCTACTACCAAACGCAAAAACAAATGAAGGATTCAAATAACGCGTTCAACAATTCTCACGCTATGGAATGTTGAGGATATCCCTAGAGAGTACGGCATGGTGGTCTTCAAGAAGGATGTGAATAGATTCCTGCCACATCTGCAACTCGCGAGGGATAGAGCGGTGCTAGAGCCAGCGGCTCTCTTTATGATATAAGGATGGAATGTGTGTGCAAGAAGTCGCAGAGGAAGACCACGTTCCAACTACCTAGATCATATCGATCGGACGCTTAAGGACGGGAACGTCAAGAGTACTCGAAATCGATGAGCATGCATGCAGAGACTGATGAATGTGAACGAAACGAAAGAGGTATGTAAGCCTAGAGACAACTGGCGCTCTATACTCTCTGTCTAAGGGACTCGGCATGATGATATGGATGGATGGATGGAAATCTCCCATCTCTCGTCACTTGCTCCCACTGCTGGACATGATAACAAAACCGTGCGTAACTGCGGAAGGCCTGCCACCATCGTCCGCTGCCAAATGTCCCATTGTGGGCCACAATGGCGGCCTATTTGCATTCCCCGAGTGTGATGCAACTCATGGCATACACTGTCAACGTGGATTTCTAAAGACTTAAACGTAAGCTGTGCATCAATGTTGAGATTTCACAAGACGACTGTTTTGCCTTCACAGTTAGATACATTGTATCAGGATAATATATCCTCACGCCTTCCCACAAGGGTCTCCGAAGGGGTAGGCCCTACAGAACCGTTTCGGAATTCGTAAACTATTTGCACTGCATAGGAAGACTTTTGAATCCATAACATCCAGTAACAGTCTTACTCGAGTAACGGCGATGGACTCGTCGGAAAGTGGGTGTACTACCTACATACCTCTGTCTATTCCTTCGGAGAACTTTGTGGGAAGGCGTGAAGATACTGTAAAGCAATATATCCTTGTTTTATAGATGACGTATTCACAGTCTATTGTCCTGGGCTATTACCACTAACCCGTCACCGTGCATATTACAGCAATATTCATCTTTGATGTCCCCAAATGGCCTATTGAAATGCATTTAACTGCACGGTGGTAATTTCATGTGTGATTACACTCAACCAGCGGTCGCGAGTAACTAACCGTGCCTCAAGGGTTGCCCTGTCATCATTCCGTACCATTTTTACTTGTCGACCGTCACGGAATATCGATCGAAATATTTTTTTTAGATAAAAATAAAAATAAAAAAAAGTAATTTAAAAGACAAAGTTAAAACATTAAAGACTAAAACTGTGATATTGAATAAAGAGATATTATAAAATATCTCGGGTTGCCTTACGGCGAAGGCCTCCTTCAACTCTCTCCATTTCTGTTTTCTGTCGGCCGCTAATCTTATCTAAACTGGTCCTAAGATTATCTTTAGGTCATCCTCCCATCTTATTGCTTTACGACCTCAGCTCCTGGCGCTGCCCCTTGGGAACCACAATGTAACCTGTGGTGTGTGGTGTAAAGTGGTTTACTCCACTTTTCTTTCTTGCAGCGGAGCATATGAACAATCCACCGCCATTTGAGTTGATCCATGCGTGTCTGTATGTCGGTTAGTAGTTTTGCCTCCCTATCCCTAATGCCTCTCTAGTAGCATGTAAATTATAATTTTGTTTAAACTCTCCATTCCTTTTAACCTTTCACAAATCATTGACGCTAAGCGATGTGTCAAATGGCCAGCGATACCTCGCGCCGTAAACTGCGCGTCTTGTGACGTATGACGTATTGTCTGTCATGCTAACATATGCTTGCGGGCCTCTCTGGCACCTGTCAATATTCTTAGTGTTAGAACAAAAGAATAAGGTCTAAAATCGTTTGTATCTAGTTGGCAAATTGCATGCGGGAGATACTATGTTGCGCCACAGTAGCTGAGAAGACTTTCAAATTTGCGAATGTAAAATAGCATATTGTGCTCGCTGTCGGTAATCTCATAGTGTTTTATTTGGTTGCACAACGAGAGAATTGAACGCTTCATACTTTGTGTCGTGTTTAGTCGTTTTGTGAACTTTCGGAATAGGCTATTGTATACTCTCTTACCGTGGGGGAGATGGCTTTAAGAGGTTGTCATAAAATGCCTAAACTGTAATGATACGTGACAATATGTTCTGCGAGCTGATGAAAAACGGTTACCGCATTTTTCTTGGCACGGGTTCGTTGTAGCGTTATAAAATGTTACATTTGTACTCAGTTGAATAAAACTAACGTAAATATATACATATATCAAAATTCTTATTTCTTTATGGTGGCTTTCTTTCGGAAAGAGGATTTTTTATTAATCTTGCTAGTGGGCCCACATACAAAGGGATGTCTTATACATATTGCAAAGGTATAGTGTAAATATTTTTCCTGGGTTCCGCATTATTTCTAACAAACTCATAAAAATATCTATCTACCGTCACATCTTCCCATAAGGGAGCTCGAAGGGATAGGCAGAGGTGTGTAGGCAGTACCCACACACCCACTTTCCGCCAGAGATATATATTTTAGGTGCCAACGTGACAGTAAGCGACTCCATCCCCGTTACTCAAGCACGACTATACATACGCCTTTGAATTTCTTCCTAAACATATGCAGGTTTCCTCTCGATGTAGTGCGCGGGATGTGGTGAATATGACCCGACTCTATTATTTGTAGTGTGCGTGTGCACTCATAGGTAATCAGTATGTACCGACAATACTCAAACATTTGTGGAATATTGCTCACTTACGTCTTCGTGGATGGGACTATGTATAGTCGGGTAACAAATAGGATAGGTATGTTTGTTCTAAAAAAAATCTACCGTTATTTTATTAAGGTGATAGTTGGTATAGGTACTTATTTATACTAATATTATAAAGAAGAAAGATTTGTATGTTTGTATTGATTAGGCTCCGAAACTACTGGACCGATTTGAAAAATTCTTTCACCATTGGAAAGCTACATTCACCCCGAGCGACGTAGGCTATATTTTCTTGTATGAAAAAAAATATGACAACCCGTGCGATGCCGGGACGGACCGCTACTAGTATATACTATTTCGTCATCTTCTTTCTTCGTTTCTTACCTTTGAAGGGAGCCCCAAAATCCCAACGAAAATACAATGGAGTAGAAAGGAATTGTAAAGGTTCAATGATAAATGATAGTGAGGTGGGAGCCTACAGCCCCTCCCCCAAACAAGGGTCGCGTCTCCCTCGATCGATCGTAGGTAGCAGGTGAGGAGGTAGGGCAAGGTTAAGCAACGTTGGTCACGGCAGGAATGACGATGGCTTGTATATTAAAAGCTAGTTCACGTCTCTGTTACCTCACGTAAAATTTGATTTCATTGTAAGATGTTTTCTTTTTGAATCATGGAATCAAATATCTTATAAATATTCTATATGGTAGTCTATAAGTAGTTGCCTGCGACACAAAGATCGCAAGTTCGAATCCCAACTGTACCGATGAGTTTTTCTGAACTTAAGTACAGTGATGAGTCACACCACGAGCTTTACGGTGAAGGAAAACATCGCGAGGAAACCTGCATACGTCTGAGAAGCTATTCAAAGGCGTATGTATAGTCGTGCTTGAGTAACGGCGATGGACACGCCATCTATCACGTTAGCACCTAATATATCTCTGGCGGAAAGTGGGTGTGTGGGTATTACCGATACACCACTGCCTACCTCCTCGGGGGCGTGAGGATATTTTATAAGTAATACAAATGGAAATCAACCGTATACATAAATCAACGCCTTGTTTTAAATAATCCAAGTTGGGAGAGCTCTACAAGAGCCGTAAGAAACTTTGCAATGAACCCTCGCCTACACCATTTGCAAAGATTATCCTCTTCGCGCTAAGATAATATTTATATCTTCTTTAGTACGAATCAATAAATAATTCAGTAACGTATAAAGTATCTTTAAATAAACCTTAATTCTTAACATTTGTATGGCTTTGTAGTATAAACATTAATATAGATAGTGTCATCCACGAAGACGCGCACCACCAATATCTGGTCGGAGTCGCGGGATGCTGGGAGTAGGACCCGACTCTATTAATTGTAGTGTGCGTGTGCACTCCTAGGTAATCAGTGTGTACCGACAATACTCAAATATTTGTGGAAGGTTGCACACTTAACTACACTATAAACTATAGGGAAGAATAGTGGGGCGCGTCTTCGTGGATGGCGTGGTGAAAACCTGCCAGAAGAAGAAACGGCCAAACAAACTAATCTTCGTAGTTGTAACCTAAGTATGTTTATGTTAAATTCCCGAAAACCAATGAAATCAATTTTTACACAAATCTCCAGTACGCTAGTAATAATATATATATATATATATATATATATATATATATATATATATATATATATATATTATTGTATATTATATATTATACTATATTTATATATTATATATACTACTATATTATTATACTATATATTATAATATATATATATATATATATGATTATATATAAAAGATAAACAATATAGATAAAATAAATAATACCTATATCCTCAGGCATTCCCGCAAGGGTCCCCGAAAGGGTAGGCAGAGGTGTATAGCTAGTACACACACCCACTTTACGCTAGAGATATATTTTAGTGCGCTTGTAGGTATGTAAGCGGATTATCCCGTCGGGAAACAATTCGGGTCCGATGAGCCTCTCGCTCATACACTGGAAGAATGCAAATTGCGAACAAATCTATAAAAATAACAAAACTCACTCCACGCGACGATAGCGGATTACGTACTGTTAGGGATTTTCAATCAAAGGAATCAATAGAGAGCTTGTAGCCCGTCAAATTGTATGGCTTTCAATAATCTTTGTTTGTAGGTAAATACTGCATTAATGACGTCTTCACGCCTTCCCACAAGGGGTAGGCAGAGGTGTGAATACTCTCCCCCAGTTTCCGCCGATTTCTGATATATTTTCTATACGCGTACCTATATTAACGTAGTCTGTTTATAATATTATATTATTAATAATTTTTTTGTCTGTAAAGAATATTAAACTACATCAAGGGTCCGGGTCAAGCCGTGGTGGCCGAGTGGTTCGAGCAGTTGCCTGCGACGCAAAGGTCGCAAGTTCGAATCCCGATTGTACCAATGAGTTTTTCTGAACTTAAGTACAGTGATTAGTCACACCACGAGCTTTACGGTGAAGGAAAACATCGAGAGGAAACCTGCATACATCTGTGAAGAAATTCAAAGGCGTATGTATAGTCGTGCTTGAGTAACGGCGATGGACTCGCCATCTGTCACGTTGGCACCTAATATACCTCTGGCGGAAAGTGGGTGTGTGGGTTACCTATACACCTCTACCTACCCCTTCGGGGACCCTTGAAGGCGTGAGGATATAATCTGTTGCAAGATCGAAGTTTGTCAAGATGACTCCTTACATCTTTGAATAACACCCCATAGTTGTCATCGCGATGTTCTGTGTCTTAAAGCTTGTGGTGCGATAAATAAGACCGTCGGTATTTGAGCCTACAATCTTAAAACATCAGGTTAGGTACTACATTAACCATTTTGCCACGACGGCTGCAGTAAAAAAAAATCTCAAATGCTACAACAAAATCTTAAAAAATAGTCGAACTATACCTACTTAGTGCATAATAAAAAAGAGTGAAATCTAAGAAGCCCAAAGATTCGAATCCCGAATGTATCAATTAGTTTTTCTGAACAGTGATTAGTCACACCACGAGCTTTACGGTGAAGGAGAACATCGAGAGGAAACCTGCATACGTCTTAGAAGCAAGTCAAAGGCGAATGTATAGTCGTGCTTGAGTAAGGGCGATGGACTCGACATCTGTCACGTTGACACCTAAAATCTCTGGCGGAAACTGGGTGGGTACTACACCTCTTTACACCTCTGCCTACCCTTGTGGGAACGCGTGAGAAATCTTAGCATGCACCAAAATTAATATACTTGCAGGTACAGTCCTAGCTCTGTATTAAAAGTACATCTTATCATTTAACAATCCCCAAAAACGGCACCCCAAATCTATTGCCCTTAGTCATGTAATACTCTAGTATATAGAGAGTATATCGAGTAACCCGAGCCCCCCAGTCCCCCGAGGCTGGGGGGCCACCCGTGGGTGGGGGACACCTGTGTAGCGTTACAGCCTGGGTGTGGTTTGCCGTTCAATAACTTAATACCCTCGAAAGGCTTTCACGCTGAAATCTCGCTCGGATACGGCGCGCCAAAATGGTCTTGATATTTGGATTTATTTTGATACTTTTTGTATTATTAAAAAAATGCCTGATAGTTTATTAAAGATACGGTAAATTTACTCAAACATAAGCCAAAATGTGTGGTTACTTACAATCAAATTTGTAATTCAATACGCCTCTTTGATACGCAACTAGTCGTCAATGTAGACCAAAACCACAAAAATGTTGACCTGAGAAAGTTATTACTAAGACATATAAGATATTCTTTACTCAAAAATGTGTTTCCACATTTGTGCGGCATGATTGTTATCCTTGGCGCTACCTAATGTAGATATGTGCTGCCCAATTAAACAGGAATTATTTGATACCTACCTCAAAATCTTGGTTAGTTGAAGGAGTAAGAAGCGTCGTTCTAATGATCTTAGAGGAAAGTGGATTGCAACACGTTGGCCTATCATGGAGCGCCCATCTTGACGACGTACGTGCAAGTTGGGATTTTATTACTGCATGGAGGACCGCCTTTGGTAGGTACATAGCTTAGGACAAACACAGGCATGTAATCTACCCGGATGGTTGCATGGAGGCTATTAATTGCAGGTTTGCAGGTAATCGATCGAGGTAGAGCCACGAGGGATCAGAGCGTGTCGGTCTGTGCGGTGGCGGGCGGCGGGCGGCGGCGCGGTGTGCGTGACGGATCATGGTGGAGCGGGGGGGCCGCGCCCCGCCGCCCTCGTTAAACGCGCCCGCCGGATACGCGCCGCGGCGCGGTTGAAAGCTATCCGGCCCCCCGAGCAGGCGGCGATCGCGATTGGCCGCCCCGCGCCGCGCTCGGTAACCGATAGCCAATCGGGTGTGACTGGCTCACACGCCCCCGGCGGCTCCGCGGGCCAGGCTCACACCGCGCGCGACTCCGCCGCGCACACTCGCACCGATGCGCGGCTCCTGGGACGAGTCCACGACGGCGGCGCTGCACGCGCGCATCCTGGAGGCGCACCGCGGTCCCGTCGCGGCCGACCGCGCCGCCGAGCCAGCCGCCTGCGAGCCCGCGCCCGCGCTCACCATCAACGCCATCGAGCTGGCCGCGCCGACACCTCTACTACCGCTGCCCACGCTTTCCTTCAGCGCAGCGCAGGTCGCCACAGTCTGTGAAACCCTCGAGGAGAGTGGCGACGTGGAGCGCCTAGCGCGCTTCCTTTGGTCTTTGCCAGTCGCACATCCCAACGTTGCTGAGCTGGAGCGCTGCGAGGCTGTGCTCCGCGCCCGAGCCGTGGTGGCCTTCCACGCTGGGAGACACCGGGAACTGTATTCGATTTTAGAACGACACCGATTTCAGCGATCGAGTCACGCGAAACTGCAAGCACTATGGCTAGAGGCACACTACCAGGAAGCTGAGAGATTGAGGGGCCGCCCACTCGGGCCCGTGGACAAATATCGGGTTCGCAAGAAGTTTCCACTGCCGCGAACGATATGGGACGGGGAGCAAAAGACACATTGTTTCAAGGAGCGGACGAGGTCGCTGCTCAGAGAGTGGTACCTGCAGGATCCATATCCTAACCCGACAAAGAAGCGGGAGTTGGCAGCGGCGACCGGGCTGACGCCGACGCAGGTGGGGAATTGGTTCAAGAACCGACGGCAGAGGGACCGAGCCGCCGCGGCCAAGAACCGGTCGGCGCTCCTGGGCCGAGGGTTCGCCTCCTCCTCTACCTACGACGAGGACTCAGCCGACTCGGAAATCAACGTCGACGAAGAATAGCGATAGACTGATAGTGTAAATATGTCTCGTGATAACGTTTTGTACGAAGCGCCGCCGACGGCGCGCGGACGCTAGTGGCGAATGCAATATAGACGAGTCTTTATCCTAGTTAGAGTCTCAGAGTACGTGGTTTATGTGATCTTTAGGCAATGTCAACCAGATTGTTAGGGAATCATTGTATCGTTGAAAGTGTAATTTAATGCGAGTTCTTGAAGTACCCCAGCATTTCTGCGCATCAGGTATGTACCTACCATTCTGTAGCCAGTTAAATTAGCTGTCATCTTCCTAGAAGTCCAACGACCTGGGAACCTGTCAGTGTGACGCGCAAGCAATAGGATACTTGATAAATGAGGTGTAACAGGGTTAATTTTACGACTTATTACGATTTTCGAGTTTTATATTATTTTTACTTGCCCAGTTAATTAATTTATTTGATTCCTAAACAGATTATTGTATCTGTTACTACGTACCTACTATTGGATGTGTTTCCGTTAGAGGCATTTACTTACATATATCCATACATCTTACCTATTTTACCAGTAAAAATAGATTTTATTTATTATGTTAGCTATTTGTTGTATGTTATGTAGGATGTAGATAGTACCGGGCAGGACTGCGGATTGCCACTACAGGCACCTTTTCTAATTGTCTGACAGATTTGTCGTCTGATTCTAGCGGAATTGTTCCGAACAAAACCTGAATGGATTTGACGAAATATTTATGATATCTTTGGCAATCGTTGGATCGGAAATGCTGTGAGATGTATCCTTAAGGTGTGTTGGCATTATTGCGTTTTGTCATAAATAGAGGCGGGTGAAATATGAGTGCTTTGGCTTTTTGCTTGGCGTTTTCATTATTGGAAACTCCAGTCTAGTTTCAATAAATATTAACAAAGAATAGGTCAATTATATTAAACTAGTTGAAAAGTAAAGTTTCTCACGATTCTATTCTTAATTGTTCGTGTTAATCCTTTAAGATGGGCACTGTGATTTGATCTAAATTGTTTCATAGAAGCTTCCATAAGATTACTGAAGCATGAATTTAAATTATATTTCACTGTGTAAGATGCCGTAACTGAGATTATTTTCTTGGTACATAGGTATATGTATTAGTATATAGAAATTTTATTATTTACTTTCTACCATTAATTGTTGAATATGAGTAAGTCTTTAAGATTTACAGAGCAGATTGTACGGAATTAATATTCCGTATTCTCACCCATTTATAGCCGGGGAAATGTCCCTATTTGTATATCTATATATGTATACGCATACACATATATGTGTTAACATTTATATGTAAAAAAAATCTGGCTTTGGTATGGCTATGGATGGCGATGAAAATTAATAAAAAAATCTAAACATGAAAGAATAGTTCAATCATTATTAAGACAGACGAATGTACTGTCAATGCCGAGTGGCATACAGAAACATGGATGTTTATTCACTCAATCTCGTTCACCGATCGTCACGCCATCTGTATAATTGGGTGTACACTTTGCTTTGTCATTCACCTGTCAATCAAACGCTTTCGCAACCGTGGGTAGGCCTGCATACGTTGATTACAGTTTTCTTGATACGGCAAGATATTTTCTCGTTAGTTCTACATTAAGTAACTTCATTTATAACATTTGTTACCAACAATTAGCTGGTCGCAAATGTTGGCGCTTGGATTGCAAATTTATAACACCACGTAGGTAATTATTTCCATATATAAGATAGACGTACCGCGTAAAAGATGATTATACAAATGTATTAGTAAATAGTATACAACAGTACCTATATAGTATCATGTTACACTGAAATAATGCAGCTTTAAATAGGTGAAAGAATTTTCTAAATCGGTTCTGTAGAGGAAACCTGCATACGTCTGAGAAGCAATTCAAAGTCGTATGTATAGTCGTACTTGAATCCGGCTTATCCGGAACTATCCGGCTTTTACCCTATACCTATAAGCTCAAAAACTATAGAACCCCACCACACACTTTCCGCCAGAGATATATTTTAAGTGCCAACGTGACAGATGGCGAGTTCATCGCCATTTACATAAATCGTAATTTTCCTTTTTATAATGTAAGGGTAGACGTGTCATCAATACAGTTATGAATATAAAATAATATATATCTATTAATTAAAGTACTAAGTGATGGGAGTCAAAAAGATAATTTAATTTAATGTTGGAAGTTTTATCAGGTTAGTTAGGATTGGAAACAGTGATCTAATAAAGTTCTTCTTTGCATATTTAACGGTAAAAGTTATCATTAATAGTACCTACACACATATTAACTGCTAAAATGTAAATAAGAATTAATAATATACTTACATACATACATACATATCATCACGCCAAGTCCCTAACGGGGTAGGTATAGAGTATAGAGCGCCAGTTCTCTAGACTTACATACCTCTTTCGCTTCGTCCACATTCATCAGTCTCTTCATACATGCTCGTCGGTTTCGAGTACTCTTAACGTTCCCGTCCTTGAGAGTCCGATCGATTTGATCCAGGTAGTTGGAACGTGGCCTTCCTCTGCCTCTTCTTGCACACACTTTTGCTTATAATATACTTATACCTATGATAACATTCCGACATAAGAATTCCACACTCTTCCTTAGTATCTATATTTAGGCACAAGTTCTTGAATTAGATTCGTTCAGTAAAACCTAGACACCCTGAAAATATCAATCGGTTCAAATATTACATGCAATAGGTACCTACATACATATCATCACGCCAAGTCCCTAACGGGGTGCAGTGTAGTTCAATATTCGGTTGAAGAATTGAAGTTTAATACTATTGGAAGTCTTTTTAAATAAGCGAATGTTATTATTGAACCCTTGATAAAATCGTTTTACCCAGCTACTTTTCCCGCTGTAAATCGATTTGCAACCTTAATGCAGGATTGCATGCAAAATTAATACCTACCTAGATCACATCACTCCGGAATATCATAGCTTTCCATAGGTACGTGAAAGATTTTTTAAATCGGTTTAGTCTTTTTTGAATTTATAAATCTATATATATAAAATTGTTATGTTGGTTTGTGTACGCTTCAAAAACTCAAAAAGTTCTGCACCGATCGAGCTGAAATTTTAGCATGACATAAAACGCATCAAGGATTGTTTTTATCTATTTTTTACATCAGTCACATATCCACAGCGAAGCGTGGCAGGGTACAGATAGTTACACTGTCAGTTACATAATATATATATATACTCACGCCTTCCCACAAGGGTCCCCGAAGGGGTAGGTATCGCCATCTGTCACGTTGGCACCTAAGATACCTCTGGCGGAAAGTGGGTGTGTGGGTATTACCTATACACCTCTGCCTAGTTACATAATGTGGTGTTTAAATGTACATAGTGATGGAATCGCGCGATTGGCCACATAATACCTATTGGCATGCTAATGTTGTCGAAGGTAGGTATTTATAAATTACAACTACAATGCAATATTTTAAAAACAATAAAATACACGTCAAAATTACCTATCTATACGATATTTTTTAGGAAAATTACAATTTAAAAATGGAGCCGTGGTGGCCGAGTGGTTCGAGCAGTTGCCTGCGACGCAAAGGTCGCAAGTTCGAATCCCGACTGTACCAATGAGTTTTTCTGAACTTAAGTACAGTGATTAGTCACACCACGAGCTTTACGGTGAAGGAAAACATCGAGAGGAAACCTGCATACCTACGTCTGAGAAGAAATTCAAAAGACGTATGTAATAGTCGTGCTTGAGTAACGGCGATGGACTCGCCATCTGTCACGTTGGCACCTCATATACCTCTGGCGGAAAGTGGGTGTGTGGGTATTACCTATAAATACACCTCTGCCTACCCCTTCGGGGACCCTTATGGGAAGGCGTGAGTATATATATATATATATATATATATATATATATTATGTAACTAACAGTGTAACCATCTGTACCCTGCCACGCTTCGCTGTGGATATGTGACTGATGGATATGTGGCGTGAGGATATATTAAAAATCATAGTTTTATTAAATTTATCATAAAAATAATCCTTTGTGGAATATTACCCAGTATCTTTCACTACAATACCATTTGAACAATTAAAAACATTCCTCTTTATAATATTATCTTGTATATATCGCATAAATAAGTAGGTATTGTTTATACGAGTATAAGATAAATCAATCCATCAATTATATCTTTAAATGTCATAAAAATTCGTGAATTCATTCATAGGCTTGCAAACACGCCATTGTATCCACTCCAGTGAGCAACCATTGCCAGCCAACGTCACGATACCATCTGACCATCGGGTCGGTGGTCTATCCTGTAGGTATCGTTCTTTAAGGCCCCCATTCTGTTGCTGCCTTAGTTCACCTCCCATCGTCCTGAAGTCACCACCACTCGTAGTTACCTATATCGACCACATTAATTCTTTGACGTAGTATTTCAGGACACGAAATGAACCACCTTCAACCATTTTCGAATCTTATCTTACTTCTTACTAATAATATAAATGTGAAAGTTTGTAAGTTTGGATGTTTGCGGTTCTTTCACGGCCAAACGGCTGAACCGATTTGGCTGAAAGTTGAAATGGTGATGGCTTATACCTAAGAATAGGACACAGGCTACTTTTTTTTTGTCTTGAAAATTGAAAGTTCTAATATTATAAAGTATGATGCTCTTTCACGGTATAGTGGCTGAACCGATTCTGGCAGGAAAATACATAAGCTACTTTTTCGAACTCCACGCGGGCGAAGCCGCGGGCATAAGCTAGTAGGATATAAATCTATACTAAAATTATAAAGATGCATAGTTTTGTTTGTTTGTTTGAAAGCGCAAATCTCAGGATATACAGAACCGATTTAAAAAAAATATCAGCTGAAAGCCAGTTTATTGTGGAAGGTTTAAGGCTATATATCTACAAGTATATATTTACTCGAGGGAGCGAAACTATACTCATATATATGTATAATCAAATTTAGCCGGGCACAGGTATATATATATATATATATATATATATATATATATATATATATATATATATTTTTTATACAACAAGAGTGGCAAACAAGCATACGGCCCACCTGATGGGAAACGGTTACCGTAGCCTATTTACGCTCACGACACCGAAGTATCACTTGCGCGTTGCCACTCTGTGTTCGGAGAGTTACAGTGTGTTAGCAGCATATTGGGTTTAATCCCTCTGCTTCCAACACAATGTAACAATCCTCCCCCCTCCCCAAGGAGCTCATTTTCTGGAAACCTTATTCACCGCGTAGGAACACAACACAAAAAAATTGTGTTATTTGGCTACGGACTTCTATAAGGTGGAGGTCCTGCCCCAGTCGGGCAGCTCCAAATTCGAACGGAGAATCCGTTATGCCCTACCTCTTTCTAGTAACTTGCTATGCAATGCATTGATAAAATAAATAATAGTAAAAAAAAACTAAAAAACACGCTTTTTATAGGAAACCGAACTAAAAAATAGAAAAGAAATTTATTTTCTATTTTTTAGTTCGGTTTTCTATAAAAAGCGTGTTTTTTAGTTTTTTTTTACTATTATTTACTTTCTACTTTTTAGTTATTAGTGTATTGTCATCGGTCCTCGATCAGTCTACAAAGTTTGAACGAAATCTGGCCGTTTAAAGTGGGTCAAAATCGAGCTCAAAGAAGTCGGTTACATACATACATACATACATACATACATACATACAGGTGAAGCTAATATAAAGCGTGTAATATCGCAGTAACGACCATAAACGTAGTTAACACTCGTAATCCGTTTTATCAAAACATACTATGTAGGTACCTGTACGGGTACGGGCACCTGTACGGAAACAAATGCGGTTTCGAAGCCTCTCACAGCATTTGCCAACGATGAGATTGTAAACTAAATGTGGATTTATCGTTATAAGAACATCATTATAATAGAAGATTTGTATAATTTTGTATATTATTATTATTATTATAGTTATCCTGATCACTGTCCGCGAGGATAAGCTAAGCGAGAGATTTGTAAAAATGTATTATAATTGAACAAAGCTACTTGTACATAGGACTAATAGTACAGTCATTAAATTAACATTGTTAATAAAATTATATTCATAAACTATGGTTTTTTGTGTTATTTTATCCATTTAGATTTCTTTATAAAAGCCGCGGTGTTCGAAAAGTCGAAGCCGAATCCCGACTGTACCAATGAGTTTTTCTCAACTTAAGTACAGTGGTTAGTCACACCACGAGCTTTACGGTGAAGGAAAACATCGAGAGGAAACCTGCATACGTCTGAGAAGAAATTCAAAGGCGTATGTATCGTTGTGCTTGAGTAACGGCTAGGAACTCGGCATCTGTCATGTTGACACCTAAATCATATCTCTTTTGTGATTGTGTGGCTACTGCCTACAAACCCTCTGCCTTCCTCTTGGGGGATCGTTGTGGGAAGGTGTGATGATATTTGTAGAATCAATTCGGATAGTATCTGCGATGTTTAACTGAAACACTAATAATTAAAATGGCTAACAGTGTGTCTGTCACGAACCACCGTGAGCCTATAAATTATTTTTAATTAAATGTTCCTATGGAAATAAATTGACAGCCGCAGGTGGTCTTGAGCTGACTTGAATTATTTATATCATATAACGTAAATTCCGATTTCCAATAATATACATACTGTCATCCACGAAGGCGCGCCCCACCAATTTGTAGTCGAGGGGGCCGCGGGATGCGGGGAGTATGACCCGAGTGTATTAATTGTAGTGTGCGTGTGCACTCATAGGCAACCAGTGTGTACAGATAATACTCAAACATTAGTGGAAAGTTGCACACTTACACCATAAACTATATGGAAGAATAGTGGGGCACGTCTTCGCGGATGGCACTATATATAATTAGGTAATGCATATTACTAGCGACTTGTTAAGAAATGTTTTAGATAAACAACATTTTTGAAAGCGCAGGCTTTGGTTCGGTCTAAAATCCGAATGGGTTACAAGCAAATATATCAATAGAGTGAAATATTTTATTATATGACTCGCCTTTTTAATAATAATAATAATAAAAAACGTTTATTCAAGCACAATATACACAAGTCGGAAACTACAAAATTGCTTATAAACTAATGAGTATATACTTATAGCTTATATATAAAAAAAGCCGTGGTGGCCGAGTGGTTCGAGCAGTTGCCTGCGACGCATAGGTCGCAAGTTCGAATCCAATGAGTTTTTTCTGAACTTAAGTACAGTGATTAGTCACACCACGAGCTTTACGGCGAAGGAAAACATCAAGAGGAAACCGCATGCATACGTCTGAGAAGAAATTCAAAGGCGTATGTATAGTCGTGCTTGAGTAACGGCGATGGACTCACTAACTGTCACGTTGGCACGTAAAATATATCTCTGGCATAAAGTGGGTGTGTGGGTACTACGTATACACCTCTGCCTACCCATTCGGGGACCATTATGGGAAGGCGTGAGGATTATTTATATTATACTAGATGGTAATATAATTGTAGCGATAGACTTCGTTTTATACAAGTCCATTAATTTGTTTATTCCGCGTGCAAGCTTTGCATAAGCCGCTTGTGTTAAGCGAGCAATAAATTGTCCAGAATTGCCTGCCCTGCCTCTGCCTACCCATTCGGGGAAGGAACCCTTCGTTCATTATGCTTCTAGCACTGCCCCTTCTCTGCATAAGGTCGGCAGTGGTTGAAGGATTGTTGGGCAGGGATAACCGTTTACCAGCACGCGGACCTAATGTTGTAAATTAATTAGTTAATATAGTAAGTTTGTTAGTTGTAAAGATGATATCATACAAACGTAAAACATTTCTTACATACACGGAAAACACGATGGAATATCTATCAACACGTTTGTCGTGTACATATCCTACGCTAGATGTGCCCGCGACTTCGTCCGCGTGGAATAAAATAGCAAGCAGCAATAAAGTTATAGTAAGAAAAAAACTAAAATAAAATTAGCTTAAGTTACTCCTTATACATCACCTAGCCAGTGAAGTCCCGTCAAAATCAGACCAGCCGTTTCAAAGATTAGCCGAAACAAACAGACAGAAAGGCATGTATAAATGTGTATACATCCATATGCATTTAGTAAAAAGATTTTTTAAAATATTACAAACAGACACTACAATTTTATTTATTTGTATAGAAATGAACATACATATCTGGTGTTTATACGTGTCATACATTGATTGAGTAATTACTGCGAACCAAATAGGACTCTATACAATCGTAATTACTCGGTATTTTGTTTGTTTTAGTGCGACATCACGCAAAAGGCGATAGTGAAGCCATTTTGTTATAATTTTTCACGCCAAGGAAGCAATTACAAAGGAGGAAGCATTAATAAAGTGTTTTGTTATGAATTATTATGGTTGGCACACACAAGGAGTGAATGTGTCAATGAGGTTTTATCTTTTACATCAATGGAGTATGACAGTTGATTTGTCGCGCAGGTAGCGGTCTTCTGTGTTCCGCAGTCTTTGTTTTTTATCCTGTTAAACGTCAAAGTTTGTAGGGATGTTACCCCTCTTTCATGAAACTACTGAACTGAGTTGTCTCAAGTTTGGCATAGAGATTATTAGCGGAAAAATATTACGCGGGGGAAATCGCGAGGCGCAACTAGTACGTTATATATCTCTTGACACCTGTCTTGACTGTCTGTCTCTTGTCTATGCTCTATTCTCCAGGGAAAACTTCAACGGGTCGTTTCATTCATTCATTCGTTCAGAGCCTGAGCGTTCTCGCACAGGGCGAGACCTGTTTGGTTGCAAATCTTAGTGGAACGTGCTTTAAAAAGCCGTGGTTGCCGAGTGGTTCGAAAGGTTTCCTGCAACACAAAAAATGTGAGTTCGAATCTCGACGTTACCAATGAGTTTTTCTGAACTAAAGTACAGTCATTAGTCACGCCACTTGGCTTACGGTTAAGGAAAACATCGAAACCGATTACGAAGAAATTCTAAGACGTATGTATAGTCGTGCTTGAGAAACGGCGATAGATTCACCGTCTAGCCCGTTGACACCTAAAAATATATCTCCGGCGGAAAGTGCGTGTGTAGGAAATACACACCTCTGAATACCCATTTGGGAAATAATTTCCGTTTTCCTTTGCCAACAATTAGGTCCACACTTTAGCTTACTCTCGCTTACTCGCTGCTCTCGGTCGTTGGTATGAAGGGGTCGAATCCACGACCGTGCAAGATATCCGCTTGACCACAGACCAACGGGGTCGTCAAATATGTTTTATCAAGACCGTTTAAACTTAAGTGACATTCAACATTCACCTCAAATCGGTTAACAGACCTGTCAAAGTCACTAGTGGCCATTGCTGTTTTTTCAAACGAAGCAGCTCAAAAGCCGGGGCGTCGAACTGGACATGATAATTACAACTCAAACAAATTAACGGACGTATCGATGGCTAATGAGCGCTGTACGGACGGACAGACGTCTTCAACTTGCGAGTATTAGCAGTTGCGTACTCTAGACTTATCTGATGGTAGAATTTTTTTTTGTTTCTTTAATGGCGTTGAGGTTTGTACTGAGTAAGTAATTACTTTTCTAGACCTGACGTGTCTGGGAAGGTGGGGTGGAAGACATGTCGTGATTGTAGCGTGAGCTAATGAGTGTTTATTTTTGCTTAACATATTGTACCACTTCTCTTAGGTGAAATAAATGTGATACGCTTTGTGTCCATCAAAGACTAAATTATAAAAAAATATTGACGCGAAAGAGGTCTAAGGTATATGTTGACTAGAATGAATGGAACAGCGCTTTATTAATTCTGTTTAGCCTGTGGAGGTTAGATAAACCAAAACTCCTGTCTGCGAAGTTCGGGGTGGCGGGTAGTGGGGGCGGAAATTTGCCCTCACACCAGGGCCGCAGAAAGCGGCGATATGTTTTAGGTACCAACGTGACAGATGGCGAGTCAGGCGCCGGTACTCAAGCACGACTATGAATACGTCTTTGAATTTCTTGTCAAACAGGTTTTTCTTGATGTTTCCCTTCACCATCTTTAAAAAAAAACATCTTTGAGATAAATACCTACTTAGGCACAAGTAGCACTAAGCGATTCAACAAACTGACATCCATTATGACATAATTATTAAAACGGGACAAATAAAAATAAGATCTCCAAAATATTTTGTCAACTAAATAAAAAAAAACAACCGCGGCTGTAGAGTTGTGCCTGGGTAAAAAAGTTGAGCAGTCACAAGCTGTCAGTTTGACAGCTGACAGCGACGGCGCCGGCGCGGAGATCTCAATAGGCCTACCAGGAAACTAAAATAATTTGTTTAATTTTATCTATAGCCTTAAGATAATACAGTTTCATATAATATTATAAGTTTGGCTACAATTTACTTATTTAAAATAAAAACTAAATTGTAAGCAAATAATAATTAAAATGTTTGTACTCGAAACCGGCGAGAATGTATGAAGAGACTGACGAATGTGGACGAAGCGAATGAGGTATGCAGGTCTAGAGAGAATTGGCGCTCTATACTCTCTGCCTACCCCGCTAAACGGCGGAGTTTTTTTATTTTTTTATTTATGTATAGTCGTGCTGGAGAAACGGCGATGGACTCGCCATCTGTCACGTTGGCACCTAATATACCTCTGGCGGAAAGTGGGTGTGTGGGTATTACCTATATACACCTCTGCCTACCCCTTCGGGGACCCTTGTGGGAAGGCGTGAGGATATATTATTATTTTTTGTTTTTTTTTTTTTATTAAACTTCTAAACGTATAAAGTGTCTCTCTTCAGCGTAAAGCTCGCGGTATAATTATTGCACAGCATGGGGCCTTCAAGAAAGGTGTGAATTGATTCTTGTTGGGTCGTCGATACCCCTGGTATTGCAAGCTTCCATAGGCTTACCATAAAAAAAAAACAGCGTTACATTGACTAATCACTGGATTTGTAGTCCCCACAGATAGATATATTCATAAATACATACGACATTCAAGACTATGGTACAAATACTCGTGTTCATCACACAAATATCTGCCCTCAGCAGGAATGGAACCCACGACCTCAAGTTTCGCCAGTAGATCTAACCACTGGACGAGACGGCCGACCGATAATGAATTATCGGACTGTGTTGTCCGTTACCCGTCTTACACGTACTTTATTAAGGCTCGAGTCACAATAATTAAGCCTGATGTACAAGCCGAACCGTATTACCTAAATGACACAAAAAATCTATCAACAAAAGGACACCCCGACAGATAATTACGTTAGCCTGCGGCGTATTCATGATTAATTCCATCTGCAGACCATCCATCATGGAACGCCACGCGAATTTGCTATCCGGTTGCCAAGTGACAGCTACCAAAACATTAATACAATTCATAAGGAGACTATAGATAGTGCCATCCTCGAAGACGCGCCCCACCAATTTCTAGTCGAGGGGGTCGCGGGTTGCTTAGTAGGACCCGAGTCTATTCATTGTAGCGTGCGTGTGCACTCACAGGTAATCAGTGTGTACCGACTCAAACATTAGTGGAAGGTTGCACACTTACACTATGAACTATAGGGAGGAATTGTGGAGCGCGTTTTGGTGGATGGCACTATCTATAAGGTGGCCGAGTGGTTCGAGTAGTTGCCTGCAACACAATTGCATGTTCGAAACCCGACTGTACCAATGAGTTCTGAATTTAAGTACAGTGATCAGTAATATTACGAGGTATTAGTAACTTTACGGCGAAGGAACATATCGAGAAGAAACCTGCATAGGTACGTTCGAGGAGAAATTCAAAGACGAAGGTATGTAGCTTAGTCGTGCTTACTTGTCACTTTTAATTTTTTTCTTTTTTTTTTTAAACTTATATAATTATCCGATATGATAGTTTATTTGTAAGTTTGAAACATCGTTTTCTACGCCTACGTAAAAGGGACCAAATGTTAAAAAAGAAAGTCTGGGAGTTTGTTATGCCGTTTCTTCTCCTGACAGGGTTTTTTCCTTAGAAACGATAGCTTTGGATTTATATCTAGTAAGTATGTGACGTTAAAAAAGTGTTACCTGTGTCCCTTACGTTGAATAAATGATTTTGATTTTTATCACGCATCTACCGGACTGGCTGAAATCGCGAGGCAAAGCTAGTGAGCAAGTCACTCACGGTACCCAATCATCCTCCACCCTCAGTAACATGATTTAGTACCAACTTTATGCGCCACCAAATTGGCTGCACCCATGCCGGCCGCCGTCCGAGCCGCAAGCCAAGAGCCAAGGTAACCACAGGCATAAATCATGCATTTGCGACCTCAACAAGCTGTCACCAGACCCAATAAAAATTTTCCTAATGTGACAAGCTCTCGTGTGGTATTCGCTATATAATATGAGGTAAGTATTATTCACTATATATCCTCACGCCTTCCCATAAGGATCCCCGAAGGGGTAGGCAGAGGTGTATAGGTGCCAACGTGATAGATGGCGAGTCCATAGCCGTTACTTAAGCACGACTATACATACGCCTTTGAATTGCTTCTCAGACGTATGCAGGTTTCCTCTCGATGTTTTCCTTCACCGTAAAGCTCGTGGTGTGACTAATGTATTTAATACTATTCACTATTAAACGATATTTGATATATATTCCTAAATATATACATGTTTCTGATCATCCTTACGAAACATAAACTTGCAAGGTGTTTCGACTTTTCTGAGGAGAAGTGTATTATGTTTCTTACATCGCTAAGGTGAGATATAAGCTTAAGGTCCGGCTGGTGTCAAGCGGTTACCGCCGCATATAGACTCTAACAACACCAGGGGTTTGGGCAGATAACTCCTGAAGAACTGTTTTCGGTACGTATATATGGATATGCACGTATACTAATGTAATTTTTGCTCTAGATCAATAAATATTTATGAGTTATTGATTAATACCTAAGAGAGCTGAGCAGTAATCTTTTAGTAGCAGTAGTGTTGTAATGGATGGATGTATGTCAGTCAATCACGCTAAAACGGCTGAATGGAATCACGTGTAATTTGGCACAAAGATAGAATATGAGCTGTATTAATAGTTAAGATATGCTTTATTACAGAAGAAACACGAATCCTAAAAATCGAGCTTCATATAAAGTAAAAATAATCTAATTACACGGGCGAACAAAATCAAATCAAAATTATCTGTATAATCAAAATATTTCATATCACATAGGCCTAGATGGGCACATTTAAAACGTCGAAAAAAGGTGCACGGTTCTGGTTGGTCGCTTCCAGGGAGAAGAATCCAATTAATTTTGCTAGTATCCTAAAATAAATACATGAATGCAAAGGTCCAAAAGCCAAAGTCCAAAAGCGGCCAAAGCTAGTAACATATAATAATAATAATATATCCTCACGCCTTCCCACAAGGGTCCCCGAAGGGGTAGGCAGAGGTGTATAGGTAATACCCACACACCCACTTTCCGCCAGAGGTATATTAGGTGCCAACGTGACAGATGGCGAGTCCATCGCCGTTACTCAAGCACGACTATACATACGCCTTTGAATTTCTTCTCAGACGTATGCAGGTTTCCTCTCGATGTTTTCCTTCACCGTAAAGCTCGTGGTGTGACTAATCACTGTAGGTACTTAAGTTCAGAAAAACTCATTGGTACACGGGATTCGAACTTGCGACCTTTGCGTCGCAGGCAACTGCTCGAACAGCTCGCAGGCAACTCGGCCACCACGGCTCTAGCTGTAACATGAATATAAATATTTTCTTTCCCTCAAAGCCACTCCTAGCATATTACCGACGGGGTGAGCCAAGCATCCGTGTTATTATCCGGACAAATAAACTTAAGCCCATTGGGGCTTTAAAGAAACATGTCATCGCAGGCCTATTTAGGGCGCGACGTGTCAAGCTAGGGGTGCGCAAAGTTGATTTTGGAGGTAGCACTCGAGTAACCCTGTTGCTTAGTCGCTGAACTGCGGCCCAAAGGAAAAGAACTGTATGTAGCTTATCCGCTCCCTTGGGTAGCAGCACAGTCGATAGCTTGAAGCATTTGTAGCTCAATAAATATACTTTGTAATTCTAAAATCACATTAAAAAACGTTTATTCAAGCACAATATACACACGTCGGAAATTACAAAATTGCTTATAAACTAATTAGTATATACTTATAGCTAAACATAAAACAATAACAAAGCAATAATACAAGTTTGGGGTGAAATAGTGAAACAAGAATGTAATGAAAAAGTAGCCTGGGGTTCTCAAATTAGGCTAGGCCTGTCTCTTGAGTCGTTCCTGAGTAGCTATGTGTTAAAACAGCTAATTTAACTGTGCAAAGCTTCATATAGTTCCGTCCAGAAGTATTTTGGCCTCAAAGAGGAACACACGTCTTTACCAATTTGCGCATTTAATATGATAATAGTAGGATACAAAGAAATTCATACAAGACCCGTACAACATCGGACAAGAGCCATAGTATTCTTAAATTGAAGAAGAAACATACATAGACACAGACAGAGATCCTGACGAGGGGCAGAGATAGAGCGCCAGTTCTCTCTACACTTCCATACCTCATCAGGTAAAGAGACAGACAGTTCAGAGACTGGCTTGGTTCGAGCACTCCAGACGTTTAGATTTGTATTCATATCTGTTTCGTCAATCTTTCTTTACTCATCCTTTCTGCGTCGAAACCAATAGAACATGCCATTCTTCATCTTTACAATAACAAATAACCCTCCTTTACGCCAGTTGCTATGTAAGTTTTTTTCATTGCGGATTCGATTGATTTACATACATGTATAAATAACACGTCGGTTAATCATTTATTCTCATAGAATACTAGTATAGAGATTTCAATGCTCAATTGTAAATGCAACGCAAATGACGTCATTTTATCTCAATCCAGTAGATATTATGTGAAAGTTGCAATTTTCTTGTCAGTGCGAAAATGAGGAAACCGTGTCACCGTATATTTTACACACGGGGTAAAGTATTATGACGCTTTCCAAAAGGGTAGGCAGTGAGGTATTTCATTAAGAGTGAGGAGAAGGAGAAGGAAGAGGGGGTAAGATATAGAAAAAATAAGTTAATCAATTCGTGACTGACACACGGCGACAGACTCGCAATGTAAATAATGTCTTCGGAGGAACTGGAGTGGTAATACCTCTGCCTACCCCTTCTCGATCGTTGTCGAAAAACATAATGACTAGACCGGACGTGTTTACAAATAAATTAGCATCGTTATTCCCCATTTTCTATAAGTTCAAAATGTAAATCTCCTTCGGGCACATTTTTCAACTATACCCAATCATACATTTTATAGATGTACTTAAGTACAGTGATTAGTCACACCACGAGCTTTACGGTGAAGAATAACATCGAGAGGAAACCTGCATACGTCTGAGAAGAAATTTAAAGATGTCGGTATAGTCGTGCTTGAGAAACGATGATGGACTTGGCATCTATCAGATCGGCCCTAAAATATTGCTAGCGAAACAAAGGCTTCAGATTTTTTGGCCTACCCCTTCGGCGTGAAGATAATAGACACAACCGTTGGGATACGTAATTAAATCAGCAAATCGCGTATGACTCCGCTTTGCACCATACACTATAGTCCGTTTCCAATTAACCGCTATTTGCAGGAGCAAAGCGCACAAACCGACGTTTAGTGCGCTCCTATCATTATTGGGGTTTTCCCCGGGGGTTGTGAGGTCTCATGCTACAGTGTAGGTGTTTGATATAGGTACTCGTGTCATTATTGACGACCGTTCAAAGGTTCGATTCCTGTCACGGGTGCATATCTACGTAACTTAATTGTAGTCCAGTTTCCATAATAATTCTGCTTAGTTTGAAACTTACAAACTTGGTAAATTTATGGAACAATCCAAAAGTATATATCTACTAATATAAAAATCTTTCACAAATACTCTGCTGAACGGTATTGGATGAAATTTAGGCACAATGATAGAGTTTTAGATGGAATAACTCATAAGATTATTCGAGAAGAAAAGTAGGTACTTTATAGATCAAATTCCATGGTGCATCCGCTAGACTTAGTTTAGGGTTTATCTAGTATCTTAATGAAAAATAAAGGGGATAGTCGCGACGAAAAGTAACGTCACCAGCTTCAAAGCTTGTACACTTATGTACAAAAGCGTTATCGGAAAGTGATTGTCGAGGGCCTGTGTCGCGAATTGAATTTATGTCCACCCTCGCACGAGAAGTCTATAAACTTGTGAGAGCCATGGTCTAAACACGACTACTCAAGAGTACTTTCTTGAATTTTTGTTAGCATGTAGGGCGTATATTTGACGGCCGTCTGGTCTAGTGGTTAGAGCTCCTGACTGCGAAACTTGAGGTCGCGGGTTCGAATCCCGCTGAGGGCAGATATTTGTGTGATGAACACGAATATTTGTACCTTAGTCTTAGATGGCCTATGTATTTAAGTATATATCTGTCTATATAAGTAAATATATCGTTGACTAGTTACCATAACACAAGCATTGCTTAATTTGGGACTGGGTCAATTTGTGTGGAATTGTCCCAGGTATTTAGGTATATATTTATATATATTTACATATCTAGACGCCTTCCCACAAAGGTCCCCAGAGGAAGGTGGGCAGAGTTAAGTTGGTAGTACCAACACACCCACTTTCCGCTAGTTATATTTTAGTTATCACCGTGACAGGTGGCGAGTCTAGTACGTTTCTCAAGCACTATTACGTCTCATATTGTACTATAACACCTTTGCCTAGCCCCTTGCGGGATGGTGTGAAGATATATGATATTTATTGATATACAAAGCGAAAGTGTGCAAGAAGAGAAGGAAGAGAAAGACCACGTTCCGACAACCTAGATCAAATCAGGGCGATCGAGGACGAGAACGTCAATAGTACTCTAAACCGGCGAGAATGTATGGAAGGACAGATGAATGTGGACGAAGCGAAAGAGGTATGCTAGAGTAGAGACAACTAGCGCTCTATTCTTTGCCTACAAAGTTAGGAGCTCGCCGTGATTATTACTATATGTATAAGAAATATTAAATTATAGAATCCGAAGAAAAACCAGGACCAAACCGAAAATAGGAAAACAGAAAAGCGAGAGATTAGCTTTCCTATAAACCTTTTATTAGTTAAAGCTTTCGAATCTGAATGCCTATATGAAATTTCCAAGGATGTAGGTTAGTAGAGTGACGCCCTACGAGACAGTGACCCGAAGCCCGCGGCGTTGCGGACCCCAGGATATTGCACTGCCACCCAACATAGTCATCTGTCGGACTTAATTTGCGCTACGCTGTTTATTCCTGCGCATATTACACACCTAATATTACACACCTAATATCCTACTAATATTATATACTATGTAAGTATTGTATTATAATAATATAAATAATAATAATATAAAAAATAAAGCCGTGGTGGCCGAGTGGTTCGAGCAGCTGCCTGCGACGCAAAGGTCGCAAGTTCGAATCCCGACTGTACCAATGAGTTTTTCTGAACTTAAGTACAGTGATTAGTCACACCACGAGCTGAACGGTGAAGGAAAACATCGGGAGGAAACCTGCATACGTCTGAGAATAAATTCAAAGGCGTTTGTATAGTCGTGCTGTAGTAACGGCGATGGACTCGCCATCTGTCACGTTAGCACCTAATATACCTCTGGCGGAAAGTGGGTGTGTGGGTATTTCCTATACACCTCTGCCTACCCCTTCGGGGACCCTTGTGGGAAGGCGTGAGGATATATTATTATATTATAAATAATAATAAATACCTGGGACAATTCCACACAAATTGACATAGTCCCAAATTAAGCAAAGCTTGTGTTATGGTAACTAGACAACGATATATTTACTTATATAGATAGATATATACATAAATACATAGGACATCCAAGACTAAGGTAAAAATACTCGTGTTCATCACACAAATATCTGCCCTCAGCGGGATTCGAACCCGCGACCTCAAGTTTCGCAGTCAGGAGCTCTAACCACTAGACCAGACGGTCGTCAAATTGTATTGTATTGTATTGTAACAAAATATGTAAGTATTCTTGTTCCTCTTTCACGCCAAAACTACTGAACTAATTGCATGAAATTAGGCATCAATTATTAACTGATTAACACATAGATTATGTTTAATTACAGAAATATTTGTTTACGCAAGTGAAATTGCAGAGCACAGTTTGTTGTATCGGTTGTACGGTCTTTGAATTTCTTCTCAGACGTATGCAGGTTTCCTCTCGATGTTTTCCTTCACAGTAAAGCTCGTGGTGTGACTAATCTCTGTACTTAAAGTTTAAACTTGCATTCTTTACGTTGCAGACTACTCGGCTGCCACGGCTAACATACATAACAACTTATCAAAGAATACATTATTTTCTTCCAATATTTCAGAAAGCGCTAAGACTACCAACGTGTTATTTTTGCAACACATTTGTTGCTACCCCTAGAGCAGAGGTAATAAATACATAGGTGAGTAAAGTATTTTATTATCAGTTACTAGTCTTAAATAAAAAAAAAACTTACTATTGGGATCGCGCGTTTTCACCAGTGTATAAAATAATTTCTTTTATGGTTTTTTCTGGATTAAAACATTATATGTTCTAGCTCATATCTTTTATCTATAACTAGCTGTCCCGCCCAGCTTCGCTCGGGTGAAAAAGTTAAATTGCCCGTAACACGATCGCAGCGCCACCTATTGGGTCCAATTATAAATCTAAACCATTCTCGAATCTAGCTTAAGACACACAGAAAGCTTCGCCCGGGTAAAAAAGGTAAAATTCTTGAAACTCGATCGCAGCGCCACCTATCGGGTCCAATTTAATATAGCCTATGTTACTCGGGGATAATGTAGCTTTCCAAAGGTGAAAGAATTTTTGAAATCGGTCCATTAGTTTCGGAGCCTATTCATTACAAACAAACAAACAAATCTTTCCTCTTTATAATATTAGTATAGATCTCTCTCTGTGTCAAATTTCGGAAGATTCCGTTCAGTAGCTTTTGCGTTAAGGAATTACAAACACCCACACATTTCGCATTTATCATATTAGTACGATAATCACAACAGGAACACACTACAGAAGCAATGCCAGTACGATCATCAAGTGGATGTATTGCCCAGACAGCTCCCGTCTAGCCTCCCAATCTTCCCGTTCGTTCCCGTTGACTTGAACGTCGTGCCCTATCCAAAACGACGCAATGTCAAATAATAAAAAGTATTGAATTCTCAGTTTTTTTCTATAGGGCAGTACCATCCGTACCCTTCAATAGAAAACATTTTTCTTTAATTTAACTTCGCAATTAGCAGTTTTTTGCTAAAGTCATTATGTCGACTTATTCACACGTTAAAATGTCAAGTTCTGAGAAATGTTGATATTCCCGCACGGGGTTCGGGAAAGGAGTTGTATCGTTTTGTTCTTATATCCTTATCCTATCATCATACCATCATTAAATTATCATCATACCATCATCGTGCCACCATCATACCATCTACCATCATCATGGATCTATCCATCAAGTACATATGCTGGCAGGTGAGTGGAAGGCTATTTTATATGAGAGTCTAGCATATGCGGAAAGATGCCCATAACTTCTACACTATCTGTGTAAGTATCTGTATGTCTGTGTATCTGATATCTTTTGTTAATATACATTTTCACTTTCTGCTGAGTGATATTATTTTACAGAGAAGACATGCGGTTAGACCGCATTGCTCTTTAAAATACTCCTGCGCAGATGACCGGTTCCGAATATTGGTCTCATATTTTATACCCGCTTAGAAGACACATCTGTTGTTCATTTGTTTTTGAGTTCGCATTGTTACCATAGAATTATGTGACCTACGTCATGCTAATTAAACAAAATAAATAGATAAATTACTATTTTACTTAACGCTATTCGAAGAGGGTTGGCCGAAGAAATCCTATGCATCATTAATGCTATGCATATATTATTAAGTGTTAATATATTCGCCCAACAATATTGAAGGAATAAGAACGTCAAGAGTACCTACTCGTAACTGGAGAGTATGTATGTAGAGACTTATGGATGTGGCTGAAGCGAAAGAGATAACATAGGAGAGAACTGGCCCTCCACTCTCCCTGCCCACCCCGTTAGATTTTTTTTTATACAACAAGAGTGGCAAACAATGATACGGCCCACCCGGAAAACGGTTACCGCAGCCTATTTACGCTCACAATACCGAAGTATCACTTGCGCGTTGCCACTCTGTGTCCGGAGAGTTATACTATGTTCTCGTAGTGTGACTATCAATGAACTCCATCCAATGTCAATAGGCGGCGTTAACCGCTTACCATCAGGCGGACCGCATGCTTGCTTGCCACCCGTGTGGCATACAAAAAATACTTTAGTTTAGTAAAACGCATTGAAACTGTCGGGATTTGAACTTGCTACCTTTACGACTCGAACCACTCGCTTAACCTAGCCTTACATTGTCCGTGATAAGTATTCAAGTTGTGGGTCTGTCAACTCTACACTAACAATAGGCAATCATACCCAAAATGGCTTGTCCTTTCTCCGTATCAGGCAGTCGAACGTACGTCATACAGATGTAACAAAAACTCATACAGTTTTGATGTATGAGCGAGTTTACTGAGTCGATAAGTCAGACGGATCGGCGGTAGATAATAATATCAAGTCTGTTTTTATAGGAATTAATGAGCTTCTTTTCAAACGTATGTAGGTTCCTCTCAATGTTTGCCTTCACTGTAAAGCTGGTAGTCTGCCTAATCACTATATTATAGAGGTATTGCTAGAGAATCGAGACCTCTCGTGACAGGCTGGAACATATCTCGCTCAGAGAATCAGCATCGCTATCCAGCGTGGCAATGCTGCTAGCCTTCTTGGCACGTTGCCTTGGGCCTCAGGATTATAATAATATATAATATGCTGTATGTAAATAATATATATATAAATTGCTGTTAGTGTAAATTAAATTGTTTAGAGAAAATTATTTCTACAGACCGTACGGGCTGTAGTACGTACAGGCGGTAGCGGGCTCAAACTTGCAACCCTCATTTCGTCGGCCACTACACATACCACTCGGCTATCATGGCTTTTTATATTTTCTTACGATGTTAACTATAAAGTAGACCTCCAGGGTGGTCCTAAAGGCAAAGAATTTGTAGAAATTTCCATCCGCAAAAGGGGACGAAGTGTTGCAAGAAACTGTATATTTGTTGCATAATTATTCTGTCTGTAGCTTCTGATATCAAAGTAGTTTTTACCTTCACTATTTCCATTAACAGACTGGCGTTAACCTATCAATTAGGCTAAAGGGAAATTGTTAGCTCTGAAACGCAACACGTTAGGCTATAATTAAGTCATAAGCTAGTCTGGAACAAAAACTCTAGAGTCATTAGATAGAATCGCCCTTTACTCAATCAAAAGGTCATAAAAGGTGACGCGAAAAACGGTAATATATCTTCACACCTACCCACAAGGGGTAGGCAGAGGTACAACACACTCTCTTTCCGACTGAGACATTTTGAGGTGACGTGAAAAATTGCGACACCATATTTTTCAAGCTCGTCGAATTTCCTCTCGATGTTTTCTTTCACCGTAAAGCTGGTGGTGTGACTAGACAATGTAGTTAAGTTCGGAAACTCATGGCTTACGTTCTGTATTCGAATCGCAGTCTTTGTGTTGCTGGCTACTCGAACCACTTGGCCACCATGGCTCACTTTTCATTTGTTACTTTTTCTGTAGTGAATGTGTTATTCTTAGTATGGCCACGTAGTGTTTTTATGGAAATAGCAAGCACTGACACACATTTAGGTAATACGATGAATAGCTGCCACGGTTTTACTTACGATAAACCATTGAATACATACATACAACTTTGTCATCCCTTTTCTTGACTTTTTGCAAGGCAGTTTCGATAAATATGCCTTCATACCATACGCCGTAGCGGTGGCTGCACCACTGGTGCAGCTTCTGCGACCCCACTTGAGGCTACCTTTGAGGCAAGATAGCCTCGAAATTAGTATTGTTAAATAAAGTGATACATATCTACCTATTATAGAAAACATCGAGAGGAAACCTGCGTCATAAGCTTGAGAAGAAATACAAAGCGTATACAGTCATGCTTCAGTAACGGCGAAAGCGCCATTTGTCATGTGAGCCCTAAAATTTGTCTCTGGCGTATAGCAATGGCGTATAGCAATACACATCTGCCTACCCTTTCGGGAACCCTTCTGGGAAGGCGTGAGGATATTATTATTACCTGTTATCTTCACGCCGAGTCCATCAAGTATGTAGAGAGATTACAGCCCGAGTTCTCTCTAGACTTACAAATCTCTTTAGTTTCTTTAGTACTCTTGACGCTCCCATCCTTGAGTGTTCAATGGATTTGATTGGTAGATTTTTCCTGGTAAAAATCATATCCATATCTTAAACCAGATAATTAGCCGTAGTCTGTGCTAAAGTTCATCTATTTCTGTTCAGCCGTTCTGGCGTATTTGAGAAACCAAAACCCAGACAAACTTACATATTTATAGTATTAGTCGGAATCATGGGGAGTTGTAAAAAGTCGTGATGGCCGAGTGGGCTAATTAGTCACCTGTGAAGGATTACAAGTACAAGTCCGGTGGTCTGAACCACTGAGTTTCTTTGAACTTAAGTACAGAGATTTGTCATACGAGCTATATGGTGAAGGAAACTTTATGCACTATCCATTTTTAAGTATGAGAAGTATTCAATTTGAAAAGCATTATAGGTACGTGACCGGAAAAGTCGTGTTTGATGGCAAATACAATCATGCCATCTCAAAAACCCATTGGTAGGGACCGTCAGGATGCGAACTTGGAATTGCGATGCTACGCCAACCACTCGGCCACCACGAGTTGTCCTTCTAATATTTATTTATTTATTTATTATTATTATATATTATAATATGGATGTTCTTTACTCAATCACGCCAGAACGGATACATATTGGCACAAATATAAATTATTAACGGCGATGCACTCGCCATCTGTCACGTTGGCACCTTAAATATATCTCTAGCGGAAAGTGGGTATGTGGGTACTGCTTATAACACCTCTGCTCACCTCTTCGGGGACCCTTGTGGGAAGGCGTGAGGGTGTAATACAGGCTTTTTTTTTTAAATATATTCCATGTATAAAAACGACTTTTCTACAAATTTATTATATATTTATTATATAACCGAGTGCACTAAATAATATTAACTTGTAAACAAGAGTACCTCACGCGATGGCAGCAGTTCCAATCAGCGTGTTAGCGCCAACGCGGTTCAATTTTTGTCCAATCTCTCGTATTTCCGCCGCCGGGTCGCTTCCCGGCGGAAACGAGAGCCGAGTGTAGCCTCCGCCGAAGGGGATAACTGACTGAATGTAGGAAAAAAACGAATAACTGATACATTACATTATATAACATTACATTATCTATATATATATATATATATATATATATATATAATAATATAGGACATCCCATTTTTGAAATCACTCATCACGAAATCTCAGGAACTATAAGGCCGATTGACTTGAAATTTGGTGTAGAGGTCAGCTAAGAACGGATTTTGTGAAACTCCACCCGCAAGGTGGAGTGCGGAGAGATCCCATTTGTGAGCTCACTCATTAGGATATCTCAGGAACTATAAGGCCGATTGACTTGAAATTTGGTGTAGAGGTCAGCTAAGAACGGATTTTGTGAAACTCCACCCGCAAGGTGGAGTGCGGAGAGATCCCATTTGTGAGCTCACTCATTAGGATATCTCAGGAACTATAAGGCCGATTGACTTGAAATTTGGTAGGAGTATTCCTTACGCGGTGTAGAGGTCAGCTAAGAACGGATTTTGTGAAACTCCACCCGCAAGGTGGAGTGCGGAGAGATCCCATTTGTGAGCTCACTCATTAGGATATCTCAGGAACTATAAGGCCGATTGACTTGAAATTTGGTAGGAGTATTCCTTACGCGGTGTAGAGGCTCAGCTAAGAACAGATTTTATGAAACTCAACTTTTTTTTTAAAAACACGTTTTCAACTATTGCCAATAGGGGAAGCATTAGTTGAAAAACGTGTTTTTTTTTACTTTTTCACCCGGGCGAAGCTGGGCGGGACAGCTAGTATATATATACATGGTTCCCTAGATGCTATTATATTACTTATATATATATCCTCACGCCTTCCCACAAGGGTCCCCGAAGGGGTAGGCAGAGGTGTATAGGTAATACCCACACACCCACTTTCCGCCAGAGGTATATTAGGTACCAACGTGACAGATGGCGAGTCCATCGCCGTTACTCAAGCACGACTATACATACGCCTTTGAATTTCTTCTCAGACGTATGCAGGTTTCCTCTCGATGTTTTCCTTCACCGTAAAGCTCGTGGTGTGACTAATCACTTATATATTATTTAATTATATATTAATACTAACACTGTATAAAGAGCACAAGAAATTATGGTTCAGCAAAGCGCGAGTATTACCCTTGGCTTTGCGCCCATAGCGGTGGTAACCGCTTACCACCCAGCGGATCGCACGATTGTACCACCTATGTTGCCACCTCAGTGGTATCAAAACCCCGCGAACCAATGTGGGGCGCAGTAAGTACTAAGTACCGACATATAAACATTATTGCCAAACGCTTGAATATCCAAATGCGTACGTATAAATTGTTGATTATTAGCCAAAATACGCGGTTCAATGCCGCACTAATGCTACCATTAGTTCTCTGGTATATGATTGTAGTGTGACCATTAGGAGCGACCTTGTGCGACCGCAGACATTGTAAAAACCACCAAATTATCACATAATTTCATTGTGCACAGCGCATTAGCGTTTACTTTGCTAGCTCGAGGTAATATGTAATGCCTTTACGAATTGGGTCTATGCTAAACCGGGATGGAATACCAGTGCAGTAGGCAGAGATGTGCAGGTATCATAAATGCACTTTCCGCCGGCCGGGATATTTTAGGTGCCAACGTGACAGAAGGCGAGTCCGTTGCCTTTGAATTTCTTCACAGACGTATGCAGGTGTCCTTTCAATGTTTTAAATGAAAGTAGGTGAGTGGGGCCTACCTGAACACCTCTGCCTACCCCTTCGGGGACCCTTGTGGGTCGTGAAATTAATACTTTCTGAAAAAAGGTAATTAAACCATGCTTCGAAGTGATGATACGTTTTGATATGTTTGAAGGTATTTATTTTATTGCATCGTCATACGGATATATTCTCAATACCCATTAGCTAGAAGCCAACTGTTCTATTTTCTGAGACATCGTACATAGCTTCTATGTAATACATAAGGCAAGTTTCCCACCCCGTCGGGCCCATTTTCATCACAACTTAAAAATCAATCTTGCAAAAACAATTGCGTGTCACGACTACGGCCGCCACACCGCGGCGTACGAAACTTTGCGGCGAGAGATTGAAACAATAACAGGGGTTGAAAAGCGAAATCCCGGGAGATTTGCCACCCTTGTGCCTACGCACCCCGTAACACTGCGTCTTCAGGGCTGGGGTGCAGTGACAGCGGATAGCGGATAAGGGTGTCGCATACCGTAAGTATTGACAGTAATTAAATTAAAAAAAATCTGAACATTTTATTTCACATAGGCCTAGATGGGCGACTCATAAAACGACGAAAACGATCCGTGGCAACCGAGTGGTTCGAGTTGCCTGCGACACAAAGATCGCAAGCTCGAATCCCGACGTACCCAATGAGTTTTCTGAACTAAAGTACAGTGATTAGTCACACTACGAGCTTTACGGCGAAGGAAAACTTCGAGAGGAAGCCTGCACACGTCTGAGAATCAATTCAAAGGCGTATATATAGTCGTGCTTTAGTAACGGCGATGGACTCGCCATCTGTCACGTTGGAACCTAAAATATATCTCTGGTGGAAAGTGGGGTGTGGGTACTACCTATACACCTCTGACTACCCCTTCGGGAACCCTTCCTGGGTAAACTAAACACATAAATACGTTTGTCAATATGCCTATAAATCTGGCGCAGTGGGACCCCAACCTTACGCTATATTGATTCGATTTACTGAACTCGAAGTTGATGTAATATCGGAGTGAATTGATGGTTATTTGCTTATCGACTTCTTTATCGGCTTATTCGCTGTACAATTGTATTGGCGAATAGTTATGCGCGAATTAAGAGGAACAGTTTCACAGGCCGGCATTCAAGGCATAGTGTTATTAATGAACGCGTGATAGCCGAGTGGTTCGAGCCGCCTGCAAAACAAAGATTGCAAGTTCGAATGCCGGTTGTACCAATGAGTTTATCTGAACTTCTGATTAGTAACACTGCGATTTTTTTTCCTTCACTGTAAAGCTCGTGGTGTGAGTTCTAGTGTCAAAATATTAAGTTACCAAAGTCGTGAACGTTTACTTAAGCAATATCACGCCAGAAAGAGAGGTTACAAATTATTGAGATGGAAGGTATGTAGGCCCACACGGTAGCCAGCCTGCGATTATGTCGTTGTCTTGGTTCCACCCATCACAGGTAAGGACCCATGGCGCCTGGCTCGAGTGCGGCCTATTAGGCCAAGTAATTGGACCAACTCGAAAAATCAACGGTTGATTTTTTAATTTCCATCACGGATTGTTGCTACATTTGATAATGGTTGGGACGGATCGTGAAATGTTATTTTAGGGTAGAGTAACATGATTAAATAATGATTAGTCTGTAGAAGATCGTGGTGCAATCTGGACAGTGCAGGTTCAAACCCCGGTGGTCTGTTTTAAAGAGTTTTTTAGCATTTACCTTGTCTTTCTCTCGGCTCAAAAAAAATATCTTAAAAAACGTGGTGTGAATAATCAATCACTTTACTTAAGTTGCGAAAGACTCATTGGCTTTGGATTCGAACTTGTCTACTTTGTGTTGCAGCTTAATAATAAGTCATGTTCTAATAAATGAGAGTGCGAGCACCCTGTCACCTATAAACAGGTCCAATATCGGAGGCTCGTATCGATTGTAGAATTTATCGCGTGTTACATCACAATACGTGTTTATTTACTATAAAGTACAGCTTTTTATTTTAATGGAGTGCGATGTGAACTAATGGACACAATGGACGGTAGATTGGCTAACACAATTTAATTGATTTATCGCCCCACGAGCTTAACTTTGAAGGAAAATATAGTAGTGATGTAGTAGTAGACTACATTTTCCTAGTAATGCTTCAAGCACTCGGACTAACGGACTCGCTACGCCAACCTGTTGGCACCTAAATATATCTGCGGAGAAAAGAGGGTGTTACACCCCTGCCTACCCCTTTGAGGACCCTTATGGGAAGGCGTGTAAATAAGAGTAAATATATACTTTGGTATAATATACATACATATACATTTCATCACACCGAGTCCCCAACGGGGTAGGCAGAGAGTATAGAGTCACAGTTCTCTCTAGACTGGTTCGAGTGGTTCGAGGACAAAGATTGCAAGTACGAATCCCGACTGTACCAATGAGTTTTTCTGAACTTAAGTACTTATAGCGAATACTCAAACAACAAAAAAGAAAAAAAATTTACTGCTTAAGTGCTTTGGTTAAATAAATCTTCGACGTTTTGTTTGTCAGTCGCGATGGCGGTGTGTCACGCGGCTACCGTAGCAAACCTCACTTGCTCGTACGAGTATCATTAATCAATTCTTTTTTTGCGTAAATGCGATTTTTATTGTCCGCAAGTCGTGAATCCATTTGTGCTAATGAGCCGCAAGGTGGCCTCCGTTTAATTCAATGTCATCTTTACTAATCCATACTTTTTAATATCATTTTAGTGTACGTGTGTCTGTCACGGATGGATAAAAATTTTCATATGTAAATTTTGGTATCATGTTTAACAAAATTTTTATTCAAGATATTTTGAGTTCTTTACTCATAAATAAAATTTGTTTGTTTGTCGTTTGTAGATCAAAATATCGGTTATTTTTATAAATGCACAATTGATATAACAAAAACACAACTTATAAAGTTTTGTCTGTTTGTTTGTTCAGGCTAATCTCTGAAGAAGCAAGACTGGTTCCGACGGGACTTTCATGGTTAAATTACCAATGTTATAACGCGTAACGTAGACAACTTTTATTTCTCGAATATTGAATAAAATATTCATAAACTGTCTATTAGAAATTAAGTCATGCCTTTGGCACGGAATTAAATCCTATAATGAAATATATGATATATACATATATAGAATTGCATAGGGTTCTCCAAGAAGGGAATGAAGACTACCTATCTCTGGATGTGTTAAATTGAGCACGGATTTATTATATGTAATCTATCTATCTTTATATATATAATTCTTCTGTGAGTGTGTATGTCACTGAACTCCTCCTAAACGCCTAGACCGATTTTAATGAAATTTTTTGTGTGTGTTCAAGGGGATCTGGGAATGGTTTAGATTCACAATTGGACCCGATAGGTGGCGCCACCACCTTTTTTTTTCCACCGGAGCGAAGCTGGGCGGGACAACTAGTTTATATATAAAAAATAATGTTTGTCAGCCGCTTACGATTCTATAAAGGACATACACCTTTATAGAATCGTAAGCGGCTGGACCGATTTTTATGATATTATCTATGTGTCTTCAGGTGGATTCGAGAATGGTTTAGACTCACAATTGGACCCGATAGGTGGCGCTGCGATCGTGTTTCAGGAAGTTTAACTTTTTCACTTAAGCAAAAGCTGTCCCTTCTGTGTGTTCAGGTGGATTCCAGAATGGTTTAGACTCACAATTGGACCCGATAGGTGGCGCTGCGGTCGTGTTTCAGGAAGTTTAGCTTTTTCACTTAAGCCAAGCTGTCCCTTCTGTGTCTTCAAGTGGATTGGAGAATGGCTTAGACTCCCAATTGGACCGGATAGGTGGCGCTGCGATGGTGTTTCATAATTTTTTTACACCCGGGCGAAGCTGGGCGGGACCGCTAGTGCTATATATAGTTTGTAACCAGCGAGTTTTTTCCCTCCGCCCCTGGTCGGTATGAGATGATCCCGTGTGAAGCGGACAGTTGTATGGGAATGTGCACTGTCATGGTTTAGGTGTGTTGTTTTAAATTACGGATTATATTGGAAGGATTAATGGCCGTCGGACGTGGTGCTGGCGCCGAGATGAGCTGTGATAAGCGAGCTCCGAGATCACCAACCCTTCAAATCGCTGACGGAGGTCGACCAGGATTTATTTTTTTATTGTCTCTGGTAGCGCGTGTAAACTTTTGCTACTGAGCAATGGCGAGACCAAAAGGCCAGGCATTTCTTAAGTGCACATTGTTTTGGACCTCGGCTTAGGGGGTTGTTAACAGTCTTAAAAACCTTCGCATTTTAAATATTAACAGGATATACTAACTTCCCAGTACGAATGGATTGAGCAAGAACCATGTATGTTGGACACCAATTACCGGCATTGTTGGCGTGTTGTGGCGTCAGTGACTGGGCGTTTGATGCCGACGGCGCTGATTGCGACGGCGCCTGCACCCGTAATGGCGGCGGGGATTATAAAAACCTTTAACTACATGAGTTGTTTGTTTCTGATAGCTGGGAGATACACGGATAGAGCTCGGGGCCCAGCGTAAATTCTAAAGGAAAAACATCGAGAGGCAACCGAGGATGTTCGTTCTGTCATGTTGACACCTAAAATATACAAATATATAATTTATCTTCATGGTTCAATCCCCCGAAAGGCTAGGTAGAGGTGAGTGTAGAGCCCATAAATCGCTTTTCGCCGGAAGAGCTTTAATTAAAAAAAATTACGCGTGTGAGTCGATTTTCGATTGCATAGCTTTTTTCTGGAAATAGGTATGTTAATCAAGCTAATAATCTATCTCTGTGCCAAATTTCATTCATATCCGTTCAGTAGTTTTTCCATGAAAAGAGCGACAAAAATCCTCGCAAACTTTCGCATTTATAACATCAGTAAGACATTTTACTGAACTTTACATGTTATTACAAAAAAACGAGTCCTATGCAAATAAAGTGCTATAGAGCCGCAATATAATTAAGATGTTTCTTAGCGGGCATTTCTATATAATTTCCTTAGTTACAGGTGATAACATCTTTCGAGATAAGTTCGCGGCTCGGCGCAGCGTGGCGCATCCAAGCTCCTTAGTCATCGGGGAATTGATTAAGATATCAAAAAACAAGCCGTGCTGGCCGAGGGCTTCGAGTAGTCGCCTGCAAGTTCGAATTCCCACTGTACTAATGAGCTCTGAACTTGAGCAGAGCGATCACACCACGAGCTTTATATAATAATATCCTCACGCCTTCCCACAAGGGTCCCCGAAGGGGTAGGCAGAGGTGTATAGGTAGATGGGCTCGCCATCTGTCACGTTGGCACCTAATATATCTCTGTCGGAAAGTGGGTGTGTGGGTATTACCTATACACCACTGCCTACCCCTTTGGTGACCCTTGTGGGGAGGCGTGAGGATATAAGCATACATCCATATCATCACGCCAAATCCCTAACGGAGTAGGCAGAGCGCCAGTTCTCTCTAGACTTACAAGCCTTCGCTTCGTCCACATTCATCAGTCTCTTCATACACAACACAAAAGAAAATATATAAACAACATTCTCCTCCCAATACTCCAGACATGCTGACATGATAGTAATCCATCCGCAAACATCCATCTCACACCAAATATATCTGAGATGAAAAGTGGGTGTTTGGGTACAGTACCCGTCTGCTTACCCCTTCGGTGACCCTTGTGGGATGGCGTGAGGATATAAACATACCAATAAGTATGTTTGTATGTTCCACTAAATAATTACACGACGACCAGCCAAACACGAGCGTCACGATGCGTTTCATATCTAATAACGTCTCGAGCGAGCTGTATTTACATTGCTCTCGTGATTGTTCCGGAGAGCGTGTGTAATACAGAACACTGCTACAGTATATCAACTACGAAGGACGTTGTTTTTTTTTATCATGAAGTGGTAAGTATTTACGCGGTCCGTCTGATGGTGAGCGGTTACCGTCGCCTATGGATGTTTGCAATATAAATAATGCATTTAAAAATTATTTTCACCTCGCCTTCTGTCACGTTGGCACCGAAAATATATGTCTGACGGAAAGTGGGTATGCAAGTACTATCAATACAACGTTGCCTACCCCTTCTCTGGGAGAGCGTAAGCAAATAAGGAAAATTTTTTTTGGGCAGAAAGCGCACTTGCTCCTGTACGCGCATAGATACCCTTGCTAAGCGCCTGTTGCTAACTAGATACCGCTAATATTTCTGTGTACTATGGCAATACGTCTGTATATTATCGATGGCTACACCGCTGACAAACCTGACAGCACTTCATTGGCCCCCAACATGGCGCGTTCTATTGTTTCCAAATTAGTAAAATTAAAATAATCTATGGCTATTATTCTTTTCGATTCTGAATACATTAATAGTTTTCATTCCTATCGTAAAATTAAATTTTACAATCTCTGTGCAAAATTTTATCTAATCCGTTCAGCCGTTTGGCGTGATTGCTAAACACTGATAAACACGCCTTTCCACTAGGTTCTCGAAGGGGGAGGCAGAGGTCTATAGGTAGTATAGGTGTTAACGTGACAGATGACAGAAGATAGTCCATCGCCGATATTCAAACACGGCTATACATACGCATTTGAATTGCTTCTCAGACGTGTGCAGGTTTCATCTCGATGTTTTCCTTCACCGTAAAGCTTGTGGTGTCACTAATCACTGTACTTTAGTTCAGAAAAACTCATTGGTACAGTCGGGATTCGAACTTGCGATTTGTGTGTCGCAGGCAACTACTCGAATCTCTCGGCCACCACGACTTCTTGGATATATATAGGTACTTAAATTGATATCATTCACCGCTGACAATCAAGACAGCGGGCATTGCACTAAAGATCGCCCACAAATACAGATGTCATAACTTCAGTAGATACAAATTGAACTTTCTCATCGAAGGTTTAAAGGTCAGTGATAAGATCGCTACATGAATGAGCCAATTCACGTTCAGCTTATAAGGCTCACGTCAGTATCATGGCCGCCACGTCAGCAAACGTCAGACTTTCCAAGAAGGATCGATCGATCAACCCTTGAGATGAACAATTATTGAACGTCAGGTATTAAATAATAGCGAAACCTACAATGCGAAAGTGTGTGCAAGAAGAGGCAGACGTTAAAACTAGTTAGGTCAAATCGATCAGGCACAAGGATGAGAACGTCAAGAGTACTCAAAACCGGCGAGCATGTATGAAGAGACTGATAAATGTGGACAAAGCGAAAGAGGTATGTAAGTCTAGACAGAACTGGCGCTCCACTCTATCTGCCAACGCTCTTTTTTGACGACCGTCTGGTCTAGTGGTTAGAGGTCCTGACTGTGAAACTTGAGGTCGCAGGTTCGAATCCCGCTGAGGGCAGATATTTGTGTGACGAACACGAATATTTGTACCTTAGTCTTGGATGTCCTATGTATTTAAGTATATATCTATCAGTATATATATATATATATGTATATATATAGTAGTCTACTCAAACCACTTGGTCATTATCTTAGTTAGTCGTTAGTTTTCTATTTAAATTAACACACAACCCACGTATAACAGCTAAAGTTTCTAAATAAAAATGTAAAACGTCGAAACTAAACAGAAAGCGATCCGATTCCGACGTAGAAGGGTCGATCGAAAAATTACAAATCATTGCATCGTGATCTGTTTTTTCGACGTCTCAATAATAAATTTGGACACAAAATAAATAGTTACAGCGCAGCGTGTAGTAATTACGTCAGTAATAGGTACAATGGGGCGTCCTGAATCAATCGGCGCGTCATTTGCTTGACATTTCAATCAACATCGCATTGTTTGTGTTGTGTGTTTAATACGAAGAGATCGTGTTACCGATATACTGTTTTTTTTTGTGGTCCAGTGTCAGTTATTTTTATTCGATGGACGGCGCCGATCGAATCCGTGTCCCGGCGAGGAGGTATTGTAATCCGTTATGAAATATTAGGCAGATACGCTCCGATCAGATCGACGGGCAAATAAAAAAGTTTACGAGGCAAGCTGACTCGAAAAGGTTGGTATCGCTGGCTGCCAAATGGAGTGGTGTGATAGACAGGGCTTTAGTGTAGGTTAAAGTAACGAAATGGTAAGCGGTTGCCGCAGTCTGTGGATTTGCAATACGGGTATCGCTCGCCCGTTGCCGATCCTGAAGGAAACTTTTCAAGCCTTTCTTGGAGAACTTCATGCTATATTTGTTAGGGTTACGATATTGTAAGGACACTTTTTATTAAATGCATACGGATGTATGCACGCTACAAATACAAAATTTTCACTTTTTTTTATTTTTGTCTGTCTGCCTGTTTGTTCCGGCTAATCTCTGAAACGGCTGGACCGATTTTGACGGGACTTTCACTGGCGATTAACTGATGTAAAAAGTAGTAGTAGCTTTAGGATTTTTTTTTAAGAAACTGAATATGATTTTTTTGATAAATTCCACGAGGAGTAGTCGCGGGCACATCTAGTACCTACCTATTATATATAAGATACTATTGTTAAGTTACTAATAAACTCAATATAATATAAAATAAATGTGAGCTGGTTTGTAGAAAGTAGTTTCTTGAACTACTGGATCGATTTCGAATATTCTTTCATCATCCTAACAAACTTTTGAGCCCTAGTGGCCGAGTGGTTCGAGTAATCGTCTGCAAAAAATTGCAATTTCGAATCCTGACTGTAACACCGAGTTTCACTGTACTCATATACAGATACTCACTGTATATGAGTACAGTAAAACTCGGTCACATCATGAGCTTTACGGTGAAGCAAAACATCGAATGGAAACCTGCATACGTTTGAGAAGAAATTCAGACTAATGTAGTCTGAATTTCTTCTCTCGTGCTTCTTCTTCTTTCGTGCTTGAGTAACGGCGATGGAGATGGGTGTCGTTGGCACCTTAAATATGTCTCCAGGTAAAAGTGGGTGTGTTGGTACTACCAATACTTTTGCCTACTCTTGTGGGAAGGCGTAAAGACACTTTCATCAGTAAAAAGCTTATTAAAAGGTTTATACGCTATATCTGATGATTCCCAACGATGGTAATCAAATGTAGGTATAGATAGTGCCATCCACGAAGACGCGCCCCACCAATTACTAGTCGAGGGGGTCGCGGGATGCGGCGAGTATGACCTGAGTATATTAATTATAGTGTGCGTGTGCACTCATAGGTAATCAGTGTGTACCGAAAATACTCAACAACGTTAGTGGAAGGTTGCACTTACACGAGAACACACTTAAGGAATAGTAGTGGGGCGCGTCTTCGTGGATGGCAATAGCTATATCTCGTGCTCAGCTAGCATTATAGGTTTGCCGACAAGCAACATTTTATGCCTTTTTGCATACAAATCGCATGTGCACTACACATAAACGCATAATGTTTTTTTAATGTAATAATGATGTACTAAAATTAACATCGACCCTCGAGACAACACTTAAAAGCAAATTAAAAATGAAAACAAATTAAATGCTCGCGTCACAATAACGCATTCGGTATTAACTTATCGCATTTCTGCAAATGAGTTGAGGGGACCGGCCATATTGGATTTTTTGTGCAACAATATAAATTGTATCAAAAAATATTATTAATACGTCAGGTGCTACGGTAAGTGTTTAGCCCCGAGTCACGGGGACAAAAAACTTTGACCGTTATGAATTACAATCTAATGACTTCATTTCGTATGAAAAAAATTAAGAAAATAATCTTTACGTTTCAATTTCCCCGTCGCCACATGTCGGCCGTGACTTGCACAACCCGGATAGGTCTGTTAGCCGGGCACCCACTCACCGGGATCACCTGTGTTGTTCTGTTTGTTCAGACAGACTGTTGTAACTGACTTTTTACTAACACGCCGCACAAAGCTCTTTTATTTATTGAGCTATTAACTATGTTTACAATAAATATCGCCCGCTCTACCCTTGACGGCCTCTGGTCTAGTGGTTAGAGAGTCCTGACTGCGAAACTTGATGTCACGGGTTGCGACGCTGAGGGCAGATATTTGTGTGATGAACACGAGTATTTGTTCCTTAGTCTTGGATGTCCTATGTATTTATGTACATATCTATCTACATAAGTAAATATATCGTTGTCGTACAGTCGGGATTCGAACTTGCGATCATTGTGTCGCAGGCAACTACACGAACCACTCTGCCATCACGGCCACTCGGTATATATAATCTTACATAAAATAAGCTTAACTGTCAAATTTTACGCGGGAGCTTATCTGATTACGGTTCCTTTACAAGATTTTATGATATCTTAAAACAAGTTGTTCCATTCGGCAGCAAAAGTCTGCCACTGTCAACAAAATGGCGGCAGCATGAATGGAGCTCTATGGTGGCTGAATGGGTTTGTTGACGTCAAGAGGAATTACGCACGGGTTGTTGGTGACTGGGGTGTGTTAGGGTTTTTATATTCAACTTTTATTTATTGCAGCACGTCTGATGATCTTTAACGTTTATCAAAACAGCAAAAATAAGGAGCAAGAATAAGAAGATAGAAAATCTATACATGGAATCTCTTCTGATACGTATTTTCGGTTTAGATAATCAAACTATTATGTTATTGTCTTAAGAAATTACAAAAAAATGACTCTTACAAGACAATTCGTGATTTAGCACATTTAAGGACGGGAACGTCAACATTAGGTACTCGAAACCGACGAGCATGATTGAAGAGACTGATGAATGTGGACGAAGAGGTATGTAAGTGAGAAGTCTATGCGTTGCAAGCAAAGAAAACTAGACTCGTATATTATTAATAGTTGTACATCAATTGTTTTCTCCCCATGACATTTGCATTTCGTGACATAGCCTTTATGGTCACGCGTCAGTTTCCATAACAGAACTCTATACACTTCAGTAAGTCAAGAGAGAACAGGCGCTCCTATACTCCTATCCTCTCTCCTCCTATATTCTCTGCCTACCCCGTTAGGCTATGATGATGATGAATTACGCAATAGAAAACTTAGAAAACTATTGCTAACTATATACATTAGGTATAGTACTTTACGTACTTATATACTTTACGGCAACTTATATACTTTTTTCGAAATCTACTGCGAATGAAAAAAGCTACGTTGTATATTGTTAAATACAATAAAAAAAAATTATTACGCACCATTCCAGTTCACCACAGATTTTTCAGATCACACGTCTTTCAAACTGAACACACCAGATACAAATTGTAATTTAAAATTATTTAGTTATATGCATCTATTAACTACGTCACGTAATTTTGGCAATTTTTCATTCGATTCTATCTAACTTTGCTTGAAATTTTAAAGTGCATATTTTTTGTGTAAATAAGTTTATCTGTGCTTGAATGCTTTAGGTCTGTTCAAAAAATAAATTTGCTCATGTTTTTATATTCTAACAATATTTTAATGGACAAACATTTTTATTTCATTGCACTTAGTTTGTCAGTTTCCTTGCAATGTTACAATGTTTCTTGCGAAAAAAAGAAAGCGTGATAATTCGTCTGATAAAGAAGTCTGAAATGTGGAAAAGCTGCGGGAATAGCGGGAATAGATGGGATTACGGCTGAGATGATCAAGTACGGTGGACCAGCGGTCTGGGACGTCATCTATTTGCTATGCAATCTTTGCTGGGAAAGGGGTGATGTTCCGGACGACTGGAGGCGAGCAGTCATCGTGCCTTTCTATAAAGGAAAGGGATCACGATTGGACTGCTCCAACTACAGAGCCATCAGCTTGGTCAGCTTAGCTAGTAAAGTGTACACGAAGATCCTGACGATAAGAATGCAAGAGCGATCCGAAAGGTTTCTCTGGGAATCCCAAGGTGGATTTAGACCAGGAAGAGGATGTATGGATCAAACCTTCTCGCTTCGCGGAATCGCGGAAAAGTTTTTGGATATTAACCAAAGGGTTTTCTGCGCTTTCGTCGACTTAGAGAAGGCATTTGATAGAGTCGTACGAAAGGAACTCTGGGACGTGTTGCCTGGATATGGAGTGAGCAGTTCCCTACTGCATGCCGTGAAATCACTCTATAGTGATAGCGAGGCGTGCGTTAGGGTTAACGGTGAGATGTCACCCTGGTTTGATGTGAAGTCGGGGGTCAAACAAGGGTGTATCATGTCTGCCTGGCTGTTCATTATATATCTAGATATCTGTCTGAGAGCACTAAGAACGAACGGATGTGGAGTGAAAATGGGAAACTTAGTGGTCAACTGCCTACTATACGCCGATGACGCGGTTTTACTGGCGTCATCAGAGGGCGAACTGCAGTCACTAGTTACCATAATGAAAGAAGAATGTGAAAAGAAGGGGCTGCGCCTAAACGCTGGCAAGACTAAGGTTCTGGTATTCGAAAGAGATGAACAAGTGACCGAGTGTGCAATATCGGTAAATGGGCAAATTCTAGAGCAAGTGAATGAATTTGTATATCTTGGAAGCATGTTCACACGAGATGGAAAGTATGAAAAAGATATTGAAAGAAGGATAACTGCCGGAAATAAGGTGAATGGAGCCATGTCGGCGTTGATGGGCAGTAAAAGTCTGAGCAAGAATGCTCGAGTTGCTGTCCACAACGCGATATTGGTACCTACCTTATTGTATGGCAGCGAATCCTGGGTATGTCAGAGGAAGTATGAAAATAGCTTGAATGCAGTCGAGATGCGATCTCTTCGAAAAATGTGCGGCGTAACGATATTAGATCGAATCCGCAATGAAGAGATTCGCAAATCAACTGGCGTGAATGAGGGCGTGATTGTAAAGATGAAGAAAGGCATGTTACGTTGGTTTGGACACATAGAAAGGATGAGTGAAGAAAGATTGACGAAACAGATATACAAAGCAAAAGTGTGTGCAAGAAGAGGCAGAGGAAGGCCACGTTCCAACTACCTGGACCAAATAGATCGGACTCTCAAGGACGGGAACGTTAAGAGTACTCGAAACCGACGAGCATGTATGAAGAGACTGATGAATGTGGACGAAGCGAAAGAGGTATGTAAGTCTAGAGAGAACTGGCGCTCTATACTCTCTGCCTACCCCGTTAGGGACTCGGCGTGATGATATGTGATAATTCGTCTACCGAGACCACCATCCACGTGAGATTGGGCGAGGTTTGGCTTCATCCCCTTACCCCTTAAAACTGGTTATAATGTTAGGCCTTAAGCTTTAGCGTGAAACCGTTGGTGTGACATAACTAAATAATTTCTTGAAAAATGTCTATAGATATTTATAAAAACTAATGGTTGTCTGTAGGTCCTCTATAGAATCGTACATGACTGGACGGATTTTAATGAATATTTATGTTTCTTCAGGTGGATTCCAAAATGGTTTATTCACAACAGGACTCGATAGGTGGCGTCACTTGGTCCGCGGCTTTAATTTTTCACAAAGGCGAAGCTGGGCAGGACAACTAGTGTTATATAAAATTGACACAACCTACTGTTTCATTATTATTGATCAATACTTGACAGGATAAAAAAGATGCAAGCCACATAAAACCTTTTCACGTATTGTGGCTGTCCACTTACTTACAGACCCAGTCAGCGTGAACGAAAAAAAAAAAACCAAAGATGCGTCAATATGTAAGAGCCTCCATCGTCCTTACTTTTGTACAGATCTTCAAAGGAGTGCACTTAATGAGAATATCACAATAACATCCTTTGATATATAGCTCGAATCTCTCAACTGTTTTGCCATACGTAATGATTTTTAATATATTTTTTTTTATATGGCAATTCAAAGATCTGCCACTTGTTGCTTTGTGAAAACTTGTATTGCTACTTGAGATATAAAAGAAATATCCTTAAAATTATGTTGAACTGCAAGTATAAGTCATAATTGCAAATATGAGAGATAATCTTTTGTTAAAGGTTACATTTAACAATGAGGCATTGAGGTTACTTGGAAAAGGGTTTAATTGTAATAATTCGATATTTAAAAATTGTTCTTTGATATTGTTTATATTGTTATGTTCCATACATACGTAATTACATATATATACCTTTTTTTTTTTTTCTATTTATACAACAAGAGTGGCAAACAAGCATACGGCCCATCTGATGGGAAACGGTTACGGCAGCCTATTTACGCTCACGATACTGAAGTATCACTTGCGTGTTGCCACTCTGTGTTCGGAGAGTTATAGTGTGTTGGCAGCATAATGGGTTTAATCCCTCTGCTTCCAACACAATGTAACAATCCTCCCCCTCCCCAAGGAGCTCATTACTGGAAACCTTATTCACCGCGTAGGAACACAACACAAAAAATTGTGTTATTTGGCTACGGACTTCTATAAGGTGGAGGTCCTGCCCCAGTCGGGCAGCTTCAAATTCGAACGAGAAACCCGTTATGCCCTACCTCTCTTAGGTACCTACCTATATCATCACTGAATCCCTCACGGGGTAAGCATTGAGAGGAGAGCGCAAATTCTCTCTAGTCTTACAGACCTGTTTCACTTCATCTAATTTCATCAGCCCCTTCATACATGGATACTGATAAACCATAGAGATCGTACTTAATAATATAATAAGTGCGTAAGAATTAATGTTAGTTCCTTTTTTACGCAAAACTACAGCATTAGCTAGATTAAGACAAAGAATATGATTATAAATAATAATATCCTCACGCCTTCCCACAATGATCCCCGAAGGGGAAGGCAGAGGTGTATAGGTAATACCCACACACCCACTTTCCGCCAGAGGTATATTAGGTCCCAACGTGACAGATGGCGAGTCCATCGCCGTTACTCAAGCACGACTATACATACGCCTTTGAATTTCTTCTCAGACGTATGCAGGTTTCCTCTCGATGTTTTCCTTCACCGTAAAGCTCGTGGTGTGACTAATCACTGTACTAAGAATATAATTAATTTCTAAAAAACACAAATGAAATTAAAGAAGCCATGGTGGCAGAGTGACTCGAGTAGTTCTTTTGCCAGCAACACAAAGATAGCAAGTTCGAATACCGACTGTACTGAGTTTTTATGAGCTTAAGTACGGAGATTAGCCACACCACGAGTTTTATGATGAAGGAAAACATCGAGTAGAAACCAGCATATGTTTGATGAGAAATTCAAAAGCGTATGTAGGTATTAGTCGTGCTTGAGTAACGGCGATGGACTCGCCTCGTCACGTTGGCACTTAAAATAGGTACTACAGTCTGCCTACCCCTTGTGGGAAGGCGTGAAGATATATTATATACTTCTCATTATAAAAATCGAAACACCTTGCAAGTTTATGTTTTGTAAGGATTATCAGAAAAATGAGAATATTTAGGAATATGTGTCAAATATCGTTTAATAGTGAGTAATACGAGGTATTATTATTTATTAACAACTCATGAACTTGCAAGATGTTTATATTTTTCTGTTGAGAAGTGTATTATTTATATTATTACAAATTAAATCAAACACGAGTAAAACGGGGTACGGCTAGTAAGCTCACAATCTGACATGTAAAATGAACAATATTTTAGAAGGGCGCACAACGTCACTGTCAACTCTCAACAATAAATGGGCCGAATTAAAATAAATGACACGCGCTATCTCCACACGACCAATCACGGTAGTGTTGCCAGTTTAAAATATTAAAACACAATTTGTTGGGCGCGTCTCGATCTGTCAGCGCGAGTGTTTGTGTTTGCTCCCGTCGATGGCCGTGCGTTTAATTAGTTTGTCCAGGGGACACGTTTGGTGCGCTAGTTGGGTTGGAGTAGAGGCGGTTTTACAGTAGGGCAACAGGTTCGACATTTGAAGACAGAATCAACCATGGCAACGATATTACCCTTCCCGCACCTAATGTCATTGCCATACAATAACGTGAACGTGAACGGAAAAGGACTTTTCCTAAAGGGGCTGAGACAGCTGCTGCTATTCTTATTCAAGTGACATATAGAAAGGACAAGTATATCTCTATAGACAAATGTCTAGAAGAAGAGACAGAGGAATACCACGTTGATCAAATCGATCAACTCAAGGATGGGAATGTCAAGAACTCGAAACAGGCGAGTATGTATGAAGAGAATTATGAATGAAAGTGAATCAAACGAGTTACGTAATATTATCTATTAAAACATTATACTAACATATCAAAACCTTGGCTAAAATATTTAATCTATAAGTAGCTAGTTATACATACAACAGATTTTTATTAATATTTTAATTAACTAAATAACATAATATCCTCACGCCTTCCCACAAGGGTCCCCGAAGGGGTAGGCAGTGGTGTCTAGGTAAAACCCAACAAACCCACTTTCCGCCAGAGGTATATTAGGTGCCAACGTGACAGATGGCGAGTCCATCGCCGTTACTCAAGCACGACTATACATACGACTTTGAATTTCTTCTCAGACGTATGCAGATTTCCTCTCGATGTTTTCCTTCACCATATAGCTCGTGGTGTGACTAATCACTGTACTTAAGTTCAGAAAAACTCATTGGTACAGTCGGGATTCGAACTTGCGACCTTTGCGTCGCAGGCAACTGCTCGAACCACTCGGCCACCACGGCTTTAACTAAATAATTTAATTAACTAATATTTTTTCAATATATTGTTTACGTATCTACTAACGATACTTCAAGCAGTTATGTTACTCAATCGGATCTAAACCAGATTGCTGTAGAGTTTTCCAGTTCACCAAGCAACTTGGCTACTGTTCGACCGGCGCTCTATAACGCCCGACGCCTAGGCCCATCCAATTTGTATGTAATTGTCCACTCCCACATCGAGATAATTCATCCACCAGATTGAGCACTGTTTATATTGACACGCGTTTCACTAATTCCCTAACGTCAATTTAACCGTTTATTTATTAAATTACTTCTTTTGTGTGCCTCTTTATGTTATTAAAGATTAAGGTTTATTTGGTTAACTATTCGTCTAAGTGGTGTGCTCATTGCGCTCTGACCCTGGGAGCGGCGTTCTGTTGAACTCTGGGAGCGGTGTGTATTAAGCGTCTGGACTAATCATCTGGTCAACATATCAGCACGCTGAGTTCCTCACGGGGTAGACAGAGATGAGCACTAGTTCTTTCGTAACTACATATAAAGTATTTATTTACAATAACAACAATTAACAGTATTTAGAAAAACAGGTTGTACTACTTTTTGTTCTATTTACCTAAGTACAGTGATTAGTCACACCACGAGCTTTACGGTGAAGGAAAACATCGAGAGGAAACCTGCATACGTCTGAGAAGAAATTCAAAGGCGTTTGTATAGTCGTGCTTGAGTAACGGCGATGGACTCGCCATCTGTCACGTTGGCACCTAATATACCTCTGACGGAAAGTGGGTGTGTGGGTATTACCTATGCACCTCTGCCTACCCCTTCAGGGACCCTTGTGGGAAGGCGTGAGGAAGTCAACCAAAAACCAGTGAGTTTGTGAATAAATTTCGTATCTGTGACAGAGCGAGTGCTCTATGAGAATGTGTCTCTGTGTTAGTGTGTGTTAACAGTATAATTTGTGAAAGTTGTATCTAAATTGGTTTAATGCGGTGATGCGACCCTTTAACAGAAAAACACCCGGAAGCCCGGAATAAATGTCCCAAATCTGTGTCACGCGGAATGGTGCCAAGAAGACTAGCGGTATTGTCACGTTGTATGGCAATGCTGATTCGCTGAGCGCAATGTTCACCATCCCTCTTGTCATGGGAGGCCTCAAAAAATTTCCTCGAGACATCCTTATCTTTGATGAGCCTTAAGCCACATTTACATCACGGCTATTCACTGTATCAGGGAGGGCCGAAATCCCTGGGTTTTTTTCGGCTTTCATGCACTAGATTGCACCCAGGTATCGGATGTACGGTCGGCACCACACGCGCGTTCACGCACCATTAGTATCCTCGTAACGCGATCAGAACAGACCCGGCGCGGATCACGGATTTCACTTTTTGTAGACTGACCACCGGTCAGTTTTGTGGTACTGGTGAGTACAAAGTGGCTTTAGTGGTCGTGTGATCGACCTGCTATCAACATGACAGTATAGTCTACGTTTGTTTAACTGCATTTTCCAAATGATTCCAAGACTTTTCGGCATGAAAGTACAGTGATTCGTCTGTGCTAAGACCTACGTTTGAAAAAAAACTTCCATGATAACATGTCATGTCTATGAAGCCGAGACATTCGCCATCTGACATATTAATTAGTAAACGATTGATTTATCTTCTTTGACTTCGCTTTCGAATCCACATATCGAATTTATTTATTCCAGAAAGTAGAATTCCTAGGAAATTTCCAGTTAAGTCTAGATTTTATTTAGATTTTTATTAATTTATTAAGGTACTAACTTTAACAGTTAAATCAATTTATATCCCATTTTTATTTGAGTGCATACATTTAAATCGAATATGATCACAGTGCCATCTTTCGGGCACATTGGTAAATTTAAATAATTAAATACGTACAATCAGAATTATGTTTGTTCATCAAAGTTTTTGCGAGAATAAAGAACAATTGATTTTATCCTTATCCTTACGTAATATTATAAATGTGAATGTAGGTTTGTTTGTTACGCTTTCACGTAATAACTACTTAACCGATCATCATAAAACTTTGTACACATATTCTTGGAGGTATTAGAAGTAACATAGGATATTTTTTATTTACGCCAGAGAAGCCGCGGGCATAAGCTAGTACTCATATAAGAATAATATTAATCAACTTTTGCACGCGATAGTCATGATCGCGAGGAACAATATCAGGTATCGCATATCGCTTGCGTATCTTACAGTCGGCTGCGTCGGTCACCGTGCCACCGGGAGCACCTGCCTTACATACATAGCTTAGCATAGCTTGGCATGTCTATTAATACATCACTGACCTAAATAAACGCTCCCTTTAGCTCAGGAAAGAGATAATGCTCACGAGATAGTGCATGAAAACTCTGGAAAAAATATCTTTGTGATTAGTCTAGGTATGTTACTAGGTATAGTTTGACCGGATGAGTAAATTATTTAACAATAATTTGGTGCCAACGTGACCGATGGCTTTAATGCAGTTTTTCTCACGATTTGTTTTCCTTCACCGAAAAGCTTTAGGTATGTGATAAATCGCTGCACTTAAGTTTAGTAAAAACTCTTTGATACCGACTGCCGGGATTCGGCCTACTTTTCGGCCACCAAGGCTCGTTATCGTGTTATCAATCGATATTTTTTTTCATCCGAAACATACTAATTACTACCCGGTATAAACTCTCTTACTGTACATACATTTCATCACCCCGAGTCCCTCACGGGGTAGGGCGAGAAAGTTCGCCAGTTCCCTAAACAAACCTCTTTCGATTCACTCCACATACAAAGAAAATCCGAGAAGAGGAGACTCTTATCGTTCATCAAGTGCTCGAAAGATTTGATCTAGGGTGCAACGTGTTCTTCTTACAAACAGTTTCGCATTGTATAACTGCTTTGTCAAACTTCTGACTCAAGTTTGACAAAGCAGTTATACATTTTCTTTCCATCATCTTCATTCAGATTGACGTATCAATACAATAGTCTGATTCGAGCTACCTTTAACGTGAGATAAACATCAAAACCACAATGGGTATCAAATTTAAAGGTCTTAAACGTATATTTGATATAATAATTACTGGTAATCTATACCTCAATTCACGCTGCGGGCAAATATAATGAAGCTCCGAAGTTGGCGAAGCGCACGGCACTGGTTTTTCGCAAAAAGGCATGGAAATTGTCTAATGAGCCGTAAAATTAGGGCCGGGTTGTGGTAGCGGGCCCTGGGGTATCATGTTACTGTGCCATAAGGTACAGCAGACAAGGAACTTCTAGGTATCTGTCTGTGTGGGGATATAACGCACTTATCTTGTTTTCTCTTATACAATCATTTTTATAATTAAGCCGTGGTGGCCGAGTGGTTCAATAAGATTTTCTGAACTTAGGTGCAGTGATTAGTCACATTACGAACTTTACGGTGAAGGAAAACATCGAGAGGAAACCTGCATACGTCTGAGAAGTAGTTCAAAGGGGTAATGTATAGTCGTGCTTGAGTAAAAACATGATCATAGAGCCACCTATCGGGTCCAATTGTGAATCTAAGCCACTCTCGAACCCACCTGAAAGACAAAGAAAATTTTATTAAAATCGGTCTAGCCTTTTAGGAGTTCAGTGACGAACACGCACAGAAGAAATATATATATGAAGATTTTGCGTCGTCCAATGGTAGGTTCGTGGACCTAGTTCCATTACTATGAAGGACTAATGAGAAGTATTTCTATATAAGTATCAACACTTGGCAACAGCCTGAAAAAGCGGCAACACCTTATATAATAAACACTTAGACGTAGGGTTTTCAATAATGTAACAATAATTGTCAGGTTGATTGGAGCAAATATAATTGTTGAGGCTGCACCGGCGGCGCTCGTCCGCAAAGGGTGACCGCTCGTTAACATTGCGATGACCAATTGGTCGCCGCATGCCGCCAACTAAAAAAATTACAACTTGATCTGAGGTTATTATTGAAATTGCTTTTCGGTTTGTAAAATACACCGTATCCTTTAAAATAATAAATATATACCTTCCACACATTGACATAGTCCCAAATTAAGCAAAGATATTATGCTGCCAACACAGTGTAACTCTCCGGACATAGAGTGGCAGCGCGCAAGCGATACTTCCGCATCGTAAAGAGGCTACGGTAACCGTTTCCCATCAGGTGGGCCGTATGCTTGTTTGCCACTCTTGAAGTATAAAAAAAAAGCCTGTGGTATTGTACTTGTCAACGATATATTTACTTAAATAGATACATATATACAAAGCTAAGGTACAAATACTCGCGTTCATCACACAAATATCTGCCCTCAGCGGGATTCAAACCCGCGACAAGTTTCGCTGTAAGGAGTTCTAACTAATAAAATTTCAATTTCTTCAGGTGGATTCGAGAATGGTTTTGATTCACAATTGGACCCGATAGGTGGGGCCACTGGGTCCGTGGCTTTTTTCACTCGACCGAAGCTGGGCGGGACAACTAACTTATGAATATAATAGATGTCCCACCTCCGTGTTACCCGGAAGGCCGGCGGCATCGCCACGTTGTAGTGGAATGATTAATACAGCTACAATGATCTATATAAGAATACATCAAGCTGTAAATTTTCAAGATTTGGGTAAAATCGGGGGCAAAGTTCTATAAAACTACTAATATAGTAGTTTTATAGAATATATAATAGAATATATAAAACTACTATAGTAGTTTTATAGAACTTTGTTGCGTTTAAAGGATGTAATACACCGTAGCGAATGTGTGTCAGTAAGTTGCTGCCTGGTCGAGTGGAAGCCAGGTAGGTGTAACATAATATATAGCAAGCGACCAGCAAGGGAACAGACAAAACAAAATCACTACAATTCGCTGACCTAACTAGATGTATTTTGTTCTTGCCGAACCTCGATGTTTTATACATACATACATATCATCACGCCGAGTCCCTAACGGGGTAGGCAGAGAGTATAGAGCGCCAGTTCTCTCTAGACTTACATATCTCTTTCGCTTCGTCCACATTCACCAGTCTCTTAATATACGCTCGTCAGCTTCGAGTATCGTATCGATGTTTTCCTTCGCCGTAAAGCTCGTGGTGTGACTTAAGTTCACAAAAACTCCTCGGTACAGCCGGAATTCGAACTGGCAATCTTTGTGTTGCAGGCAGCTCGAATTTCCAACCGTATATGACGATGTATAGCGTGGCATGGCCACCAACCATTACCGTTAACACATAATTGTAACAAGTGTAAGTGTGATGTATTTCAGCAGTGATAGGAATAGGTAGGTACCTGGCGGGTTAGTTTGAATTGTCCTTCGAAGTGGAGTTTTCCATCTGGCACTGATTCCACTGCACGATCACACTCTTTATATTGGGATTTAATGAGTCCACACACTTATTAGTCTCTCGCGGTATTTTGGATAATTTAGGGAGTTTTATTGAAGGAGCGCGTGCGTTGCGTGTATAGCGAAAGCGTCGACTTTTTGAATGTGTTAGGGAGCGGGGTGAATGATTTTGGGAACGGATTAGGAGAGTGTTATGAGCTAATGAGTTAGTGTGGTGAGTAGTGCATAGATAAAATAAATAATCTATTAAGCGGCGCGTACAACTCCCCCGGCCTAGAGGTTTCCTCTAGAAGAAAGTTGAAAAAGCGTTAAACTAATGAGCGAGTAAATGCGGGTGCGTTTGAAAGAACTAAAACTAAACATATATTTATTTTTAAACTTATTGCAGAGGAAGAGGACAGACTCTTACAACTGGACGTATATAAGTACCAGAAGCAGTGCGAACTTTTAATGTGCGAATAATATTGTCTTTACCGCGGTATACTTCCTCCACGATGCCCAACGGCCAACAAAGAGGGTGCGCATTGTTATCTTTGATAACTACTACAGAACCTAGCTGAACTGGATTAGTTAGCGTATTCCACTTTGCGCGTTGTTGAAGTGAAGATAAATATTCCTGACTCCAACGACGCCAGAAGTCTTGAATTATTTTTTCCAAAAATTGATATCGAGATAAGCGACAGTCAGCTATGTTTGAAACATCCTCAGTTGGTAGAAATTTTAAGGGTGTTACATTTAAAAAATGATTAGGCGTTAGAGCGGATAAATCAGACGGGTCTGAGCTTAATACACACAGAGGTCTACTATTTAATAAGCCTTCTATCTGTACCAAGACAGTGTTGAACTCTTCATAGGTTAATACCTGAAGATTTATTTGTTTGAAAAGATGAGTTTTAACACAGCGTACATTAATCTCGCAAAGTCCATTGAAATGCGGGCCATAAGGTGGGCTATGCAGAAATTTAATGCGCTGATCAGCTAATTGTTGACCAATGTAATTTTTATGAGAGTCAGACTCTAATAGCGTATAAATAGAATCGAGCTTGCGTTGAGCGCCTAAAAAATTGGTGCCTCCATCAGAATATATAATGGCCACAGGGCCTCTTCTACAGATAAATCGATTGAAGGCTGCGAGGAAAAGATCTGAGCTTAAGTCAGAGACTAATTCAAGGTGAATAGCCTTAGTGGTAAGACAGCAAAATAGACAAATATAAGCCTTTTGGCTTTTAACACCACGACGACGAATGTGTGTGATGTAAAAGGGACCGGCATAATCAACAGCCGTGTACACAAAAGCCTTAGCTTCGGACACTCGGAAACATGGGAGATCACCCATTAATGGGTTAGATGATTTAGGGTTAAGTCTAAAACACGTATTACATTGGTGTACTCTTTGTCTCACCAAGTTTCTAGCGGCTAGAATCCAAAACTTCTGTCGAAGCAGGGAAAGTAATAGGGAAGGACCAGTATGCAGATTACATACGTGAAAATAGTCAACAATGAGCTGGGTAAGGCGATGTTTCGATGGAAGAATAATAGGGTGTTTCTGTCCATAGTTAAGTTGCGAATGCGTTAGTCGGCCGCCGACACGAATTATATTTTCGTCGTCAATGAACGGGTTGAGTTTAATGAGGGACTTACTGATGCGTTTATTATTTTTAATAGCGTGGATATCTTTAGCCAAGCAATTACTTTGTACGTGACGTATGAGAAAGAGTTCAGCGTTATCTAAGTCAAACGGTGTGATTAAACCGGTTGTGCGTATAATTTTTGCGAAACGCAGCACGTATACTGTGGCGCGTAATAGTTTTTTATAGGATGAAAAGCGTTCTATCAATTTATCTATTAAATGAGTTTCAGTTATGTCAATTTCAGTGACGAGAGAAACAGTTTTCTCTTCTAGATTATCGACCTTATTGGGCGATTTTTTGAAGAAATTGTTTGATGGGCCACTCTTTGATAGGGTGAGAAACCCATTGCGGTCCGTGAAACCACTTTTCCTGATTTAATAGGTGTTTAGGTGTAACAGGTCGCGATATTATATCTGCTGGGTTCTCATCACCACTGATGTGATACCAGTGGTTGGCTGAAAGCTTGGAATTAACTTCCGTAATTCTGTTTGCTACGAAAGTGTGAAATTTAAAAGCGGGTGAATGTATCCACGTCAATGCCACAGTTGAATCAGAGAATGCGTATATATAATTTATTGGGCAGCGTTCACTTATAATATCACGTACACAGGATATGAGATTAGCTAAGAGCAATGCGGCGCATAATTCCAGGCGAGCGAGAGACACTTTCTTCAGCGGTGCGACGCGTGATTTAGAGCTAAGAAGGTTGACAACTCCGGGCGAATCCGCGTTAGTACCGACACGAACATATAAAACAGCTCCGTAGCATTTTTCACTAGCGTCAGCGAAACCAACGATAGTCACGTGAGACCCTGCGGTTATACCTACATGTCGCGGTATACTTAATTTAGACAGATCCGAGAGTTCACTTCTGAACTGAGTCCATTTTTGTCGTATGGAATCCGGGACAGGTTGATCCCAGTCTAACTCGCGTTGCCAACACTCCTGAACTAACAATTTCATAAAAGCTGTGATACAGCCTAAAAAACCTAAAGGGTCAAAAAGACGAGCGGTAGCGGAAAGGATAGTGCGCTTTGTACAAACGTCAGAATCATCATCGGTGATTTTATAGGTAAAAATATCATCGTGGGGTTGCCATTGCATTCCAATAATTTTTGTGGTTATTTCACTATCTGCGTCAAAGTTTATTTGTTGTGGATTTTTATGCGAGTGCGGAATTTTATTCATGAGTTCGGAGCTATTTGAATTCCATTTTACTAAATTGAAGCCCCCGGCCATGAACATGTTCACCATCTGATGATAAGTACGTTCGGCTTCGTCTATTCCGTCCATGGACGAAACATAGTCATCCATGAACATTCGGTTCTCGGCTTCTAGCGCGCCGATCGGAAACTTGTCGCGTTCGTCAGCCGCGAGCTGTCGCACTACGCGCATGGCGAGGTAAGGCGAGCTAGATATCCCGAATGATACCCGATTGAACTGAAAGACTTCAATGGCGGACTCCGAATTAAAGCGAAATAATATGCGCTGAAAAGGTTGATGACCTGGTGCGAGTTTGACACAAAAGTACATTTTCTCAATATCTGAGGTGAGAGCGATGGAGAATATGCGTAGGTTAATTAATAAATCAAATATGTTGCGTTGTAAATTGGGTCCTGTAAATAATAATGAGTTGAGCGATTTTCCAGAAGTAGTTTTACATGATGCGTCAAGAATAATCCGAGTTTTTGATGTTGTTTTTTCCGGTCGATAAACGGCCCTATGCGGTATGTAGTAAGCGTTATCGGTGGGACGGAGATCGTCCACCCCGACTTTGGTTAAAAAACCGCGATCAATATATTCTTGCACTGTGGCATTATAATCGTTGCGTAATTCCGGGATAGCGTCTAGCTTTTTTTCTAAATTAATTAAACGGCGTTTAGCGGTCGTGTAAGAATCACCGAGTTCAGAGGGATCGGACTTAAATGGGAGACTGACAGTGTAGGTACCACTGTCGTCACGCGTGTAGGTAGACTGGAAAATATTTTCACACATCTTATCATCCGGACTATAATGTATTTTATTCGGTACACTTTCGAGTTCCCAAAAGCGTTGCGTCAAATTGTCTAAAGAAGGCGAGTCAACATTACAAAAAAATGTCTTATCATTTGAGCGCGTGTTAGACGGGTCGCAGTCCGCGCGCCCCATAGCGATATATCCGAGCGTAGTCTCCACACCGATAACAGGTGACCGGGCAGAAGTTACTTTGTTCCCGCGCAACAATAATGCAAAGAGTTCATTACCTATAAGGCAGTCAACGTCTGCCGGCGTGTGGAAATCATCGTCTGCCATAGGCACGTTTCGCAGATGATCTAATTGAGACAAGTCTATGGGTGCGTTCGGCAAATGATCGGTGATAGAATTAATCACACGAGCGTTTATTGTGTAATTACACCGTTCGTCAAAGCGGGAATGAATTATGAAAGAAGCGGTTCCTAGCGAAATACTTTCCGAGTTGCCTATACCTTTTATTGTAGTTGAAGCGGGTTTAATATTTAAATTTAGTTTTTCACAACATTGTTTTGTAATGAAATGGCTCATAGAACCAGTATCTAAGAATACGCGGAGCTTGTGACATTTTTTATTATTATCATAAACATAAACAGACGCAGTAGGTAATAATACGACGGTATTTTTATTATTACCAGGCGCAGGTGTAATAGCGGAAAGTGACAAGTTCATCTGCGTTTGCTTAGCTTGAGACTGCGCTGAAGCGGGCGGTTCTACGTTGCGAGCGACGGAGTGCCCGCGCATATTGCAATCTACTTCGCGCGGTGTAGGCGATAGCGGCGGCTGCGAGCGGTTCCCGTTCGCGCGGCTACTCGTATTTGTATTATACCGTTGAGGTGAAGATGTGTGCGGTGATGAGTGAATGTGAGCGTTTTGGAATGATTTTGAATTATAATATGCGTTATTTTGGTTGTTGTTGTGAGATTGATCTACATGAATGAGTGTATGGTGTTTTCTTTGACATATTGCGCAGCGGTTTTGAGATTGGCAATTATTTATGTTGTGGAATCCCAAACAGTTTCGACAAAAACCGTGTTGTGTCACTAACGAGTTACGTGTGTGTGCGTTGTGTGATAAGAAAGTACTGCACTTGAAAAGTGCATGTTCGGGATAGATTTTACAAATATTACAATTGCGGGGTGATTGCGAGGGATGCGTGAGCGAGTGGTGCGTTTGTGGTAGTCGATGCGAGGCGTGTGTGAATGTGTTGTGTGTGTGAAGCGGGTGAGAATACGTGTCGTCGTTGCTGGCTACAACGGAGTTGTTGTTGACAACAAATGCGTGTGTAGATTTTGTGTTTTTAGCGTGTTGTGGGACTTGCGGGTTATAATTTTTATTAGCGTAGGTAGGTTTAGAGTTCGTCGATAATGATGAGCGTAGTGAATGAATTTTATTCTGTTCTTTTATGAATTGCTTAAGTTGATTGAAAGTAGGTATTTTAACGCTGCGGTGCGCTTGTTCGAAAAGGTTCAATGTGTCTTTATCTAATTTACTCAACGCGATGTGAGTTATAATAAAATCGGAGATATCATCAATTTCTAAAAGACGTAATGCGGCTTCGGCGGTACAAAACTGTTCCAAAAATGCGTCAGTGTTTTGAGTTTTAAAATGTAACATTTGTTCAACGTACATTGATGCTTGCACTCGAATATCGTGATATTTTTCGACTAAATTATTCCATAAAATGTTGTAATTTTCTCCCGTATTAGGAATACTACTGCAAGCGGTCAATGCACTCTTAGAAAGTTTACTAATTAGGTATTGAGCCTTTTCGGTGGGTGAAAGCGTGGGGTTGTCATGAATAAGACTTTTAAAGTTTTGATAAAAGACTGGCCACTTATATGGAGATCCATCAAAACCTATCAATTCAATAGGAGCTAGCTTTTTAGAAAATTCGAATTTGCGACGTTCTGAGTTGGCCTTGAGCTGCGTGATCGACTTTTCTACGGCAATGATATTACAGTATAAATCATCAAATGAATCAAGTTCGCTAAACGATGGTTTGACCTCTTCGTTCTGTTGCAAATAACACATATTCAACGAGTCTATAGTTTGCAAGAAATCAGTTCTAGTCTTTTCCAACGACTGGACGCGAGACATAAATTGTTGCTCATTTATAGGATCGGAAACCTTTAGACTAAGGTCGAATAATTGTTGCACTCGAGCAAACAAAGATTCTTTTTTCGATTCTAATAAAGATATTTTACGTTTTAATTCCGCCATGATGAATTGAATTCAAAAATATGTACGGGAAATTAGGCGTAATGCGTGCGATAATAAGGGCGAGCGTTGCTCGGCGTGAGTCGACTACAAAATGCCGCGAGTGATTTCTAGATTCAACGAAAGAATAGAAATATGTAGGTAATTATACGATGCGTTAAGGAATACTTTTTGTATACAATAAATAAGCGTTATGAAATATATAAATGCGTTTAAATATATAAATGCGTTTAAATATATATGCGTTTTATGAATTGACGCGTTTTCTAATTTGAACCGTGTAGGTAGTTAAATGGCGGATGATCGAGAACAAATTGCGAATTGCGAACTTAATTTGCGAAAATAATGAGCTTGTGAGTGTTTTGTGAGGGAATTTGAGTGTCTGGAGAGATAGGGTTAAATGATCCGGCGCGATTAGGATCAAGAGAAGAGTTGTGATGTATTTCAGCAGTGATAGGAATAGGTAGGTACCTGGCGGGTTAGTTTGAATTGTCCTTCGAAGTGGAGTTTTCCATCTGGCACTGATTCCACTGCACGATCACACTCTTTATATTGGGATTTAATGAGTCCACACACTTATTAGTCTCTCGCGGTATTTTGGATAATTTAGGGAGTTTTATTGAAGGAGCGCGTGCGTTGCGTGTATAGCGAAAGCGTCGACTTTTTGAATGTGTTAGGGAGCGGGGTGAATGATTTTGGGAACGGATTAGGAGAGTGTTATGAGCTAATGAGTTAGTGTGGTGAGTAGTGCATAGATAAAATAAATAATCTATTAAGCGGCGCGTACAGTAAGTACTAAAGGACTAATGTCAGAAATGTAATTTAAAGGCCAGGTGGCGCCCGCCCCGCGACCGACCTCATTTATAATGTTAATTAAATATACAATCGGACTAAAATTATAAATATGAAATTTTGTAATGTTCGTTCCTCTTTCGCGGAAAATACTGAATCAAATTGGATGAAATGAGGCACAGATATATTGTTATCTAGATTAAGATAAGATGTTTATATTGCAGAAAAAAATGTGATCTAATTTAACGCTGCAGTTTGTATAATCAAGTTTGCTTGAGGCAAGCAAACCCCCATACTTAAGTACTAATGCTGTAACATAACAATATTATTATTGTATACTATATGATCTGAAAAGACCATGGAGTTTCTTTCCGGTTCTTCTCTATGGATACAACCAACCCGAACCGTGCACCTTTTTCACGTTTTATAAGTGCCCATCTAGGCCTATGTGAAATAAAAGTATTTTGATTTTGATTTTGAAGCTTGGGCCGCTGGTTTTATTCCCGCTGGGGGTGATATGACCATTTTTATTTCCACGCCTTCCCACAAGGGTCCCAAAATGAAATATTTTAATTTGACATAGGCCTAGATGGGACGGTGCACGGTTCGTGTTAGTCGTTTCTATGGAGGAGAACCGGCAAGAAACTCCATGGTCCCCACACACCCACCTTTCGCCGGAGATATATTTCAGGTCCGTCTGCGTCCCATGTACCCTGGATTCTTCTGAGGAGTATGGAGGTTTCGCTTTGGAATTTTCCAACTCTTTCACCTTTCGAATTCCTTCACCGTAAGGCTGGCTTGGCTAATTATACATACCTCTTTCGCTTCGTCCACATTTATCATACATGCTCGTCGGTTCCCGTCCTTGAGCGTCCGATCGATTTGATCCAGGTAGTTGAAACGTGGTCTTCCTCTGCCTCTTCTTGCACACACTTCTGCTTCGTACTTCTTCTTCTATCTTTACTGTACTTAAGTTCAGGAAAACTAATTGGTACCGTAGACCATGCATGCTATGCATGATATGTATGCTATATTGATGTGTATACTGTCTTGTCTGACAGCTGTCAGTGATTTTCGGCTTGGCGCGGTTACTTACAATGACAGCTGTCAGCAATTTGTTTTAGCGGGCTTTATATATATATATTATTTTATAATAAACCAGTGTTCTTAATAACATCTTTTATTCCGCTCCATACATACGTAACATGGGAAAACTTAAATATACATAAATGTATATCGCTTATGAACATGCCTCGTTAATATCTTCAAGTAAGCTTTTTCTAGGTCTTGTGTCCACGTGATGGACAGATTGACAGGCTAAGTAAAACACTTAGTGGATGCTAATTATAGCCATGTTCAAGAATTAAATTAGGATTATTTTTTACTACCCTCCTTTTAATTGCCGATATGGCGTAAGAATTAATTTCGCAGAATTATTCCCTCGTCGAAGCGTTAACTTGGGACGATCAATTAACAGTAAGTAAATTTAATTGCTTTATTTTGTTTAAAGGTTGAAATTCTGCAGTAATGAAGGGTAGGGTAATTTACTGGGACATTTTACTAATATTCTCGTACAATAACCGGTTTTAATACAAACATGTTAGCCTATATAAAACTAGGTTTCGAAAGTTCAATTCTCGCTGAAGGCGGATTTTCGATGTCATATATATATATCTGTTTATATAAGTATGTACGTACACCAGTACAGTATAGTAGTCCAGATTCCATGGAACAAAGCTTTGCGTAAATTGGAATTATGTAGGTATGTCAATTTGTGTGGAGTCCCAGAGTCGCAAATGCCGCAAAAATTGAACCTAACCCAAGGCATATTTGCATCGATTGAGGCACTTCTGCTGGGCAGCTGTGGGGCCGGCCGCCACCAATGTGTCAGGAAATTTGGATTAGGCATGTCACTTTGTGTGGATTTGTCGGTCCATAGTCCATGAATATCGTTGTCCAGTTCCCATAGTGCAAGCTTTGCTTAATTTCGGACTGGGTTAAATTAGTGTGTTGTGTTTAATTACATATATACAAAGACAACATCTTACTGGCGAAAAAAAAACAAACCTAATGAATAATATCTGACAACCGTAGGGAATATTATAGCCAATTGGATCGATATGTTGGGTCAAAATAATGAAGCAATAATGATCATAATTAAAAGTCTCGTACACCGCCCTGCACAATGAAGTATGAAATCCGATCAGCCTTTGAGCGACGCCGCGGTTAATAAAGTCATAAGTATTGAGTCTGATTAATTGATGAGCCGCTCGTCCGCTGTGGCGCAATATCTGCATACCTACTTATCTCCTATACATACATATACATACATACATACATTCATACATACATATCATCACGCGGAGTCCCTCACTGGGTAGGTACGGGTAAAGCGCTAGTTCTCTCTAGCCTTACATACCTTTTTTGCTGGGCTGGGAACGTCAAGAACGGCTCGAAACCGACGAGCTTGTAGAGACGAATGTGGACGAAGCGAAGAAGATCTGTAAGTCTAGAGAGAAAGGGCACGCTACTTTGCCGGCCGACCCTGTGAGGGACTCGGCGTGATGATATACAGGATGTGTTAGTAAATAGGACGGTTACTCAAATAAAAGACAGGACACAATGAAAAGAGGATTATTCAAATGAAAATAAAACAATTTAAGTAATATTTTTTAACCTTATTTCGCAAAAAAGTCGGATTTAACCATAAAGCTATATATATATATATCTTTATATATATAATTCTTCTGTGAGTGTGTATGTCACTGAACTCCTCCTAAACGGCTGGACCGATTTTAATGAAATTTTTTGTGTGTGTTCAAGGGGATCTGGGAATGGTTTAGATTCACAATTGGACCCGATAGGTGGCACCACCATCTTTTTTTTTCCACCCGAGCGAAGCTGGGCGGGACAACTAGTATATATATATATAAAAATGGATATTTGTCTGTATGTCCTTTAAAGAATCGAAATCGGCTGGGCCGATTTTAATGAAATTTTCTGTGTATCTTCAGGTGGATTCGGGAAAGGTTTAGATTCACAATTGGACCCGATAGGTGGCGCTGCGATCGTGTTTCAGGAAATTTAACTTTTCACCCGGGAAAAGCTGTCCCTTTCTGTGTGTCTCAAGGTGGATTAAAGCATGGTTTAGGTTCACAATTGGACCCGACAGGTGGCGCTACGATCGTGTTTCAGGAAAATTTACATTTTCACCCGGGCGAAGCTGGGTTGGACAGCTAGTATATATATATATATATATATATATATATATATATATATATACATATATATGTAGAATCTAACAATGTCATGTCATAATTTTTAATGTCATGTTTCTCATAAAACTCATAAAAGTATGTTTCGGAATTAAAAATGCATATGTCTGAGAAGCAATTCAAAGGCGTATGTATAGTCGTGCTTGAGTAACGGCTGACACCTAAAATATATCTCTGGTTGAAAGTGGTTGTGTGAGTACTACCTATACACCTCTGGTCACCCCTTCGGGGACCCTTGTGGGAAGGCGTGAGGATATGAGGAGTTAATAAGTGGATATGTCACTTTAATTGTGTTGTAGGTTTGTGATTTGTTTTTTTTCTTCGTCATGAGGATATATTCACAATACCCGACAACTTCTAGATGTACTGTTCTAATAAGAAACAGCCAGTATACAAGAGCAGTGGTGGCCGAGTGGTTTGAGCAGTTGCCTGCGACGGAAAGTTCGCAAGTTCGAATCCCGACTGTACCAATGAGTTTTTTCTGAACTTAAGTACAGTGATTAATCACACCAAGAGCTTTACGGTGAAGGAAAACATCGAGAGGAAACCTGCATACGTCTGAGAAGAAATTCAAAGGCGTATGTATAGTCGTGCTTGAGTAACGGCGATGGACTCGCCATCTGTCACGTTGGCACCTAATCTACCTCTGGCGGAAAGTGGGTGTGTGGGTATTACCTATACACCTCTGCCTACCCCTTCGGGGACCCTTGTGGGAAGGCGTGAGGATATATTATTATATTATTTATTATATACAGTATACAATTAACGCTACACTACCCATGCTTAACCCAAATATCAAGCCCGTAGCTAACTGGTAGCTAAACGATCATCGCTGTAGAAATTAGCCTAATCTCTTTTTAATTGCCCAATATTTCATTCGGCTTGGGAACATCTCAATACGCCTGAACAGATTGTTATAAGTTCAACAGTCAATGGTTACTGTTTAATGAACTGTACACACCTGAGCAATCCGTTGCGTCATGAATTAAAATACCACAAACTTCTTTATGTATTTTTAACATGGGAACTTTTCGATGGTTTCGACAACGCTCTTGAGGACGAGGGTTCAATTCTAACTGGAGGCGGATTATGAAATATATATCTTGAAGCCTTTCCACAAGGGTCGTTGAAGCCGTAGGCAGAGGTTTGTATGTACCCTTACTTCCACTTTACGTAGGAGACATATTTTACGACATCATTATCATAGTGACATCAGTAACATTGCCATCTGGCGAGTTTTAGGCAAAAAGTATACATACTTTTCTATTCTTTGTATTTCAAATTTAATGTATGCAGGTTTTCTCAAGTCATTTTCCTTCAACGTAAAGATCACGGTGTTACGAGTACTAATCACTACATAACCGGAAGTTCATCGATAATAATGATGCTAACACAGAAACTCGGGACCAGAATTGCTGAGGTTTTGCTAGCGCCTATAAGCCTCGGTAAGCGCTTACCAACAGCAAGGCTTCTTATAAAACAATTTTGGTTTTATACATACATCATCACCGAGTTCCTCACGGAGAAGATGTATAGGCAGAGACCACCAGTACTCGCTACACTTACACAGCTTTTTTGTTTCATACACATTCATCAGTCTCTTCATACAGGCTAGGTTTCAATTTGATCGAGGTATTTGGATAGTTTCTCTGCATTTTCTTGCCTGCACTTTTGCATTGTCTGTTTCGTCAATCTTACTTCACACATCCTTCCTTTAAGGAATAATTCAAATTTCTCAAGCAAGTTTACGATTCAGCAAAGCCAAAATGACCTAAGAAGGGTCATGAATGACTTGCAATAGATACCTACGCCGAGGATTGTCCGCTAATTGACGTGAGATAACCACATTCAGGTGTCCGGAAGGTTTTACTGTGGCTCTTGGGGAAAAGATTCTGGGAATGGAGCGGCCTACTAATATTATAAAATTAAGCGAAAGCAAAAATGATTCATAACGCTAGTACGGCTGAACGGAAATGGATGGCATTTGGCATAGAGATAGTCGGCAACGTGTGAGCTACACTCCAGGTGTTGTAAGCGTCCATAGGCGACGGTAACCGCTTACCATCAGGCGGACTGCATGCTGAATATCGCCGTAACGGCGCTGGACTCGCCATCTGTCACGTTGGCATCTAAAATATATCTCTGACGGAAAGTGGGTGTGTGGGTACCTACCTATTACGTATACACCTCTGCCTACCACTTCGGGGATTATAGCATTACTAGCTTAAGCCCGCGGCTTCGCCCGCGTGGAGTTCGAAAAAGTAGCTTATGAATTTTGCTGCTAGAATCGGTTCAGCCGCTATGCCGTGAAAGAGCATCATACTTTATAATATTAGAAATTTGAATATTCGGGATTAAAAAAAAAAGGGTGGGTATTACCTATACACCTCTGCCTACCCCTTCGGGGACCCTTGTGGGAAGGCGTGAGGATATTATTATTTATTATTAAAAAAATTTAGTTGCCTATGTCCTATTCCTAGGTATAAGCCATCACGATTTCAACTTTCAGCCAAATCGGTTTGGCCGTGAAAGAACAACAAACATCCAAACTTACAAACTTTCACATTTATAATATTAGCAAGATAAGATAGTAAGATTATTGTTTGAGAAATAGAATAAAAATTAACAGCATTCTGAGTAGTGATGATTTGAGTTTAAGCGAAGAACGGAAGTCTTAATTATTTCACAAGAAAATGAACTAAATCGTTTATTAAAAAGTTCCCACGCCAAAAGTCTGTGTACTACCTAATAGTCGTCCATCAATTACGGCTAGAGTGATCTTCTTGACCACTGTTGGAGGCTGGGCTAATGGCGTTTGTACTCACGCCATCGTTCATACTGCTCTGGTATGTTGGGAAGCATCGAGTAAGTGTTACCTCGCCTAATATTGACGACTAATTAATTTGGCGTCCGAAATAGGTAGTGCCTGGACTATTTGCGTCAGTTCTGTAGATTCTTGTGAGGCTGAACTAGCCTCACGGTTTACTCTTCTGGAGCAGAATATATCGATGTGATATATTTTAATCGAGGTAATAATGTAGCATCATCATCATCATCACGCCGAGTCCCTAACGGGGTAGGCCGAGCGCCAGTTCTCTCTAGACTTACATACCCGTTTCGCTTCGTCCACATTCATCAGTCTCTTCATACATGCTCGTCGGTTTCGATAAATATCGGCTGTGTTCTTAATAACAATGTAGCTCTGTGCCAAATTTGATCCAATTCTGTTCAGCTATTTTACGTGGTCGAGTAACAAATATCCTGCAAAAGATTCCATTGTTTCCATTGTTATACCACTGTTTATCTATACTAATATTATAAAGAGGAAAGATTTGTTTGTTTGTTTGTAATGAATAGGCTCCGAAACTACTGGACCGATTTCAAAAAGTCTTTCACCTTTGGAAAGCTACATTATCCCCGAGTAACATAGGCTATATTAAATTGGACCCGATAGGTAACGCTGCGATCGAGTTTCAAGAATTTTACCTTTTTACCCGGGCGAAGCTTTCTGTGTGTTTCTGTGTGTCTTAAGCTAGATTCGAGAATGGTTTAGATTTACAATTGGACCCAATAGGTGGCGCTGCGATCGTGTTACGGGCAATTTAACTTTTTCACCCGAGCGAAGCTGGGCGGGACAGCTAGTTGTAAATATTGTTAATAATATTTTGGCTAATATGTTATATTATATTATATATTTGCAATATATAATATAAGGGGCAATGGCAATGGGCTGGTCATATATGTCGCAGAGGCGATGACAGATGGAGCCAGCGAGCGCTTCACTGGAGGCCGCGGACGGGTGGCAGAAGCGTTGGAAGACCGCAAGCCAGATGGTCGGACGACATTATAAAGACGGCAGGGCCGACCTGGAGTAGGATCACCGCATCAAGATCAGCTTGGAAATCCATGCAAGAGGCATATGTCCAGCAGTGGACGTATATATGCTGAGAAGAAGAAGAATATAATAGCCGTGGTGGCCGAATGGTTCGAGTAGTTGTCTGCGGTACAAAGATCGCAAGTTTGAATCCCGACTGTACCAATGAGTTTTCTGAACTTAAGTACAGTGATAGTCACGCAACGAGATTTACGGTGAAGGAAAACATCGAGAGGAAACCTGCATACGTATTAGAAGCAATTCAAAGGCGTATGTATATTCGCGCTTGAGTAACGGCGAAGGACTCGCCATCTGTCACGTTGGCTCCTAAATCACAATCTACCTATACACCTCTGCGTGGAGGAAGACGTGAGGATATATACATAATATAATGATAAGTAAGTTAAAATTTCATAATAGGCATGAATAAATATCACGTATGAAAGTCTAGAGAGAACTAGCGATGTACTCTCTCTGCCTACCCCGTTAGTGACAGCGCGGTGATATGACGATAATGATAACTTGTATAAATCTGTGAGGGCCATGCCGCGATGATAATGTATGTAGGTACTAAGCAAGAGCCTACAGTGCGTGATGTACGTATGTATCCATATATACTTACTAGCTGTCCCGCCCAGCTTCGCCCGGGTGAAAAAGTAAAATTTCCTGAAACACGATCGCAGCGCCACCTATCGGGTCCAATTGTGATGTATGCTATCCTATCTTTTAAGTTTGATCAAACTGCACAGGGTGTGCAAATTTGATTGAAATCGTTTAAGTTGTTTAGGAGCCCATCGCGGACTTAATTGCCACAAAAAAGGTTATAGTGGGTCAATCTTAAAAGATAGACATATGCTGTCGCGAACTTTTTTTTATAAATTTTAAAGAGGAACAATTTCCTCATACATGATATTTGTGTAACTTAAACCGTTTACGCAGCGCACGCAACGGAAACTCTCAAAAAGGAATATTTTTTCCCGTTCTGGCAACATTATTCATTTATGCTTTGCCCCTATTGTTTGTAGCGTGATGTTATATAGCCTAAAGCCTTCCTGGAGAAATGGACTATCCAACACAAAAAGATTTTTTCAATTCCAATCAGTAGTTCCTGAGATTAGCGCGTTCAAACAAACAAACTCTTCAGCTTTATAATATTAAGTATAGACACATACATATAATTACCTCTTTCCTGTAGGGATAGGCAAAGCTTTCCACTTGCTACGATCCTTACATACTTGTTTCGCTTCGTCCACTCTAATTAGTCCCTTCATACATGCACTTTGGTTTAGGGTACTAATTGACCTGGCCTTTTTTCAAGAAGTCCCTTATTTGGTCTCGAACCGTCCGTCTAGGTCTACCCCTTCCAACACTTTCATTTACACTCGCCTTACACACTTTTTTCATTCTATCTCTCGACATGGCCAAACCATCTCAGTATACCTTTCTCAATTTTTGTCACTACAT